>CM029371.1:29975720-29988220 GCA_017165825.1 Hepsetus odoe
TATTATAAGAGGTAACAAAAATGTATGTACTATGTACAGATACTTGATTGAAGTCAGTGGCAGAAGCAGTTCCGATCAAACTTCTTTACTCAAGCAGAAGGAAAAGGTACAGACCCTCAAATATACGTGAAGTATACAGTAAACAGTCTCGGATTTTGGCGGCTGTTATTTCAGTGAATGCGCTGCTAGAATTCTCTGAAATGTAATTTCTGCAAACCCTTACTGTAAAAATGTGTAGAATGAACCAAATCTTCCGTAAAAACATTTCAAACATACACTTGAGCTTACCTTCAGAAGCATGATGTCGTTATCAAATGTCCTGTAGTTGTAGAGGTAGTAGACCAGAGCTCTGGAGACGTTGAACACCTGTTCCACCCCCTCGATCTTGGACAGGTCATGCTCAGCCAGGACAACTTTGATCAAATAGTTTCTGAGCGAAAAAGCACAAACGGGCTCGTCGTCAGGAATTTGTTCACCCTGAATTTATGGAGTTTTCAATTTTCATGTCAAAGAAGTGTAGTTGAAAAATGTGCATATGAAATACATTTATTATATGTTTTTAAAATGAGCTTTTATGAACAATGCAAAGCATTTGTAGTATAACCTGCTCACATATAAATAAGCAAGAAGATTATTTCATCGAAATAAAGTTGAATTGTAAAGCCATGAAACAGAGCCTCATATGATTAAAATGACCGAGCCAAATAAAGTATACAGGTGATTTTGGAACTGATTAGCTTAACGATAACACTTGGGGTGCATGTGTGGGTGGGTGTGTGTGTGTGTGTGTGTGTGTGTGTGCGTATGTGTGTGTTTCTGTGCGTGCACAGAGTCATGTTTAACTTTGATTATATATAATATATTTATGTTAAATATATATGTTATATGGGGCAGCAGTGGCCTAGTGGTTCGGGCGTTGGCCACATGATCGGAGGATCGGGGGTTTGAACCCCTTCCCAATAGGTTGCCCTGAGGTACCCTTGAGCAAGGTGCCGTCTCCATCACTGCTCCCCGGGCGCTTTCAATAGCTGCCCACTGCTGCACGGTGTTTGAGTGTGTATGGGTTAAATGCAGAGGTCCAGTTTCGTTGTTGTTCATTGTCTGCTGTGCGTTGACCACGCAATGACAAGGGTTGTCACTTTCACTTTATACATGTTAGTGGCACATGTCATGGGGTGGAATATAATTGTAACCAAGTGAAAAGTCAGTTCTTGAAGTTCATGTAATGGTAGAAGAAGACCAAGATGCACTTTGAGAAGGAATGCTGAAGGAGTTAGTTTGATGTTCAGGGGAATGCTCTGCTGGGGCTCTGCTTGTCCATTCATGTGGACCTGACTTTGACATGCACCTATGAAACATCGTTACAGACCAAGCACATCTTAACAACCCTTATTGCAGGGGTCATTTTCATTGCAGTGCTGACTTGACCTCCAGACCTGAGCATCTTTGAGGTGAGCAGGACAAACAGAGACGATCCATGGAGACACCACCTTGTCAATTCTATGGCTTATTGTTGTACGATCTGCTGCTAAGAGCTTGGTGCAAGATTCCATGACACACTTTCAGAGGTCTTGTGAAGTTCATGCCTCAGCAGATCAGAGCTGCTATGGAGGGGGACCTGCACACTATTAGCGAGTTGGTTTTTTTTGGTGTAGACAGAGACAAGATATCAGCTCAGATATTCAACTCTGCTGACATGACTGTGGTACTCACGGTTTCCAACAGTGGGCAGCAGATACCACCCACTGTGAGTTTATGAGCGTTCCTCCGCAGTAGTGGTTGCCATTGTATTGAATGGAGGCCTGGTACTTGATAGAATAGGGCACAACCTCTTGTCCTCCAATGATTCTCTGCTGCAGTGAACCTGTGAAGACAAAGCTCCCTGATAGCGACCTGCCTTCTTGGAACTGTAGTAATATTATTTATACCAGAAGAGGGAAATAAGTGGTTACATATAGTCTGTAACTTGCAATCCTTGATGTATGTTCCTTCTCTGAATGTTAATAGTCATCGTCTAGTTCATTACATTCTAACACTTCATCAACTACACCTTCTGACACGTCTCTCACTTGTGCAATTTACTCAGACGTTAAGGCTACAAACATTTTCGAAACGAGGAGAAAACCTCCCCAGAAACATTGACAGGTTAAAGCTACACAAGTTCAGCTGATGTTTCAAAATTGTCTGCAGTCTACTAAGGTGTGTATTGTAATATGAGTAAATTATGTTACCTTGAATAAAGGAAATGAGGAGAAGAAGTATATGTTCAGCACATATCTTCATGTTTAAAAAACCTGAGGAAAAGCAGTATTAGATCCATCTCAAAGTTCATACACCACACAGCAAACATCTTCCCTGTATAAAGTATTAGAATTTCTCAGGATGATCAGGGTTCATTCCACCAGATAGGTCCTCTATTCTTAGATTCTTAGGAATGACATGTTCTTTGAGCTTTAAAAAGTTCTTACCACTTTTGCTACTGATTTACAAAAAGGCTTCTTTCAGGACCCATCTAGATCAACAGGGACCATAACTGACCTTAAAGACACATGGACCAAAAGTAGCTCTGTCCTCATGCTCATTAACTTTTTAAAATGTGTTTTAATAACTATTACAGGACTCACCTGGCGAGCGCTGAGCAGGTCAACAGTAACAGGTGCTCACCAGCACTGGTGACCCTGGGAAAACCTTTCTTTGCTTTTTATAGTGTAACCACATCTCTCCCTTGATGTAGGATGGCTTGTTTGTATGTTTTGTGTCTTCAGCAAACAGAGAGACAATAGCATGACAGTGCCTAGCCCTGCCCAGCACATTTCAATAGCAGCAAGCAAAACTATTTTTCCCAACAAGAAAAATCTTCCATGAAGGCATTCCATTAATTTGCACTGGACAATGATGTGATATTCACAGACATCAGGCCTTTAGGTCAAAAAGGCCAGGCTCGTGTTTAACGAGATACTCTGATCATCTAAATCTAATATGAAAAGTTCATTCGTTTGGGTTTTAGTGAGCATTAGTTGAAAATGACACTTGGTTTGGGTTTGAAATTGTGGAAATGGAACCTAATGCAGTGCTGTGGTAATGCAGTCATCATCATTTGAGAGATATTAATGATCTGAATAAACACCTTCTGATTGACCCACAACGTCCAGTCAAGTATGTCTAACTAGATACCGCTGCATAGGTTAGATGGGTTCCTGCTGCATTCGTGGCTAATAATCTCTCCGCGCCCACGTCTCCGTGGTTATCCTATCTCTGCTGACCTCTCTAAGGAGTGCTTTAGACTAAGTGCACATTATGCTGCTTTGTTCTGTTTCTCCCTGGAGCAGACAGATACACCAGCACAGGATGTCTTTTTCTGAGCAGGCAGCCAACAACAGAAGTCCCAGCAGCACAACCTGGCCAAAAGCATGCTGGGTAGAACATGCATGGTCCAAACCAATAAAAACCTGCTTCGGTGAGGGTTCCTGAGGGTTCATTGAAACTGCTTTCTATAGGTGCTCTGCTAAATAATGAGAACGTGACCTTGAGTTGTATGTACTGCCAAAACGATGAAACACAGAAAACTAAATCAATTAGTGTCTGCTGGAAAAGTGAAAGTGACTATTCTTGTCATTGTGAAACACAAGACAGCACACAGTGAAGCACAACCAAATTACACCCCTGCATTTTACTCCCACACACACCATGCAGCAGGGGGCAGCTATTGAAAGCGCCCGGAGAGCAGTGAAGGGGATGGTACCTTGCTCAAGGGTACCTCAGGGCAACCTACTGGTCTGGGATTCAAACCCATGACCTCCTGATCAGGGGACCAAATCCCTAAACACTAGTCCACCATTGGTGTCTCATAGGCTGGACAAGAAGTCTATTTTCCTACTTGATGAAAATGCAAGCAATGTTGACTTATTGTAGGTTCAAAGAGTAGAGCATGGTCAGCAGTTGTGCATCGTTCCTTGATCACATCATCAGGTAAACCATTCCGGAAACATTTGGACACTTTACATTTCTCTACCTGTTTGTAAAGGTTTAGGTGCTTATGATAAAGTGGCCAATCAGTGTAGTTATAAATTAGATGTGCCCAATAAACTGGCATACTAATATACACAGTGTATCAGTCCAACAGTCACAGCAGTCAGTTCAAACAGGTAATGCATCACATGATCGGTGGAAGTTTCACTAACAGTGCTGGTATTATGTTGTTGCAGGGTCGAGGAGGAGAGCTCTGAATCATGAGTTGTTGCCTGTCTGAAATACTGACATCAGAAACTTGAGGACACTTTCTGATGTAGTTTCCTCTTGGAGGTGAGGAGGGTTTCACAAAAGTGGAGCCAGAAGAACCTTTTCTGTTGCATACGCTTCCAACCTGATCATGGCCTGCTTACTGTTTTGGACCTTGGTGCTTCTGAAGCTTTTTTCAAGTGACTGTAAGTAGATCAGTTTAAATGAGCTTGGTTTCATAGCTTTATCACGGTGTGTTCTTATCTTTCTTAGATATCAACAAGATCAACAAGACTAATGTGAAAGAGAGTTCATTTTTGTTTGAAGATTTCTACAGAATTTTTACAGAATTAATAGTACACAGTCTTGTTGAGTGGTTTGAGTGGTTTCATTACAGTGCAACTTAACAACTAGGTTCTCTTCACAGCGGTGATGGCAGGAACACAGTTTAACCATTTTGCTAGAATGAAACATCTAGTGAAGCTACATGTGCACCGCTGAATCAATACTCTTTCTCTCTCTAACATTTCAGTGTTGCTGCACAGGCAAGGCTTCATACACGTATTTAGGCCGAAACCTCGTGTTTAAACTGTGGGACGCCATTGTCTCGGGTTCTGAGTGTTGGTAGCTTCAGCTGCGGGCCGAGAGGTTGTAGGTCCGAGCCTTTCCCTAAACCTGTTCCCGCACAACCAGCGTTTGAGCTCTTCACACGTTTGGTTCCTATCATATCTCTCTGTATCTATCTATCATATATCTTTCTGTCTGTTCCCTATAATATAGCATTTCGCATTTAATGGCCTCTAAATGATTCGATAAAGATTGAATAACATGTTTTGTGGCTGCACTGAAATGTATTTGATGCAGATTGTTTAATTAGAGCACATCTTTGTGTTGAAATCTCCTGAGTCTGAAATAATCCCTATAAAATTACGTGTTTTTGTTATCGCAGACAGTGACCGCAGTCTCTAAGGGTGAAATCAGGAAACACACAGGTTGCATAAAAGATAAGGAAAGACTTTCCTTAAAGGGGAATTCCACCAAGTGTGGATGTGTCTGCATAATTCAGTTTGCTTTTAAACGCCACTTTCTGGAGAAACATGCAGAGACAGGGTTGGTCTGTTCTTAAGTTTATCCACATACAGCACTGTGCAAAAGTTTTAGGCAGGTGTGAAAAAATGCTGTAAACCAAGAACGCTTTCAGAAATATAAATAATGATGGTTTATTTTGATCAATTTACAAAATGCAAAGTGAGGAACAAAAGAAAAATCTAAATCAATCAATCAATATTGGGTGTTTCTACCTTTTGCCTTCAAAGCAGCATCAGTGCTTCTGGCCCCACAGAGCCCTGATCTCAACATCATCCAGTGTGTCTAACCCAGACTTGACACTATGGATTATACCGTTAATAATAGAATCTGCTCATTATTATGAATACTAATGACATAATCTAGGACCATGCATCCAAAATGTCCTTAAAAATACAAAGCAAAACAGGTTATATATTACGCAATAGATTTTGTTTTGCTAACAGCATGAAAAAAAAACATGACGATGGTGATTAATTAATAATATTAGTATTATTAATATTATATTCATCATCATCTGAGAAGTCGATGTGTCCATTTCTCCTACCAGGTCAAGATTTTGTTCAGGCCCGAATAGTTGGTGGCTATGCTTCTTCACCAAACTCAAATAAATACATTATCTCTTTACAAAGCTCCAAGGGCCAGCATTTCTGCGGAGGGTCTCTGGTGCATAAATACTGGGTTCTTACTGCTGCACACTGCAATATGGGGTGAGTTTTCTTTTTTTTAAAAACACTACACCAAGAGCATTTGTTCTGGCCAGTTTAGCTGCTTGTGTGAAGATCAGTGTGGAGAGAAGCTGAGCTTCAGCCTGTGAGTGAGGTGGAAGTCAGAAAACAAGGGACGCAGTCACACCATAAGGAGGGTAACCTTGACTTGTCGTTACTGTGTCCCGAAGGTAAAGCTTATCTACAGTAATGAATAGTGTTCTGTGCTTGAAATACTGGACCTTTGTGTCTTTGTACGAATTCTGATGAAGGTACCTGATACAGTCGGACATTCTGCATAATTCTAATTTTTTTAAAAAAGGGATTTTCTGTTGCAAGATTCCGTAGAACTTTTTGCAACAGTTTTGCAAATGCAGTCAAACAGCAAAGACATGTTTGGTGACCAATGTTTGCTTCTTACTTTTTTGCAAAACAATTTCAGTGCAGTGCATCTAAAAACGTGAGGGTTTTTTTTTTTCGTTTTTTTAAGATCTAAATTTTAACATTTTTTATTTTAACCACTTGTCCTGAGAAGGATTGTGGGTGCTGCTGGAGCCATATCCCATCTCACCCTGGCCAGTCCATCACAGGGGAAAAAAAGACAAAAAGTCCTAAGGTTTACTTAGCATCATGTCCTTGGACTGTGGGAAGAAACCAGAGCATCCAGAGGAAACCTACACAGGATCATGCAGTCTCCACGTAGAAAGGACCCATGTTGCCCCACCTGGGAATCAAACCCAGGACCGTCTCACTGTGAGGTGATGTTCAGATCCTCTCTGCCGCCATGCCACACTTGTGGGAACACTGAAGCATGAGAACACTGAAGGATGTTCTTCATTATAGACAGTGGACAGTAGCCACCAGTCCTGGATCTTGAGATCTACTTTTCTGTACATCTAGTTCCAATGTCCCACACCTGCAACCTATTGACTGAATAAAATAGTGATTGATAAGGTGCGGAGGAACTTGGCTGACATGGAAGTATTTTCTTCAGCATATCACCAAGAGGAGTTGGTGATCATGACTGTCTATTTTGCACAATGCATATTTTGCATTTTTTCTATAGAATGAGAACTAATTTTGTAGAATATAACACAAATCTTCAACATCTGATTAAACCTGAAAATAAGTTTTATAGTCAAAACATTTATGAATGCAGTGTAATTCAGATTTACACTGGAATAATGCTATGTTGTCGAGTGTCAAAAATTGAACATTTGACTGATTGATTGATTAATTGGCTATAACTAGAAATGGAAAATCTTTGGGAATGAGTAGTATAAAGTATCAGTAGGTCCTAAAATGATCCTCCTCCTGTAATCCTCTTTTTCAGCCCGTTGGCATTGATAGAACAGGTTTTATATTTGAGAACTAATTCATATGAGCTGAACCTAAGTTGAGTCTTCCTGGCTTCTAGTGCATTGTGTGTGTGATGTGATGGGTTTTGATCATGTGTTAACTGTAGATGTCTTCTTCTCAGGCTGGATCAGATGATGATAGTTGCTGGAGACTACGCTCTTGGTGTGTTTGAAGGGACAGAGCAGTATTCTAAACCACACTCCCTGATTCCCCACCCAATGTACAACAAGAGCACCAATAATGCAGACATCATGCTCGTTAAGGTACTTCTTATTCACACTGCAGAGGGATTGACTCAGGAGGGATTCAGTGCCTAACCACTACGCCACTCCTACAAAACCCAAATTAACCAATTATATGTTAGCAGCCGAACACTTTACACAGCTTTACCCAGCGTGAGAGACTACAGGCCTGAATCATCACGTCCAGGCCTCTAACTGGAAGTTGTACAGTAGACTTGCTCTACTGTATAGAAGAAATCATAATAAATACACATTTATTAAATTAAATACACAGATTTAGAATATTTTAGAAAGCAAAATAAAAGAACATTTTTTTTATCTATTTAGTAGTTGGTCCAGTCTACATTTGTAGCAGTGAGTTTTCTTCAACTTTGAGACTATGGGACACATTACAGTGAATCTGAGACTATTTATCAATAAAAATCTCTATGAATGCATCTTTTTCTTCTTCTTCTTCTTCTTCCAGCTGCTCCCGTTTAGGGGTCGCCACAGCAAGTCTCTGTCTTTTCATGTCCTCTGCATCTTCCTCCTTCAAACCAACCACCTGCATGTCCCCTCTCACCATGTCCATAAACCTCCTCTTTAGTCTTCCTCTTCTCCTCTTTCCTGGCAGCTCCATCCTCACTATCCTCCTTCCAATATAATCCTCGTCTCTTCTCTGGACATGTCCAAACCAACGCAACCTTGCTTTTGTAACTTTGTCTCCAAAACGTCCAACCTTAACTGTCCCTCTAATATACTCATTTCTAATCCTGTCCATCCTCGTCACACCCATCTCTATGAATCCATAAGGATCCTACATTTCCTCTTTGGGACACTTGGCTCTTGACTCTTGACTCTTGACTCCAGCTTAAACCATATGTTGTCAGTAGGATTCACACCAGGTTCTGAGATATCCATGAAACGAATTGATTCTTTGCTTCATTATTTTTGTGATGTGGACTCTACCTTGTCCTGCTAGAAGATCCCAGTTACTTTTTGCTCAAAACAATTTCAAAGGGTGCCAGTAATCGTAACGGTGCAAACCACTTAGTACTCATACCTTTTACCCAAAAATAATGGAACTTACTGTAATGTATTTCAGCAGTAGATATAATGCTGGCTGTATATTGGCACCATACATGAGGAAATGAAGCAACAGCTTGAGCTGTCTGACCAACTGTTGATGTCTTACCTAAATCAATACCTTGCCAATGTAAATATTATCTTGAGTCATAACCAGTAGGATGCTGTGAGTGCTGAGAATAAGCCAGCTGTCCAGCTCTAATCTGTTGTGTGTGTTTGATTGAGAAGCTGCGAGCTCCAATAGAGCTGAACAGGTACGTCGCTCTGGCTCCTCTGCCCAGACAAAACACAGGCGTGTTGCCCGGCCAGATGTGCAGGGTATCAGGATGGGGTTCCACCAGCCACAGTGGAGGCCAGATCCCCCCTACCCTACACACCGTCAAACTGCCCATTGTGTCCACAACAAAATGCAACAGCAGCGAGTCTTTCAATGGAAACATCACCTCCAACATGATCTGCGCAGGATACAGCTCTGGGGGCAGAGATGCATGCAAAGTACATGTGATTTGATTTGATAAAAGTTCAGTGTGTCTCATTTTTCATTACCATTTAGGCAGAACAAATCAGACTGCTTTTAGAGATACATGTTGTTTTTCCAGGGTGATTCCGGTGGGCCTCTGGTGTGTGATGGGCGGGTCTACGGCATAGTCTCCTGGGGCAACGGCTGTGGTGATGCCAGGTTTCCGGGAGTGTACACAGCCGTGTCCAGGTTCCGTAGGTGGATAGACAGGACCATCTACCGCTCCTTCACACGATGCTATAAATACTGAAGGTCACCAAGCTCTCAGTTCTCTTGCCGTGGAAAAATACTCACATATCCTTGTTTTAAAGCATATTAAAGTAATGGACCCCTCTGCCACTGCTGTAAAATAGATTTACAGAAAATGATCACAGAAAGGGATAGGGGTAACTGGGTTTCAGTGCAGTGGTGCGTTCAGTTAAAATCTGGAAAATGATATTGTATTTAGCTTAGATTAATTGTGATAACTTTGTATGGTTACAAATTCCTACTGTATACTTGCAAAGCACACAAAAGAACAACACTCTTTCATGTTTTGTTAACAATGCCAAAGAAGCTCTTCCCTCTTTGCAGAATGGTTTGCTGTATTATACGGAACCCTGAGGACAGGGTTCTTGTTCTGTACTTGAGTAACTGAATGCATATGTCAAATCAGTTGCATTAAGTGGTTGGATTTTGTGATTAGTAAATATGTTTTTGTGAGATGCTTTTTGCAGGATATGTTAAAATCAAATATCAAAGCCTTGTAACAAGTTTTTGAACGCTATTCAATAAAGTGAACACCAGCAAATATTAAAGTGTTGGGGAGAATAACACAAGGAAAAAACACATTTATGCCACTAATAATCCCTCTGGATGTCTGTAAATCCATTAGGAATAGGTGTGTCAGCTCATTCTTTCACTCAGTTTGTAGAGTTTCTGGTTTCAGCGCCTGCTATTGATACCACAATGTAAAGTGATAGGGGCACAAGTGACTATGTGAACTTTGAACACCATTTTTTCCCTTAAACATCACAAAGCTGCATTTTTAATAACTAGTTTCTTGCTGCTTATTGCTATTTAATTCATTAATAATACAGTTGTATCATGTTTTGGATTCAGTTTTAAGTGTTTCTTTTGGATTATTGGTGCAAAACTGGCACACTTGACTTGTATACTGTTACAGGGTGGCATACAATGAAGAACACAATTTATATTGTTGCTAAAAAGTTCAAATCATTGAGCCCTTAATTAGAAAATAAGCCACGCTTATTGGCCACTTTATTAGAAACACCTGATAGTTGCACTCTGATGATGCAGAATTTAAACCTGAAGGGTGGTGGTGGTCTAGTGGTGGGTACTTGCCTATGGCTTTATGGATCAAAAGGTTGCAGGTTCAAATCCCACCTCTGGCTCTACCACCACTGGGTCCCTGAGCAAGACCCTGAACCCTGAGTTGCTCCAAGGGGGACTGTCCCTCTAATCAGGACATGGACGTCTCTCTGGATAAAAGTGTAAATGCCGCAAATGTAAATGTAAAACCTCCAGCAAATCAACTGGGTTCCTCCAGCTCTTCATCAGTAGTTTATTTCTGACCTGTTGCATGGAGTTGGATTCACTGTGAAAATTGTGCAGTTTTAACTAAAAAATGTTAGTAACCTAATTTTCTCAAAGTTTTGAGTTCACTGAACTTCAGATTTTAATAAGTAGAATGTGTTTTTCACTCAAGTGAACCAGCAGAAAACCCTAAACCTATCAGTGCAGCAGACCGATGGAAGCGCACTGTCTGTGTTTCTAATAAAGTGGAGAGTGAGTGCACAGAAAATCATCATCGTGCTTCAGATTTATCATAGCATGTGCTACACATTCATTTAAAATAACGTGATTAACAACTGAGGACCAGCATGTTTACATTCACCTACTGATGGATTAAAACCCGCTCAAGGATGGAACACACACAATCTACAAATCGGCACAGACGCCGTGTTGTTGGTGAGCAAGAGAATGGCTCAGTTGTCAAGCAGCCACTGCAGTACTGCTCAGTGCTGTAGTGTGCATCTCAGTGCACAGCTTACAAAAAAGCAGCGTTTCTTCTCCCCCATTCTCTCTCTCTGTCCTATCTCCTTTTCTATCACCTCTTATGCATTCTCATCTGTTGTAAATGACTAAGTGATTTCACTTTTTTACCCCCAGAATGAGTCAGGGCCACTGCAGTCGACTCCTTTGCTTTGGACATGACAGAAAAGAATTCCCATCGATGTAGAAAAAAGGGTAAATGACATGCAGATGCAAACAGCTGCTGATTTGTTCTTGCATCAGATCTCTCCTTGCTCCAGTGCAAAAATGCAAGAATGGTAAAAAACACTGAAATGCCAAAAAAAAAAAACCTCTCAGCTTTTTCGTCTCGGTGTTGCATCATAACTCCCGATTCCACAGTAATGTTCATCCTGCAGAACATAAGGTACAGTCAGTGTACTGAAATACTGAAAATGGTCCACCACCCAGAAGATGTCTGGCTTGGGGTGGTCTCGATTGGGCTACAGATGTGCTGACGGGCTACAGTTACACATCTGAGGTGCTTAAAAATGGCCAAGATACAAATAGGAGTTTTTAGGAAAGCTTTTTAAGAAAGATGGTGCTGTATGTGGTTTCTTCAATCCAAAGATTCATCTGAATTCGGATTCTTCATGGTAGATGATTATGAAGGCTGTTATGCAGACATTCACTTAGCTTTCTTTAGTAGAGCAAGTCTAGGAGAAAAGATGCACGCTCATGTCTGCACATCACATCTACATTAAGAATGTGAAAGATGTACAGCAGGTTATGGAGCTGTGTAAGTGAAAGTGACTATCCATGTCATTGTGAAACACAGCACAACACAACGAAACTCAACCTCTGCGTTTCACCCATACACACACGTGCAGCAGGGGGCAGCTATTGAAAGCTGCCTGGGGAGCAGTGATGGGGACGGTACCTTGCTCAAGGGTACCTCAGGGCAACCTACTGGTGAAAAATCGAACCCACAATCTTCCGATGCGGGGCAACTCCCTAACTACTAGGCCACCGCTGCCCATAGCTCTCAGTTGTCATTATCTTGAACAGTGGCTCTCAAACATTGTCTGAAGGTCTGCCTGCCCTGCAGATTTTACGGTTCCTGGCTCTTACACGCCCACTTCAAAAGTGCTTTGAGAGTGTTCAATGGATTGAGAGCTTCTGGAACAAGGATAGGATCATGGAAATGTGACTTCAGCCTCTTAACCATGTTTGATGTCACCTCAACTACTTTCTTACTTCCGTTCATTGGCCATTTTATCAAATTCATGA
>CM029371.1:29993220-30201169 GCA_017165825.1 Hepsetus odoe
ATATGTAATATTAAAGATTTTGAGAAACACCTCAAAACAGGTGTTTTTGCCACAAATGCTTGTCTTTCGCACACACTCTATCACTCTGTCTCCAGTGCTGTTTGGCCTGTTTCAAGCTGCGAGTGTATAAATTCAGGGGACGTGACATTTCCGTGGCTGGCGCGTGCGTTAAATGATTCATGGTATGGGAAGAGCCTTTGTCAGTGCGAGGCGGTTTTAAAGAAGCTCTACTGAGATTGCAAAAAGGGAGGAAAAATATCACATGGCACGTCAGGGAAAATATCCTCACGAGCCATAGGAGCAAGCTTGGCATGGAGCTTTCTCGCTGGGAGCTGCCACTCCTACCAGTCTGGGCTTAACGCTCATTCAAACCGCACGGACTGAAGATGGGCTGCCATGGCAACAGATGCACCTTTTCCTTTTGCGAGCAGCAGCGTTGAGCACGAACAGCTCACGCTGTTCAGGAGCAGAGCGCTTCATGCTCTCTCTCTCTCTGTCTCTCTCTCTCTCTCTCTCTCTCTCTCTTGCCTTTTGTCATTTCTGCAATACTCCAGTCTAGGGTGGGCAAAATAGGAAACTGTAAATTACTTACTTTTACAGGATTTGTTTAGAAAAGTCCCATTTAGGTTATTATGTAAACTATGAATGCAGAACATTTACATCAGTATTTAACCCTTGAGCAGTTAATCAGGGCTAATGATGGCTGTTTTTAAGGAGGCCAGTAGTTTTTCCATGTTGTAGCCAAGTCCAGGATTATTTTAGCATGCTATAGGAATAAATAAATGATGTTTTTACACCAAAAATACCCATTTAAGCTCTATCAGTTGGGTTCTGCCAGCCTATAGTAAGGTGTGAGTGGGATTTGGCAACTGAGCACTGTGTGAAGTCTGTCACTCCCTCTGGAATTTGAATGGACATCAGAGGAAAGCACTGTTACAAAATGATCAAAGTTATTTAAAAAAAAGAAGAGCTTCCTTTTTCGAAGGGGGGGCACAGGGGTCACCATGACGTGAGGACTATTTGCATTGTGCTTTTGCATTTCTGGATAAGTCACAGTTAGGAAATACTGAAGATCATGGTGAGAATAGCATCAGAAAGTCCTTACATAATACTCTGGGGAGTCACACCCCACCCCACCCCCCCGATGGCGTGTACAGCACAGCACTGTGTTAGGTAGCCGCATGCAAATATTGCAATGCCGAGCGCAATTTGCATGTGGCAACATTTTGTTTGTGACCTGTTTGGTGCATGGGGCCTCCCTGGTTGGGATGAATGGGAGAGCCCCCTCCACCGAGAGAGTGACTCACTCTTTATCAGTGCAGGTTGCTGGGCAAAGGCTCCACTGCTTTCAGTGTAGGAAACTTTTTGGTGCTTTTTCGGAAATGATCCGTGGAAAGTTTCTGGAATTCCAAGGTTTAATTTTGCTAAAGAGGATGACTGCATGGTATGACGTGATGTTCGGCCACATTTTTCCCCGCTGCCCTGCTTATGCTCATACAGCCCAACCTTCTGAAGGATTTCAGGCTCTGCACTTCATTCACATTTCTACGGATGTGAGATTCTAAAGGTGCTTAACTTTCTATGGCTCACTGTACAAAAATAATAAGCTGAAAGTGCCAAATTTCTTTCATAATGTACAAGTCGTAAACACAGTGGAAAGAAAGCAAATCTTTCCACGGCAAAAGTAAATAACTATAGACCACTCACCATAGGGTGGCGGTGGTCTAGTGGTGGTACTTGCCTACAGACCTCTGGATCAAGAGGTCCCCGGTTCGAATCCCACCTCTAGCACTACCACCACTGGGTCCCTGAGCAAGACCCTGAACCCTGAGTGTCTCCAGGGGGGACTGTCCCTGTAATTAGGACATGTAAGTCACTCTGGATAAGAGCGTCTGCTAAATGCCGTAAATGTAAATGATGTCTCATAGCAGCTTTTAAGAAATTTGGATACAAACCCCAAATGAGCAAGCCAGTAAATTTTCCTTAATGCTGGAGGAGAAAACCTTGGGAGGAATAAAAACTCCAAAGGGGAATTAATCCCCATGCCATCAGAGAAGAACAAAAATCATTTATTGAAAAACCTGATTGTTAGTGTATTCAGGTAGTCAGCTGGTTGGCACTAAGCTTGATGGAAGATTCACTTCTTCGACCTCTCTTCTTACCTGGATACACCCATCACTCTGGAACAGGCTCAGTCTGGACTCATCAGGCCACATGACCTCCATCTAAAGTCTAAACTTTATACTTTCTAGCAAATATACCATGTATTCAATGATACATGGTTTTCTTCAGGCTACACAGCTGTTTGGTCACAAACACCTTAAGTTCTTATTGCGCTGTGCAGGTGAAAATGCTTTTACTTTCACTATTAACCATTTCCCTGAAAAAGTGAAAGTGAAAGTGACAACCCTTGTCATTGTGAAACGCAGCACAGCACAACACAAAATTAAACATCTGCACCCATACACACACGTGCAGCTGGAGGCATTGTATTGAAAGTGCCCAGGAAGCAGTGACGGGGACAGTACGTTGCTCAAGGGTACCTCAGGGCAACCTACTGGTGAGGGAATCGAACCCAAAATCTTCCGATTCAGGGCAGCTCCCTCACCACTAGGCCACCGCTGCCCCGAAATGACAAGCCCTGCAGTTCGAAACCCAGTTTTTCAGCATCTCTTTTGATGTTTCCTTTGCTTCTTGGAGGACATGAATGTGACCCTTCAGCACTTCATTTTTTCAGGATGTTTCTTCCAACATGAATGTTTAAGAAATGACAAGCTATGCACCAAATCTGATCATATCAGGAACATTAATCACTGCAGTACATATTCAGTGAAAGCCTTTTACATTTTTGCTTAAGTAAGTGGATTTGGCCAGGCAGCGCATATATGTCAGCAAAACTTTTGTCTATCATCCATCATGTATTTTTCGGTCTATACCTAGTTACTCTTATTGAACTTATTTTTCAGTTTCCCAATTTTACTGTCTTCACCATTACATATAAAACTCTTTGAATTTAGCCATTCGACAAAAACCTGTTTCACATTCACTTTAATGCCACTGTTGTTTCCAAAAGAATTTAATAAAATCATATAATCATGGAGAATGTTTGATTACAATACAAGTCATAAAGCATCAATAAGCTGTTTTACTTCTCCATAACACTCATCGGGGGTCTAGTATATGCTGTGTAGATTTGTATGGAAGGCTGGTTGTTGTTTGGTGAGCCTGAAGCCAAGGTACACAAGCACACACTCACATACACACACACTCCGCATGTTCACAGTGCACACAGATAGAGACACGCTGCTGGCTGACTGGACTGTTTCCATGGCAACCATTACAGGTTTTAGCTCCGTTCACTGCTGCAAAGTCGTCAGGGGGGAAGCGGACAAGAGAAGTTTTCAGACAGAGAGAGAAAGTGAGGGAGAGAGAGAGGGGCGTTTTTGTTTTTTGGTGCAGAGGCTTAAAAAAACACTCTGTGTTGGCATTAACCGCATCTTGCTTTTTGTGTGTGGATGAGAGTCCATCATTTACATACAGAAGGTTGTTCATGGAAATCTGAGCTGTGCTTAATTCTGCTGAAAGGCTCCAGCCTCTGAAAATGAAATTATAACGGCATCACTACATATAGATGTACACGCTCCAGTAGGCCCGTGCATTACATAACAAAACAGGATTTTGTTCTGGTCTATATGGCAAAGGCAAAGGCAGCATATTGCAGTGCTGAAAGAATGTAGGAGACTATGAATATTCATATATATATATATACACAGTCCTGTGCAAAAGTTTGAGGCAGGTGTGAAAAATGCTGTAAACAGAACGCTTTCAGAAATGGAAGTGTTGATCATTTATTCTCATCAATCAACAAAATACAGTGAATGAACAAAAGAGAATCTAAATCAAATCAATATTTGGTGTGACCACCCTTTGCCTTCTAAACAGCATCAGTTCTTCTAGGTACACTCGCACACGGTTTCTGAAGGAACTCGGCCGGTAGGTCGTTCCAAACATCTTGGAGAACTGAGCACAGATCTTCTGTGGATGTAGCTCCTCACATCCTTCTGTCTCTTCATGTGATCCAGACACACTGGATGATGTGGAGATCAGGGCTCTGTGGGGCCAGAAGAACTGATGCTGCTCTGAAGGTAAAAGGTAGAAACACCAGATATTGATCCGATTTAGATTTTTCTTTTGTTCGCTCACTTTGCATTTTGTAAATTGATCAAAATAAACAATCATTATTTATATTTTTGAAAGCATTCTTTGTTTACAGCATTTTTTCACATCTGCACAGTCCTGTATATATATATATATATATATATATATATATATATATAGTTTCATTATATCTTGTTTGAGGGTCCATCCTCTTTCTAACTTGCAATGTTTACTTCCAGAATTTGCTGCCATTTATTTGAATCCAACATGCACCAGGCTTGTTTAGATGTCATTTTACAAACTTCAGGTGCTGAATGTTGTGGCAAGCATGCAGGAAAGATTTTCTTCAGCTGACGACCATGAAGGTCACATTAGTTCAGGTGTTGCTGCACAACTCCACAGTGTGCAAAATCTTCCAGAAGGTCTTTTGCAGTCAAACAGGGTTTTTTATTTGCAGTCCTAGCAATCCAGCAAGCAGTCTTTTAAGAAAGTCTTCTTTCAGAAATTTCAAATAAATCTCCTTTCTTCTCGTAAACGCCATTTCTTAATGATATGAGTTACAGCTGATTGAGTTACAGCCGATTGAGTTACAGCTGATGATTTGAGTTAAAGAACATGATTTACTATCTACTTATTGCCTTCTCCTGCTTTGTTAGCTTAAACTAGTTTATTTTTTAGCATCCTGAACAGCTGCTTAGAGGAACCTATGGCTGCTGATTGTTTGGATGAGCTTTGAGGAGGAAGGGACTTTATACAGCTCTGCAATTTGCAGCACCTGTGGTTTCCTAACAATGACTGTTAACAAGCCAGAACGCCTCAGAGCTAGTTAAGGTCTGAGACCTTAAATGTCCTGACGTGCCCAAACCTTGCTTGGTGCACCTTTCCGTCTTCACTGCATGCTTATACAAAAATAACAATCTTACGTTAAAAGCTTAAAATATATTTGATCTTTAACTTCCAGCCGAAATCTGCTGCGTAACTATTTACGTTAACAGACATTTAAGTAAACTTTTGAACGCCACTTGATAGATAGATAGAGAGATAGAAAGATAGATGTGTGTGTTAAAACAATCTAAATCTAAATTATATTTAATCTAAATGATATTTGCATACCATTTTTAATGCTCATCATGCACAAACAGCTCACTCTGAATGGGCTCCGCCACACAGTTATCATTTTCAGCAGGGCTCAGTGTGATCTCTTTGTCTCCATTGCACATGATTCCGTCAGGCCTTGGGCCACATGGCTGCTAAGTGTCTAAGTGAGGCTCCTGAATAAAAGATGCTGGCCCAGATGGTTGTCCACCATGGGTCTCTGCATTAGTCCTGCATGCCGACTTTGGCAACTATCCAGGGAAACTATGGGGACATGGAATCAATGCCTGGGACAAAAAGCTCATTTTCATCTACTCCAGAGTCTGTTTTCAACTGGACGACAGTCAGCTACTAGCTCATTTCTTTTGTTCTAGGGTTAATTATTGTCTTGTATCTGCAGTAGAGCTTATCTAGCTGACTTACACCAGAGGTGAACCACATATTTTGTTTGTTGTTAGATCTCTCACCTGATTTTGTGAAAGTGACTATTCTTGTCATTGTGAAACACAGCACAGCACGAAAGTACACCTCTGCATTTTACCCAAACACACACATATGTGCAGCAGGCGTCAGCTATTGAAAGCGCCTGGGGAGCAGTGATGGGGATGGTACCTTGCTCAAAGGTACCTCAGGCCAACCTACTGGTCTTCCGATCTGGGGGCCAACTCCCTATCCACTAGGCTGAACACGGGGAAAGATTTTTGTTAAATCAAGTCTCTCTATTCATAAAAGAAAGTAATGTGGTGGACATTAGCCTGCAATAAACAACAGTGTCTAGCCAGAGAACCTCTTCTTGGTTCTCCATTACAGAGAATGGGCTCAGCAGCAGAAACAGTGGAAGTGTTAAGTATCAGCATAATAAAATGAAGCAATGCATCATTAAGAGACTATTCGTGTGTTACTGGAGAATCATAGCTTGCATGAGGGGCTGATAAAACAGATGGACAGCTCATAGCCAAAAGCACAAAGCAGGCATGTCAGAAGCCTTCACTTGTTAAGGTCACTATGTTGTGTTGAATGCAGTGATTTCAACTCTATAACCAGGAGCACACAGAAAGTTGCATGAAGATTCTACCCTTCTTGTATAAGCGTTTACCCTCTTTTTTGTAGACCGGGTCAGGCGATGCTGAAAAGGCTGAATTTCAGCTGTGTGGGAGGACACTGGAGAAAACTTACAAACAAACCTAAAGAGCTCTGGTGTCGTTTTCATTACATGTGCAGTCACAAATAAAAAGTAAAGGGAAGGTAAAAACATTCTGTAAAACTGCCCGGTGAACATGGTATTTTAACACTTTTCTTGTGAAAAATGGGACTTAATGTGCTTAAGCTGGTTTATTTCACAAATCCCTGCTCATAAACATTTGCAAAAATGTTTTAAAATGTGGTGTTGAAGTACAAAAACACATTTTTCGGTGAATCAGATCATTTAATGAGCAATATTTCATCCAAAACTGTCTGCCACACTCCCTGCTATAAAGCTAAGCTTTCCACCATCAATGTAATTTCCACCTGACGGTAAATGACCCAGTACTTCATATCAAGTAAATAAAAATGTCAGAAAGGGCTCTTGGTATGATGCCATAGAAGAAGGCATTCAATCTGTTTTCATTTTTGTAAATGAGAAAAACGCCACACAATGTAAGGCTTCTTGAAGGAATCCTTAAAATCCTTTTAAAAATGATTTTCAATCTCCTTCACAAAAACTGATTGATATTATGGCCCTAAAAACGTTCATGCTGCAGATGTAGTAGGAACAACAGAACAATTCAGCATCTTGTTTTTCTGCATTGCTGGAAATCCTCATCTTGAAAATGATTCCATGTTGACATAAGAAATGTCTCTTTTAGGCTGGTTTATATAAACTGTACTTATTACAAAACAATCGTTTAAACATGCCTGAACGTAAATGCTGAAAACCCACACCAACGGTGTCTATCGTGCAACTTTCCCGATGGCTGTGGTCTCTTTTTTGCAGGATAATATGCCCTTCCACACTGAAAAATATATTTCATGGAGCATAAAGAAGACTTCAGACTTCCCATGTTTCAAACCTACAGGGCGTCTGTGAGATGTGCTGACAAACTAGTACATTCCACGGAGAGCCCACCTCACAACCTTCAGAGTTTAAAAGATCTGCTACTGAAGTCGTGATACAAGATACCGCAGCACCTTCAGAGATCTTGTGGTCCCATACCTGGATGGGTCAAGGCTGTTTTGTTGGCAGGAATGGCATCTACACCATTTTAGGCAGTTAGTTTTAATATTATGGCTGATCAGTTGAAATGATCAATGTTCAGAGTAGTGTATATACAATTCATCATCTGGTGTCACGATATTGCAAGTAGGAGTGTGATCAACTAGGCCACAATCCACATTTCAGTATATCATGCCTATAAGCAGCACGATTCTGCATTTTGGAATCTAGATGACAATTATACAGTGTTTGACTCCTGTCATTGGAGAAATGTGCACTTGCAACTTAAAAAAAAAACGTATTTATTATATTCACTACATAAACATTTCTACAAAAACGTTATTCAACCGAGAACATGACGTGCATCTTTAGTAGGAACCTTTCGGATATAGAGTCTTGTTTCCGCCCGGACGTGTGACCGGCTGCATACTTTGTGCGAAGTCAGGCTTTAGACACACGCCGTTTTATGAGTTTATTGAATTGAAGCCCTTTTTTACAGAAAGTGAACGCTTTTGCAGGGAGCTTTTAACTCGCAGAAACTTGTTTTAGAGAAACGGGAGAGTTTTATTTAAGCTTTAGACATGGCGACGGACTCGTGGGCGCTGGCGGTGGACGAGCAAGAAGCTGCGGCGGAGTCGGTGAGCGGCTAAAAAGGAGGATTTCTCAAAAAATGAATGCATTTCTTTTCTAATAAATGAGTGGAGCGGACGTGCTGTCTGTTTTTTGTTTGGGCGGAGAGGTTTGTGAGCTCGCTAGTGGCCCCGCTGTTCCCGGTTTGCTCAGGTTTTATGTGCTAACGTTAGCTAGCTGTTAGCTGTTAGCTGTTAGCTGCTCAGACAACTTTCGGCTCCGATGGTGAAGCACAGCTGCCTGGGATTATTTATCCTTTTTAAAGTGTTTTATGCCTTTATTAACCATCAGGAATGTATATCCATTAATTGTGAAATTTTAACGTTACATTAAGAGAGAGGAGGGTAAAATCAAACTTAGCATTTGTAAGTGTTTAGCTTTTGTATTTGGCACTGAGAGAAGAAATGGATCATGTCATGTTTTGTAACTTTATGAAGTGATATTAAGTAACTGAGCGATAGAAATTCGGTTTAATAAAGCAGTTTAGATCATTTTTCCTCAGTGAGAAGTTGGATTAATGTCATTTATAAGGATGTTCATGGGTAAGAAGTTTGGATTAATAAAGGTTTTTTCTGTAAAACTGAGTTTTACACAGCTGATCGTTCTTTTATATTCTGTTAAAATGACAGAAATCAAACTTATTAGAATGTTAACCGGAGAAGGACTGCATTTGTAAAAGCTATAATATTAATGTTTGTATGTGTTATAGAGAGTCACATTGAGAAAATGATGTTTCACAGCTGTTAGTCCCAACCTGTCTCCCACCAGTAAAGAACAGATTAAAGTCCCCTCGACAGCAGGGGTGTGTTAGAGTTCTATACGTGGCATCTTTTGTCAGAAAACTGCAAGTGTGAACTCTACATTGTTTGGTTTTTTTGCCTATATATTCACTTTCACTTTTCTTTCCCCCAGTTCTCTCTCTCTCTCTCTCTCTCACACACACACACACACACAAACGTGTGTGTATACAACTTGTCATAGTAAACCACAACAAAATACATCCCCTGCATATACATTTTACATTAACGGCATTTCGCTGATGATCTTATCCAGAGAGACTTCCATGTCCTGATTACAGGGACAGTCCCCCCTGGAGACACTCGGGGTTAAGCGTCTTGCTCAGGGACCCAGTGGTGGGATTTGAACCTGGGACCTCTTGAGCCATAGGTCCATAGGCAAGTATCCTACCTCTAGACCATTTCACCCACACCGTGCATCAGGGGCAGCTTCCTGAAGATATTGAAAGCTTCTGGGGAGCAGTGATGGGGACAGTATCTTGCTCAAGGCTACCTCAGGGTAACATACTACTCTGGGATACAAACCCACAACCTTCTGATCCTGGGGCTTATTCCCTAACCACTAACCACCACTGTCCCAGGGAATGCAGGATTCATGGTGCTTCACTTAGTGTTTGGTGTACCAAGTTTGTCGGATCCTCCTAGAGAAGACATGAAGCTGCCAAGGATGATTTAACCTTTCTTCTGGAGGTTTCTCACATTCTTCCTTGTGAAAGGGTTGGACAGGCAGGATCATTGAAAAGTCCTGTGGATGATTTAAAAGAATATATGAAAAAATTGCCGAGCTCCCAGGAAATTGGTGTCTGTAATGAGGAATGGCGCGTCCAGCTGATTCATTATAAAGGCCTACTGCAGAACCCTGAATGTAATTCATTGTGACCATGGCAATGTCTACACCTGGTTCTCTGACCTGGAGGAGAAGGAAGGGCATTTTGCCATGTTTTTGTGGAACAAATGTGATAAATGACATTTCTGTGCTGTATATTAAAAGGGCTGTACTGCATAGAATAACTCCTGGGTGAGACATCTTTAACATCGGTGGGATTTTGAACCATAGAGGGAGCACAAGTGCTATAATAACTCAGTTATCCATTCAGATTTATCATTCAATAACCTTTTTTTTCTGTTGGGCAGATAAGCAACCTTCAGATAAAAGAAAAAGATGACAAACCAAAATCAGAGGAAAACGGTGAGGAATGGAACTGCCGTGATCTGTTTTTAGATACATATATGCATTTATTCCATTTATTCATTTTAACGAGTTTGGCATGTGCTTAATGAGTTGTTTTTTTCTCATGTTTCTTGAATTAGGAGCTAAGACGGAGGGAGCGAAGACTGAAGATGATGACAAAGGTTAAACATTTTATATGAAGTTACTCATTAGACTGAACCATCATTGTTACGATGCTAACTTCTGTTTGAAACAGTGTATTTGTGAGCATTTGGTTTTAATTGAATAGGAGATCTGAATTATTTTTCTTTGCAGAGGACAAAGCAGCCCAGTCACTGTTGAATAAGTTGATACGAAGCAATCTAGTGAACACGACCAATCAAGTGGAAGTTCTCCAGAGGGATCCGAACTCGCCACTCTATTCAGTCAGGTCTTTTGAGGAGCTGCGATTGTAAGTTGACAGTTATTAATGTAATGGATTTAATGCCTCATTAATAGATGGAATGATGTTTTCTGGATTCTAGATTTTATTAATTTTTCACTGCAGGAAACCTCCACTTCTTCAGGGTGTGTATGCCTTGGGTTTCAACAGACCCTCCAAAATTCAGGAGAATGCACTGCCCATGATGCTTGCTGAACCGTGAGTTTAACTAATTGAGTTATCAAAGTATTTGATCAGTTAATATGCTGCTTTTTGGGACCAAGTTATTCTCATAAATTGATGTTAATTTACTGAATGAGGTGCTTCCTATGTTTAATTTCGTTTTTGCATTTTTATCATACAATTTGTTTGACTAAACCATGGAATGGTCTTTCAGATTATCTGGGAATTGTAGTAATTGGTGACATTGCTGTTTCTAAAGAAGCACCCCACAAATACTAAACTTATGATTTGGTGACGATGATCCTTTCCCGCAGCCCACAGAATCTCATCGCTCAGTCTCAGTCAGGCACTGGTAAAACGGCAGCCTTCGTCCTGGCGATGCTCAGTCACGTGGACCCCAACAATAAGTGGCCTCAGGTATGGTAGACGCCATCCTTTACGTCAGCATGGTGGGAATTTAGATGGTTTGTGAAACATTTATTAAGCTGCAACACTTCCTCTTCCCCTTTATCTCTCAGTGTCTGTGTGTGTCACCCACATACGAGCTTGCCCTCCAGACTGGCAAGGTCATCGAGCAGATGGGCAAGTTTTACCCTGAAGTCAGATTAGTGTATGCAATCAGAGGAAACAAATGTAAGTCCATGCATTATTTATTAGGCCACACTGGTAATTTGATTAGATCTCACCAAACATTTATTCTAATGCTTAATTATAGACTTGCCCCCAAATGTCTTTGCCGTTGTTTTGGGGGATTATACAGACCCTCCAGATGACGCTGAATGTTATTGGGCTTTTATCTGTTCAGTGGAAAGGGGAATGAAACTCCAGGAGCAGATTGTGATCGGCACCCCTGGCACAGTCTTGGATTGGTGCCAAAAGCTCAAGTTCATCGACCCCAAGAAAATCAAAGTGTTCGTGTTGGATGAGGCAGACGTGATGATTGCCACACAGGGTCACCTAGACCAGAGTATTCGCATCCAGAGGTCTGCGTGCTGTTGCTTTGGCCAGTTCTCCAACCTTTGGCATTGTTCATATCACTGTCATGGCAAACCTTTTCGTGAACCCCTTTTTTTATTAAACACATAAAATGTAAAACTTTACATTGTGTAAATATGACAAATGTCCAGACTGACTTTCTATTGACCTCTATAAAGGCACTCCTTTAGAAATTTTCTGACTTCAGCTTTTTGATTGATTAAAAGGTTTGATTGTCTCTTAATAATGTTAGTAATCAATCCAAACTGTTATGTGGTGTGAACTGTGTTTTGTATTTTTCAGAATGTTGCCCAAATCCTGTCAAATGCTGCTGTTTTCCGCCACTTTTGAGGAGACGGTGTGGAACTTTGCTAAGCGTATCATCCCAGATCCCAACATTATTAAGCTGAAACGTGAGGAGGAGACACTGGACACCATTAAACAGTACTATGTGGTTTGCAATAGCAAGGAGGAGAAGTTCCAGGCTCTCTGCAACATCTATGGGGCCATCACCATCGCACAGGCCATGATCTTCTGCCACGTAAGCTCATAACCTACTCCCCTGTTGGAACTTCAGCTGAGCAACATCCATTTCAGCAGGTAAAAGTATATCATTGTGCTTTTTGGGATTATAGACGAGGAGAACAGCAGGGTGGCTGGCAGGGGAGCTTTCTAAGGAGGGCCACCAGGTGGCGCTGCTCAGCGGTGAGATGCAGGTGGAGCAGAGGGCAGCCGTAATCGAACGTTTCCGTGATGGCAAAGAGAAAGTGCTGGTTACCACCAACGTCTGTGCTAGAGGTGAAACAAAACCTCTACCTTTTGAGCTTGATATTTTCAACCTACTTGTTCCTGTTTTTTGTCTTTGTTTAAGATTGTTATTCTCTTGAATGGTAAACAGGTATCGATGTGGAGCAAGTTTCAGTCGTCATTAATTTCGACTTACCGGTGGACAAAGATGGAAACCCTGACAATGAGACGTACTTGCACAGGATTGGACGCACAGGCCGATTTGGCAAGAGAGGATTAGCGATCAACATGGTGGACAGCAAGTTCAGCATGAACGTTCTCAACCGCATCCAGGAGCACTTCAGTAAGTTAAACCTTTTAAGTTCCAAACATTTTGAAGCTTGAAGACCTGGCGTCAAGAGTTTGTTGGATTTCCCTGAAAGTGGTTTTATAAAGTAAATATGATTCAGAAGTATTGGGTGTTTGTTTTTCGTCTGGATCTTTACCAACACAACCCTAATGTTGCCCAAATCTGTTTTCCCCACAGATAAGAAAATCGAGAAGCTAGATACAGATGATCTGGATGAAATTGAGAAAATCGCCAACTGAGGAAAGGGAGGCTGTCTCTTGTGTTCGGGCAGCGCCGCGTGTTTTCGCTGTGGTTTTAATTTGTAGAAAGCAGAACTATGCCACGGAGGACGTTTTATAGGGAATGTGGAAATGTCTTCTTGTACGATACCCTTAAAGGTTTTAACATTTTATCCCGTTTCACTCTTTGTACTTCTGAATAAAACCCGAACGTGTAGTCTCTCTCCGTCATGCGTGAGTGAATGTATGGTGCTGTGGATTTTGTGCTCACGGAGGGTAAACCTTTTACCTCATCATCACTGTTGCACCATCTTTTCAACGCTTTCCTGTTTCACTTGTAGGATGGGACTGATTTGGAGAAATTTAATAAGTGCTGTATTTGGTGGCTTTGTCCATCTCCACAGTCCCGTGCTTAAATCCACACAAGTGCATTTTGATTGTTCTGATTTTATGTATTTTCAGTATTTTATTAGTATTTTTTTTAGCTCTCGGTGCAACTGCAATTAAAAAAAAAAATCCACATTAGGAGAATGAGGTACTGTCTTCAGTCCTTTGAGAACACTAGTGTTTTAAGTTCTTGGGATTATTTTGCTCAAGTAGCACATCAGAAACAACAGTGCTGAAGGGAACAGTAGTTTTGATTTTGCAAAAGGAGTTGCCAAAGTTGGAGGAGTAAAAAAAAAATGCTTTTGAGTCGCCAAAGACTAACGCCTGTACTGTTTGTAGCAGTACGCCCGAATTATAGTGAACACAATCATGTATTTATGGGAAAACATTACGTTAAGAGCAATATCACATTTGAATTACGAAGTACAAAGAGTGAAAACGAATGTCCGGTGCTTTCAAAGAGGAGGAGCAAGTAAAACCAATCTCCCAACAGAGCGAAACGACCGTCTGTTTCAGCAGCGACGTGAATTTAGATGTTCAGACGTGCGTTCGGCCTGTGAAATCATATTTCAGGGTAGTTTTAGCAAAAGATATTTTGAAATGTTACTTTAATCAGAACTGAAACGGGACACTGCGTTTGAAGTGTTGTATTTACAGGATGTAAGTGCTTGAAACTGATTCACTGAACAAGCATTTTACTTCCCTTAACATGAAAATGTGACGTTTTCCACTTTTTGATTTGCTTCAAGTTGTTGGTCTTTTGTATCTGATCTTTTTTTTTTTTTTTTTACGTAGTTGCAAAAAATTTTAATTTCAAAAATGCAAAAACTGCCACCATCAGAGAACCTCAGTTGCACAAAAATCGTTTTCCGTATTGGAAGAAACATTCCTGTAGAGGCAATGCTCAGCAGCAGACTGACCCTGCTGTGGTTTTCTTTTCCTTCATGAGGAGAAGCCTCGCTCACTCAGACTGCTGGCTGATGAAATTGCTAGAAGTGCACAAAAGCGCTGCCTGGATTCACGGCGGATCCTTGTTGGTTAACCGCAGGATGAGACTGGACCGTTTTTGGATGTGGGGAAACGCTTGACTGCTTGTCTAATCGTAGTCATGGTTTTTCTTTTCTGCACATTTCTGAGGCGTGCATTGCAGTTTTCCTTTTGCATTTTCCTCAGTTTGGATACTTCATGTGCTAGAATATAGATTTAGCTCCTTCCAGTTACGGTGACGCACCAACTCCAGTTTCCACTCGGCAAACGGGATAATAAACGGTCCATTTTTGGAACGATGAAATCGCATTGAATCTTTAAGCAGGATGTATGAATGTCAAAAAAAAAAACCAGTATCACTCCGACTGCTCCTGTATTAACAGACACAAGCTGCGCGGCTGCCGGTTTCCTGATTGTTGTCCTGAATGTATCAGATTTATAGGGAGGTGCGGTTGTTCTCCGCAGCAGTTACACAGAATAAAGACGTACACGGGACTATTTGTGACATGTCTGAATGATACTGTAAGAAATAAAACTCAAGAACACATCAGATATTTTACAAACGTCTTTATGAGGATCTCTAATCAAGGAACTTAGGCATTACAAACAATTGTCCAAATAATTAAAAAAAAAAATCCTTATTTTCTGTATTAAGACACTTTTCCATAATAAAACTTGTTTTTGGGATACTTTAATTTTGCTCATCTGTGCAGTCTTCTGTGTAGGGCAGCAGATCTGTTAAAGTGGAGATATTGATTAGATATTAATAGCAGCCCAAAACTGGCAGAAAATACTGTCCTTCATAATGTTTGGGATAAAGATCCATTTTCCCTTTTAGCCCTCTGCTCCTCACTGAGAAAAAAATCAACCCAGACGTGACTAAAGTGCATTTTCCAGACTTGAATTTAAAGTGATTTGCATATTTCTGTTGTCAGTTTGTCACTTCTAAATGGGGAGATGAGATGTACTGGAATCTGGAATGGTTAGATTTAAAATGTTGAGTAAATCAAGGATTTTTACAGAATAAAATAGTTAATTAAAGAAGTTTAAACAACCATGCTGGAAATAAAGACATTTTAAAAAGCTCTGGTTTCTAGGTGCAAATGTAAATGATCTAAAGGAAACAACATTAATGGTGAAACACTCTCACTCGCTCATTTTCCTAGCTGCTTGTCCTAACCAGGGTTGAGGGGGTGTAACGCCTTAATAGTGAAACAGCTAAACTGAAACCTAAATAAAGGACAAATGTCTGGCAGTGCATTTCTTTAACACTGCTGGAGTACGTGAGCAGTACTTCTTAAAAATGTCTAGTCTTTCTTTTTAAAGAAGCTAAAATCTCATTTTTAAAGGGGAAGAGAAGAGTGATGTTGGGTTCAGCCGAGGCTGAGGGTTAATCTGGGAGTCGGAGCAGAAAGTGGAACACCTCACACGGCGACTAAATCATAGTCCTGGTTAAACCTACCACAGTCTCTATACTCCACGCTGGTGAGGAAGAGGCCGTGAGCTGGAGCTGCCGTGTTCTGGGGGAAGGCCGTGGTGTCTCGAGCCTCCAGCAGATCTTTAATCTGCCTGACTGACAGTTTTCCCCGTCCAACTGCAACCAGTGCCCCAGTCATCCTTCGCACCTAAAGCAGTTAAATCACACGTCTTTAATAAGGCAGATTTGTAGATAGTTAAAAAGATAAGACATACATCCATATCCAAGTTACAATGTGTCTAATTAGACACAAGGGGGCGCACAACACACGGAGATGATCATCACTCCACAAAGCTGTGCTCACCTGTCTGTACAGAAAGGACCTACTTTTAAAAGACAGCTCCCAAAACTGAATGTCTCTGAAAAAAAGCAAACAAAACAATAACATGAGAAAAACAGCCATTAAAAAGTATTCTTCACGATCGATCCTCTGCTGTGTCCATTTTCATAAACTGTCCATTGAGATTTGACCAATCACAGATGAAACGCTAGTTAAGGGTTGGCCAGGTGGCGCAGTGGGTGACGATTCCCAGGTAGGACAGTCCAGGTCCTTTCTGTGTGGAGTGGACATGTTCTCCCCGTGTCTGCGTGTGTTTCCTCCTGGAGCTCCGGTTTCCTCCCACTGTCCAAAGACCTGCACATCAGGTGGACTGGAGACTGTCCCCCAAGTGTGAGTGTGTAGGTGAGTGAGTCCGTGTGTCTGCCCTGCGATGGACTGGTGACCTGTCCAGGGTGCGTCCTTGCCTTTCAGCCTGTGTGAGAGCTGGGATAAACTCCGGCCCCCCTGCCACCCTAATTTGGATAAGCGGCTCAGAAAAAGAGTTGGTGAATCAGTGTTTGTCCAATGGATAATCTACTGCTTACAGAGTGCACTGTAAATGTTCCAAACTGAATTTAGTCTTGGTTCACTGTGTGCTGTTCTCTTCACAATGCAAGTCACAACTTAGTCACTTTCACTTGAAAATGTGGCTCCTTCTGGCAAAACCAGAGTTTAAACCGGGTCATAGACGGACCTTCCAGCAGGACTGGGATCCAAAACACACAAAATGATTCAGCGTCTGCAGAATCAAGCTTTTGAAATGGCCATATCAGTCTCCAGTATTTACCCATTTTGAAAACCTCAGGTCATAAAGAGAGAACCGAGGTGGATCTGGAGAGGTTCTGTGCTGAGTGGCACCTTGCTCTGTATTCTACAATCTTCTCAACTTGGAAAAAACTTGATTGGGAACAAAATAACTTATTTCAGGGAGCGGATGTTGCAGATGGTTTGGTTAAAAAAGGCTTTTTTGCTCATATTTTTAGTGTAAGATGGAGTTTTGGATTTTTCAACCCAAAGGTTGAATTTGTACAGAATTTATGGAGAATGTATGGAGCTGTAAACGTGCATGCACTGAAAAGAGATCCAATTTGAAATCTGCTCCAAAGAAACCTGGTTTGAATCTGCATTTCATGCAGCAAATAAGGAGCAGTGTGGATGCTGCTGTTATGAAACCACGAGTGAAGGGATCTGATGACCAGACGAGCGGCTCAGTTTAATATTTGAGTAAGAAAAAGCCTCCTGAGCTCTCTGTTGAAAACTGAGGACATAATAAATATGTCCTTAAGTGTCTTCATGTGAACATCACGGCTCCTCCGACACAAGATCTGTGGGATCCTAGGCTGATTTAAGGAAGCCACACGGACCTGCACGCTTTCTATTATTCATTAGGAGAACTGCCTGTTTTCAATTATTCATAGTACACAGACTGGGAGCTGCGCTTCATAAAATAAAAACTTTTAAAATAGATAACATGCAGCCTTTAGAAGATCTTACCGTGTGCTTCATATCTGGGCTCTATCAATGAATCCCCAAATAACATACACACACACAGTACCGAGAACATTTACATACATTAGCATATTTTTTATGTTGAATTATTGTTTATATAACGCTGGGCCAGGGGTGGCCTAGTATTTAGGGACGAGGCCCCAGGATGAGTTCAAATCCCAGACAAGTAGGCTACTATGAGGTTCCCTTGATCAAGGTACCGTCCCCATCACTGCTCCCTGCTGGTCACTTTAGTCAATTTCACTTCACTTGCTAGATTTCACCTATTGTAAATGGAATATATATAGAGTTAAATCTAAATATTAATTGTTCCGTTATAAACTAAAGTAAAGTAAAGTAAATTGGTCTCTGAGCAAAAACCCCACTAATTTGAACGTTCCTTCCTGAGCAATGTTTCCAGGAGTGACTTTCTCAATAAAAGATTTTGAAAATCACTGAAAGACTATTTCTTGTTTATTATTGTTTAGTCTACAAAACAGTGACACAACTATTTGGGCAAAACCACTTAAAGTACAGAAAGAGAAGCTGGACGCTGCTTCTACGCAGACTAATTGCTTCATCAGATTTTCTGGTTTGTGTGGTCGGGGTTTTGGGGGGCTGCAGTGTTTGACTTTAGTGTTAAATAAAGCAGATGGTCTCAGCGTCCTGCTCCTGCTCGCTGCTTGTGGACAGCTTCATGTGAAAAAGCCCGAAATGACCTGCCAAATGTTTCTCCCTGTGAAATACACGCCTCGACTTCCTAAGGTCATCTGGAAATACATTTAAATGACTGCGTTCCAATATTTCTTTTGACACACTTGTTAGGATTCATCAGGTGTGATTAGGTTGTTACATAATTTCCCTCTATCTTACATCCAGTCTGTTGTTTCTTTGTGGAGTAATGATATGGATGCTTCCTGTATTTGCCAAAAAAGCACCTAAATTTTCTTCAGAACCATAAACATCTCCTCTTCTTCTCACAAATTAATACATGTCATTTGGAAATTAAGGATCCACATTTAAACATCAGGCCTCAGTGAAATGAAAAAAAACCATTTGAAATGCAAAATAAAAGGCTTTTCTTTTTTACTCTTTCTTGCCAAAAAGGCACCAATGAATCCGACATCAAAGAACTCTTGTATTAAAAATTCTAATCATTCATTAGAACTGAATCACGGGCACAAGCTCAAAAAGCACAGCTCCCTTCTCGGCTCTAAAAGGCCACTCTGCTTTGAAGAGGGATTCCCTCTCAGCCCCGGAGGATAAAAGCCATGCTGACGCTTGCCGGCCTCCGCCACAACGTTGGCCTCTCACATTGTTCCACCCGCGAAAAGCATCCTGCTCCTTCCCTAAACCTGTTGCCTAGCAACGCACTCCAAGTGCATCCCTGTATCTTTCCCAAAAGCAGTCTCCCGAAATGTCGTCTGCATAACGCTGCTCACTCTGTTCAACTCTGCGCTGTGGAGGTTGGCGTGAGTGTTGCGGACTGAGATTAAGATCAAATAAAACTGTGCTTACATCATCGTTTCTCATTCCACCAATAGAAGTGCAGAGTTACATGTTACAATTTCATTTAACAATGCAGTCATCTTCCAAACTATTTCAACAGAATTATGTAACTGATGATGTAGTGAGTGTGTTTGGCCTGCGATGGACTGGTGACCTGTCCAGGGCGTTCCTCCACCTTCTGCTGGATGTGTGCTGGGACGGGACTGAGGTTCTGCTCTGGCAGGGCTGAAGGATGTGGGTGTGTTTACATCAGATGTAGTAATGGTTATGTTTTTCATTAGGCCACTGCTTCCCTTTAAGGTAACTCCGGATTCAGTGAGTGACTCCCCAGCTGAATATGGCTCGATGAAACAAACTGACATCACATCAGGTTTAAGAAACCTCAAACATCACTGATGCCTCTCTGACTCACACTTTCTCCCTTTTCCCAGAACAGGATGTGGAACATATTTCTCGTCTCAAAACTTAACAGACTGAAATTGGATTAGGCCCGGAGCAAGCAGCCCATTCCTAAAACTGCGCACCATCAGGCTTTTATTCAAATCTCTACACTCTAAAGACAGGTGTGGTGGGGCTGAAAGAGCATTTTAAAACCCTGGTCTCATGCAGTCATGTTTTTAAATGTACATTAATGTTAAAAGCGCTAAACCACGCTTTTAAAATGAATCAGGAAGTCCTAATCTCTTCCCAAAACTATCAGCAAACATCAATAGTTATTGAGCACTTTAACGTGGTGGCATCAGATGAGTTTAAGACCAATAGAAAAATTTTACCATGACAACCATGCAAACGTCTGGAATTAGTATTTTTGAAATATGTAAACGTGTAATTGCAGATTCTAATGCAAAATAATTCACATAAGATCCTTGTTAATGTTTAATTAAAAAAAAAGAAGAACAGAGACCCTTAACTGAAAAAGCTGCAGATTAAGAACACGTGCTGTCTGTACCTGTGGAAGTGGCGCTGACTGAAAGACAGGCCAGGCTGCAGCTGGACCAGCTCCATGGTCTTCACTGGGGTTTTAAAAGGGGCGTCTGAGCTCTGGGCACGGAAGGTGCTAAAATCATGCGTGCCCGTCAACACTGCGCCGGCCTCCTGCATGGCACTGAGGTCCAGTTCCCTGCCAGAGGGGCAAAAGAAAGACCACAGCGGGAGGAAGAGCCGTCCGTAAGCAAGTGACGCATTTTTTTTTAAAGAACCTTGAAAAAGGACATCGAAACAAATCACTGGGTTTGTGAAATTATTTAATCACAGCAAAATGAAGTTCACTCAGTCATCACTATCTATGGATTGTTGTGGTGAATGAAATGTATTTAGAATTTAAGAGAATTACTTCAAGCCAGATCACTTTAAAGACACTAGCACTGTAACTTTTTGTGATTTGAAAAGAAAAGAATCTTTCTGTCAAAAAAACAAAAGTGTTATTTTGGGCCAACTTCAGTCAGACAATTTCACTGGATGCAAGTCCTTAATTCAGCGGTGTTGTGGAGGCAGCAAGGCTGCGGATAAGTCTTTACAGTGAGCTCTAATTACCGAGCTCCTTTAAGCATTAAACGGAGAGAAATTTCACTGCTGATGTGAGACTGACGTCTTCATTAGGACGGCGAGGCTGTTTCGTTATATCAAATCATGTGTAATCACATCAGATCACACGAAGAAAACTAGAATAAAGTCAAATGAAATGTCTTTTCAGAAGCATAACTAGAACACGTATGATTATGAATGAGTAAGGGGGCGGGGGGGTGTGTGTTTGTGTAAGGGGAGAGAGAGAGAGAGAGAGAGAGAGAGAGAGAGAGAGAGAGAGAGAGAGACGTGTGGGCGTTGTTATGCGTCACTATAAGCCTGCAGCTTATCTTGCCCTACTTTCTCCCAAAAAAGTGAACGAGAGTGGAAAAAAAAACAGCATTAAATCTTCATGCGCCACCTGAGATGATACTTGGCGTGAAGTCTTTCACCCACAACGCTCTGAAGATGCATCCCCACACAACGAAAGCTCTACAGTCCAATGTGTACATTCCTTACAGCTGATTAAACTAAATTATATCAACACCTTTTGTCTTTCAGTTCGTTTCATTTTGCCAGCAGCTGGAAGTAATGGTTCACAATTGAATCAAGAAAATGTGCCCTGGTCTCCACCACCCTTCTCCCTCGCCGTGGCTGAACCGCCCTCTATAACCCATCATTCTGTTTGTCCCTAATTCGACATTGCTGGTGTGTTTTTTATAATTTATGTGACATTCCATCCTGATGCCAGCAGCCGCTGTTGCTCTGTGGTTGTAATTGTTTGAGGAGCTTAAGGACCCACTGCCTGAAGCTCCTAAAGTAAAATAAAATTAATGCTGCAAAAATGAATCCACTGAATTTACTGGATTAAGTAAATAAAAAAGGCAGAAATGACCATTTTCACATTTTTAAAAAATGAATTGCATATTTATTTCATAAATAACTTCTTTACCCACTACTCGCCCCATCCAGCTACATTTTCTCAAAGTTACCCACTTTAAGGAAGTTAACTTAATTTGTAATTAGGAAAAAAGACAACAATTCCAAGAATAGTTAGTGTGAAAGATAAAGATTTGATATTTACATTTACAACATTTAGCAGACGCTCTTATCCAGAGCCACTTCCAGTTCCTGATCACTGGACAGTCACCCTGGAGCAACTTGGGGTTCAGGGTTTTGCTCAGGAACCCACTGATGGTAGTGTTAGAGGTGGGATTCCAACCTGTGATCTCAGGGTCCAACTGGTGAGTATCCTACCTCTAGACTACCACCACCCACATGGTTTATCAAATTAACCATCACTTTCTTCAGCACTGAATCAGACCCTGCTAACTGACACGTGGAGTGTTGGGGCCGAGCGAATACTCACATGCCTCCTAATGCCCAACACACATCTTTTTCTGTGACGGGCATTTCTGAGTGATGGGAGATTCCAGTGGCCAGGCGGTACACGTAGGTTCTAGATGTGGCCCGATACCGTGCGTGGAAGTCACTCGACACACGATAGGCTTTGGTGATTCTGTTTCAAAGGGAATGAATTAATAATTAAAAAAAGTATTCTTTCACCAAAGGTGCACAAACCTATAAATACGACTTTTCAGTGCAACATCTAAACCTCTGATGAAAAGACTGAAACTTTTCAATATCTGTCAACATCTATTGATTTAGAGTTTTGGAGCTTCGTTAAAAATGCAACTATGGACCTCTGGACCAAGTGAAAAGGACTATTCTTGTCACTGTGAAACGCAGCACAGCACAACACAACGAAATTCAACCTCTGTGTTTCACCCACACACACGTGCAGCAGGGGGCAGCTATTGAAAGGGGACGGTACCTTCCTCAAGGGTACTTCAGGGCAACCTACAGGTGAAGGAATCGAACCCACAATATTCCGATCCGGGGCAAGTCCCTCAACACTAGGACACCGCTGGTGGTTGCAGGTTCAAATCCCACCTCCAGCACAACCACCTTTGGGTTCCTGAGCAAGATCCTTAACCCTGAGTGTCTCCAGGGGGGACTGTCCCTGGTATCAGGACATGGAAGTCACTCTGGACAAGAGCGTCTGCTGAATGCAGTAAATGTAAATTTCTGTGAGGAATCACTGAAAGCTGTTTAAAAGGTTGTTTAAATGGTACGTTGCAGTTCTCAATGTGAAAAAACTGCAGTCTTGATGACAGACGGCATTATTGATCACCTCTGACTTCAGTGGAGCAGGCTTTAAATCTGGAGTCACAAAAAATAATGCAGTCTGAAAGCTCTGTTTATCTATTTATTCACCAGAGTTTTAGGTCTGTTTCGTTTACCGTTCAAAACTGATCGGGAGCGTGCCACTGTGCTCCTGGCAGCTCTAATTCAGCTCATCAGCATCACGGCAATGAAACAAACCTCAGCTGGAACTAAATTTAGCAAGAAGTCGATCGTGGGTTCGAATCCCTTAACAGTATGTTGCCCTGAGCAAGGGCTTTGTTGTGGTTCACTGTGTGCTGTGTGGCCATGTGTGACCTTCATCAGAACTATTATTCCATGCAGTAGAAGCTTTCAGGCATCCAGCCGCGAGGTCCCATGGGATCCATACAATAGCTTTAACTCTACATTAAACATTTATACAACACAATCCCACGAGGGCTTAGGAAAGGACCTGTCTATCACCACGGCAACAGATCCCCCCCCTTCACACAAGCCCTTTTATAATGGAGGAGTAAAGGGTCAAGACACATGACGGCTGACGTTATTGCCCTCAGTGGGGTTTCTATTGAGCGTAGTCTATTGAAGGCCATGACGGTTCAAAAGCACAGCTCCTAATTGAGATCCTGTTGAAAAGCTGCAGAGCTTGTTGACATTGCACCCACCTACTTGACTGAAATTGCAGCACTTTCATGAAAAACCATCATCGGAAAAGCTTTCCCTCTCTGCTTAAGCTACCCGCTGTGTCTGAGCGAATCAGCTAATGCCAGGTATACACACGCCTGTCCATCTGCCTGAATAGATCTGGGGAACTTCCTTCACTACAGTTTGGTTAATCTTAGTCCTCAATTTATAAAATCCTGGAACTCTACAGTAACCGCACAGACTAAAGTTTAAACTTCCTGGTCCACGTAAAATAAACGTATTAGTCCCCCAAACCTTTCTCTAAGCACGCCCCTAATACCTCTCCTAAACGTCCTCAAACTACATCCAACTCTTCATCAAGGTGCAGACTTGTTGATGTTGTGGGAGAGTGTGGGTGTGGTGGTGGTCGTCTAGTGGTAGGATACTTGCCTATGGATCTATGGACCAAGTCACAGGTTGGAGTCCCACCTCTAGCACTACCACCATTCTTTCTGAGCAAGACCCTTACCCAGAGTTGCTCCGTCCCTGTAATCAAGAGATAGCTGCTCTGGATAAGAGCATCTGCTAAATGCTGTAAAATATACATTTGGGTGGTGGTGGTCTACTGGTAGGATACTTGCCTATGGATCTATGGACCAAGAGGTTCAAATCCCACCTCCAGCACTACCATCACTGGGTTCCTGAGCAAGACCCTCGTGCTGCCTTAATCAGCAGCCTTTAACAATGATCTGTTCGTTTTTACAGCTCAAATTACTAAACAACTAAAACATGTGACCTGAGCAGGACAACATTGCTGTGATGCATTTGTACAGAAAAGGTTTGGGAATCTATTTAACTGGAATCCAAACATGTTGAGGATGATTGACAACATCACAGACAAGAACATTAGCAGCCACCCATCTCCCAGCCTACATCACTAAACCCTCACACCATTAATTCACTCTCAGTCTATTTTATTGGACCAGAGAAAAGTTAGAGGATGCTCACTGAATTCCTCAGAGATGACTTCACAGCGAGGACTGGCGTTATTTTGAGATTTATATAAAGTCCTCATCTGATTTAACCACTTTGAGGTTGTAGGGCCATGTTGGGAAACCGCCCCGACCAGAAAACTGGCTAAAACACTCCTCTGCTCTTCTCTGTGCAACAGAGGAATCCCTGGTTTGGATTAATCATTCATTAGCTGTTGGTAAATGCTGCTAACATGGATGCTGAATAAAACATTAGTAAAGCTGGCATGTGCGCCCTGAGCTCATGACTGCTGGTACGTCTTGAGTCGTACTAAAACAGAAATACCATAAAACTGCTAAATGAATAGCCAGAGAGCTCCTGAAAATTTCTATTTTTATACTCAAGCAACACAGTTTGTTTAAGAATGTCTGACTTGCTTCGGTGATCTTTTATCTGCAGCTGGAGCTTCAATTTTCAGATTCTGCTGCACTGATAAAAACCTAAAGGCTAAAAGCAGCAGTAGAAAATATGGAAAAGCTAGCCATTGTAAAATCAGATTCACAGAAATAAATTAAATTTTTTTTAAACGTAACAGAAGTCATTAAGCAGGTTTTGAGCAGGTTCTGGATCATTCTGACCTTCCTGTGAACATGCGTCTGCTTCCTTGCTGTAAGAAAGATCAGCACCAAAATTTTAAACATGTACCATCAGATGAAACTACTCATCGATGATAAACGATGAAGGCAGTTTGCATTTTTTTATTCACTTATTGTGTTTAATGCAGTAATCGGGACAGACTTTGATGAAACCTTTTGAAAGAAAGAAAAAAAAATGGCAAAAAACAATAAGCTACCAAGAAAGCACACAAATGATCATCTAATCTTAACACTGCATGACAACAGGCATTTCTTAGACACATAAGAAGAAAAACTGAAACAAAGAAGATGGACAGAGAGAGGAGTGCAGATAAAGCAGGAGGAAAAAAAAAAGACAAAACAGACAGAAGAGCGTCTAAATTTAGCTTTTTAAAAACCAGACAGAACAATAACAATAAGTGGCACAGAGCTCTCCACTGTCTCCATCTGGAGAATCAAACATCAGGAATCATAAATACAGCAGCAGAAAAACTAAAAAAAACTCTAAATATCAATGTCGACAGCAAAACAGAAAAAAAATGAAACGTTACGCCTAAATACTAAACTAGATAAACTAGAATTATTACCTGCGGTGTGGTGAATATGGATGTTTTGCAGATGATAAGTACAAACTGCATGGATGGAAAGGTCTTTGAATGCTGATGGGATTTCAAAATCTCTATTTATTTAATAAATGAGTAACAAGAATGAGTAAAAAGTAAGATACAAGAAGCCACCAGTTGGGTCAAATTTGTCCGTGTGTTCTGTGTATTAAATTTACATTTACATTTACAGCATTTATCAGACGCTCTTATCCAGAGTGTCTCCATGTCCTGATTACAGGGACAGTCCCCCCTGGAGACACTCAGGGTTCAGGGTCTTGCTCAGGGACCCAGTGGTGGTAGTGCTGGAGGGGGGATTCGAACCTGGGACCTCTTGAGCCATAGGTTCATAGGCAAGTACCACCACTAGACCACCGGCACCCTAAATGAACTTGCCACGAATTAAACTGGCAATAAATCTCTCCACCTGCAAATGAGGGGGGCTAAATCCAAATCATGTAGTAGTGTGGAAGTAGAAATGTGATTTTCCCCATTCTTACAGAACTTAAAATGTTCCTTAATCACTAAAACCAAATCTGTGAACACCTAAAACCATACCTAACCATCAATCTCTTACCTTATAGGCTCTGGTTTTAAGAAGAAGTTTAAGGCCTCAGTCAGGACTTTTTCTGTGAAGGGAGGTTTGTCTGCTTTCCGCAGGATGTCTAGATGTGCAGAGTTACAGAGAGCGTGAACACCAGTGTCCGTACGGCTGGAGATGAACACTGATGCTTCATTTAACAGCTTCAGCCTTCGCACCGCATCCTGATGAGAAAAGAAAACTCAAACGATGGAGAAATCTGACACGTTATAAGTGTGGACTGTTAAAAGTGCATGAACTTCCAGCACAGCGGCAGAAGCAATCTTATATTTTGTTAGATGAGTAGCCATGTGAGGAATATTGCATGACTGGTTGCACGTAATTCTGAAATCGTATACATTTGTGTGTGCACAGATACAACAGTGTTTCATGTTAGTACTACAATGTAAAGACTCGAAAGCTCACACCATTTTTCAGAATGACAGTTACTTGTGTAAAAGACTTTGTTCTGCAACTTGAAAGTGAAAAAGAAAGTGAAACCGACAACCCTCGTCACTGTGAAACGTAGCACAGCACAACAAAATTCAACCTCTGCGTTTCACCCATACACACATATGTACAGCAGGGGGCAACTATTGCAAGTGCCCGGGGAGCAGTGGTGGGGACGGTACCTTGCTCAACAGTACCTCAGGGCAACCTACTGGTGAGGGAATCGAACCCACAATCTTCCGATCTAGGGCGACTCCCTAAACACTAGAACACCGCTGCCTCACTTTAATATACAAATCTGAAAAATATGATCACATAGTAGCTTAGCAAGGAGCAGTTCATATGATGTAATAGCAAAGGAATCATTTTCATTTCGAATCTCTAAGGTGTTTTCTTGGCTGATGAATTCATGATCTCAGTCCTGAGGAGAGCTGCGGTTGGTGCTGGGTCTCTCTCAGAACGTATTTTGTGAAAAAGCAGGTTAGCAGTCCATCGCAGGGTCAGCAGACAATTTTTTTATCTCCTATTGCTAACACGCAGGAGGTAGAACTTGCAAACTGCCTCGTCTGGGAATTAAACCCAAAACCTGTCTGCTGCAGAACTTTACAGTAAACATGGGGAGATGTTTGGACAAGACTGACTGACTGACTGATCTCTCTCTCTCTGAATAAACAGATATTTGGCTTGTGCTCTGCTTGAATTTGACACAGAGATATGATTTCTTTTAAACACAACATTCAGAAACGGCGAGGCTTAAAAATTACAGTTCATGAGAGTTTCCCCAAGATCTGTGCAATTCTTATTGTTTTTTCCGCTCTCTACACAGCCCAATTTTTTTTTTTTTGAGCAAACCAGATTTCTGTAATCATCCTTTGGTTCAATAGCATTCTGGTAACTGCACCACAGACCCAGTTCGGTGCTGGCGTAATACGATTCCTGCTTCATATGAAGACACAGGCGTTTAGATTCAAGTCTCCTCTTTGAGGTGGTCAACCCATTTCTCGTATTGCTGTCCCAAAGCTTAACACGTTGCCTCTCTGCCTCACACAAACTTGAAGAGCGGCCAAGAGACCACAAGAAAGAGGCCCACTGCCCTGCCAAAAGGAAAAGTGCTGCATATGCATCTAACCATCAGAGGATTTCTCAATCCAACAGAATTGTGCATTTATGCATAATGGCAGTGGATGAAGAAGAATGCAGATGTTGTAAGCCTTTTATTTCACTGGTCATTCTGGATGCAGACAAAAGGAATAAATAGTTGTAAAACAACCACATCCTATGGTGACGGTCCAACACAGAAAGGGAGGCATGTGACAAGCAGATTGTTCCATGTTAAACAGAACAGATATCCCTCACTCTTCAGGTCAAATCTGACCCTTTTGGTCATTTGACAGCAGTACAAAATACCCTGGTGTCATTCTTTTAGCCTGAAATTTGATGACCTGTACTAGAGCGACCCAAAATACACAAAAATCCAAATATAAAGTTATAAAGGTATTTCAAGTCTTTGTACAGTGAGGCTGTCCCGGGTCAAATCTGACCCCCACCTACTGAAATGGGTTTAAGATCCAGTGTTGTGACCCTGTCCACACCATGTCTGTGTGCATGTTTTACAGGACAGAAGTGACAGAGTTCTTGAGGAACCTGGAGAGTTTAAGAAGTGTCTGCCCTGCTCTCTGCAGACCTGCTCTCCGAAAGATGAAGGATTACCTGTTTATTACCTGGTTATTTATACATTTTAAACAGAACAGAAGTTCAGAATGTGTCCGTGAAGGCAGGAAACGGTGTGAAAGGGTTAAAGCAGGTATAATTGGTAGATGTTTGGGTCTAAATGGACTGAAACTGACCTCTAAGTGATTCTGGACGCCCTGCACGGGCTGGTGGGCTGGAGCCTTCATCACGCCACTGGAAGGAGAAGGCAGTTTTACACGAATACTGTGACTTTAAAGTCACTAAACAACAAAGCATGAGTCTCAGACGTGACAGACCTGTATTTGGAGCCGATGTACTGAAAAAATATAAGATACCGAGTACAGCTGTGCTGCATGCTGCTTTATTTCGAAGAAGCGTTAGGAAGCAACGGCAGTTGACAGGATGGAAATGTCTAAAAACAGAGAATAACAGGCTCAATAAAGTGAAAGTGAGACCTGCTGCTCTAAGCCAATAAAGCCAGGGCTGTTTTATGCTGAATGTTTAACTTTTCGTTGAATGAGCTAACTAGCTAGCAAACATGTGAACATCCACCTTATTGCCTGTGCAGAAAAAAACTTCCGACATTTTCGGGTTGAATCCGCAGTAAGTTCTCAGGCGATACACACATTAAAACGAAACATTGTGTTTAACACATTCCCAATGATAAAGAAAAAATAAAATAAAAAAGTTATAAAAACAAAAGGCATATCTTAAGGCAGCGAACACATTAAGCGAATACACCGCTTTCAGGGGTCCTCGGCAGCCAGGACCCCGTCCTGTAAAGCGCCTTCTTTCCGTGCACTCTGATTGGCTTGTACATGCAGCCAATCTAAACATGCTCGATTGTGTCTTTGAACCAATCAGAGTACAAATAGGCGGGACGTATTGAACTTTTGAGCAGATATTTAAAAAAAAGTTGATTTTTCTTTTTTCAATTATGAGCATCTTAAAGTGAAATTCGTAAAAATATTAATTGTAATGAGAAATGGCAGAAAACTCCAATAATAAACCAGCTGTTTTAAAGTGTACACAGCTGATGACATCTGCACAGAAAAGCACAGCCAGTAAAACTGGATGCTCTGGAACTGCTTCGGGAGCCTAGGTCACCAAAAGGTCATCAGACCAAAAGCCAAAGGCATCAGCCAGAGGGGTATAGACCCCTCATTACTGAGCTATGGAGAGGTGGAACTGCATTCTTTACTGTGTTTACTTCATTCTAAGCCTCACAGATGAATTACATTTCCATTTCCATTTACGGCATTTCAATTCAATTCAATTTATTCTTGTATAGCGCCTTTTACAACACAGTTGCCCCAAGGCACTTTACATTGAAGGTCGATGATGGAACAGGTTACAGTGATAGATGTTAAAGCCGGACGACTACGGAGGAGAGGAACCAAAAACTCCACTATGTGGAGAAAAAAAACCTCTGAGGGTCCAAGGTCAACCGGCTACCCAACCCCCTTGGGTCTACTAACAGTACAGAGTTAGTTTGGTTTTAAACTCCAGGATCAGTGAGGAGTCCCAAGTTTCTTCCAGGTACATTTATCAGACGCTCTTCTCCAGAGCGACTTCCATGTCCTGATTACAGGGACAGTCCCCCTGGAGACACTCAGGGTTCAGGGTCTTGATGATTGACCCAATGATGGTAGACTTGAACCAGTAATTTAAAAAAAACATCATTTTTAAAAAACCTAAAAATTATAACCCAGCCGGGGTACAGTTTAATCAGTGTGTCAATAAGAACAATGTCAACAGAGCAATGCTTATTTAAATCATATTATATTTGTGCATACTTGTTTCCTTTGCGCACACCCATTTCTCCAACGGACAGAGTTAAACCCATGCCAACATCTTAAATATGGGTGGAATATCAATTACACAAATTTCAGGATAAATAACCATGAAGGTGCCAACACAGGGGCAGTGGTGGTGGTGTGTGTATATATATATATATATGCATTATAACTAAGCAGTGGTGGCCTAGTGGTTAGGGAATAAGAATCAGAAGGTTGTGGATTTGATTCCCAGACTCCCAGAAGTTGCCCTGAGGTTCCCATCACTGCCCCCTGGGCGCTTTAAATAGCTGCTCCTTGCTGCACGGTGTGTGGGTAAAATGCAGACAAAGTATTTTGTTGTGTTTCACAATCTATAAAATAGTCACTTTCATGAAGAACAATTCAGGTGAGGAGCTGCTGTAAATGTCATTTATTAAAGAATAACAACAAATTACCCTGGACTTGTTTATCATGCTTTAAATTCATGCTTTAAGTGCTTTCAACACTATTGTGTATTTATTTTGCCATTTGTATATTTATACAGAACTGTGCAAAAGTTTTAGGCAGGTGTGGAAAAAATGCTGTAAACAGAACGCTTTCAGAAACATCAATAATGATTGCTTATTTTGATCAATTTACAAAATGCAAAGTGAGGAACAAAGGAAAAATCTAAATCAGATCAATATCTGGTGTTTCTACCTTTTGCCTTCAGAGCAGCATCAGTTCTTCTAGGTACACTTGCACACAGTCAGGGATTCTGTAGGATTATAGTCGGTGTCTGATCAACCAGTTTTACCAAACAGGTACTGATGATCATCAACGTCACACGGAGGAGAAACACAGTCATGTTCGGAACGACTGACCGGCCGAGTTCGTTCAAAAACTGTGTACCTAGAAGAATTGATGCTGTTTTGAAGGCAAAGGGTGGTCACACCAGATATTGATCTGATTTATATTCTCTTTCGTTCATTCGCTGCATTTTGTTGATCGATGAAAATAAATGATCAACACTTCCATTTCTGAAAGCGTTCTGTTTACAGCATTTTTACACACCTGCCTAAAACGTTTGCACAGGACTGTGTGTATTTGTGAGTGTATGCTCCCGTTTAGGGGTCGCCACAGCAGATCAACTGTCTCCATTTCTTCCGGGTCCTCTGCATCTTCCTGCTTCAAACCGACCACCTGCATCCTCTCTCACCACGTCCATAAACCTCCTCTTTGTTCTTCCTCTGCTCCCCTTTCCTGGCAGCTCAATCTTCAACATCCTCCTCCCAATATAGACACACACACACACACACACACACACACACACACACATACATATATACACTGGTACCTTGACTTATGAGTGTCCCAACTAACAAGTTTTTTGAGATACGTCTCTCGGCTGTTTTTTTCTTTGAGTTGAGCGCTAAAATTCGGGTTACGAGCCAGCTTCAGAGACCCACTGCTAGATGGCCCAGCGTCCCGGGTCTCACTGGTTCACTTTAAGCGCAGTGGAAGCTCAGTGTTGTGCTTGCATTTGTGCTCCAGCTATTTTGCAAAACGTAGTTTTTCCAACCACGTGTCTGAAGAAAGTGAGTGAGGACAGTGCTGAGAAGAAGCAGATGATGTGCACTGAATTAAAGAAAGAAATAATCAAAAAACATTACCAAGATGTGCGTGTAGTCGACTTGCCGAAGCAGTACGAGCACAGCACTTCTACAATCTGCACCTCACTGAAGCAGAAGGAGTTGATAAAGGCTAGAACGCCAGCCAAGGGCGTTAAAATATCTTCTAAACAGCGAACATCTCTCCATGAACATGTGGAGAAGCTGCTGATGGGGTGGTTCATTCCACTGTATTGTTTTTATACAATATTCCTTGTTTATAAGCACATTTTTCTTATTTAAAAACATGTAACAAAAAAAAAAATTGGTGTTTTTTGGGGGGTCCGGGACGGATTAATGGCATTTCAGTTCATTTCAGTGGGGAAAATTGATTTGACATACGAGTAATATGAGTTACGAGCTCCGTCACTGTACATACAAAAGCCAAAAAAAGAAAAGAAATAAATATCAGAGATAACTGTAGAAAGTACCTGTATATAATTCTATACAGTCACTTGGGGGCGTTTTGGTCTTTGAAGTTGTGTGTTGTCTACAGCCGCCTGGCCCTGCCTGGAGGCTGTTCTTCGTTTATGATCCCTAACTGATGGTGTCACTTTGAGGACGGTCCCTGGGCCGAGGCGGCGGGATGAAGCGGACTCACTCCGCCGGAGTGTGTCAGTGTGTCTGTTTCAGAGCAGCTCAGTGTCTCTCCGTCTCACTCACACACTCTCAGGGCAGCGCGTGCCATGGTTTTATCACACTGACTGATCAGGACTGAAGAGCCACAATGACGGTGGATTTTGAGGAGTGTATTAAAGACTCGCCCCGATTCAGGTAAGAAGAACCGGTTCACTGAACCGAACCGCTGCTTCTCCGCTCCAGCCAGCTGCACACCTGAGCTCGACCGGCATCATCTACCGTTTATGATTATTAGATTTTCCCCTCTAATGCATGTGCTTCTGTCCTTCATGGCTGCGCTCGTGTTTTTCTCACTAACCCATCAGTCCGCTCACTCAGAGCCGGGACTCTAGTGCAAGAGTTCTGAGGGGTTTAAAGGGAGGGTTCTGCGTGGTTCCGCTTGGTTCTTTAGCCCTGCGGTGAAGTTTGGGACTGACGGACACGCGCTTCATCGCCAGGTGTCTCCTGTTTGAACTCATACACTCGCACCAACCGTTTTCCGGAAAGCCACGCCCCCCTGCGCTTTGATTGGCTGGCGCTTCATACCTTGACGCATTCAGCGCTTTGATTCAGTCAGCGGCCAATCCTCGCGCAGAAAAGGCGGGCACTGTCTGAATACGGGTGGGAAATAAAATAACGAGCATAAAAATGAATTATAACTGCTCCAAATATGTTAAACCAGCACCACACAGACATGTAGTACATTTGATTATGGATATATTTCAGCAGCAGTCATGTCTTCATGCTTGATTATCCAAAAATCCACCCCCTCATCTGACTCCGGACTGAGATCACAATTATTAAACACGAACACTAAAACCATTCATGTCATTCTCTCTTTCTTTGAACTTAAAATTTTAACTGCAGCAAAAAAAAACATTTAACTGAATACTTCTAGAAATTCCAAAAACATGAATGAACTGAGCTGAGCGCTCTGTTAAAGGTCCTGAAGAAAAAAAGGTTACCAGAAACTCCAGTCTGTTTAGATGGTTTGAGTGAAGGCAGGTGACAGTGTCCCCACCTGTCCCTCTCATGCTGGGACAATATTTCTTTGCCAAATTGGAGAGTCACAGGTAGAACCTCTGGGATTGCTTCCTCCCTTTGAGTCGGCCCTTCTCAGCTTCAGTGGTTTCCTCTGCAGGTTTTGTTTTTATAATTGCTGAATATCAAAATCTTTTATTAAGCAACCCTACTTCACAGAATCACACAAATCATGATTTCAGTTATGGACGGTTTTCTCTCGTGTCTTTTATTTCTTTGTGGGTGTTTGAGGTGAGATCGTGCTTTGTGTTCGTTGAAATCTGCAGGCTCGGAGACTCAGGTTTCCTGCAAATCACTAGCCTTATTTACAGATATTCAGAGTGAAAGTACTGATCTGGGAACAGTGGCTTTGTTATTTCCTTTATTCCTGCATGTAGGTTGTTCCTTGTCCCCCTTACCCCTCCCTGCTTGATTGATGAATACATTCACATGGCTGTGTACAACCTAAAATGCACAAGAGCTGTCTGCATATGTCTGAGTGTCCAGATGAAGATGTCTTCGGAAGGGTTTGAACGTGGGCCACACCTCACTTGCTCGATCTGCTCACATCATTAACTGCACGCACAACGTTTTTGCTGAAACGCACGTCTTCCATGAGATCCGTAACCCAGCAGTTTTAGAGTTAAGCATGAAAAGGCACAGAGCCCATGTGGATTCGCACCAAACCTTTTGGCTTCTGCATCACATGTAAGTCATGTTTCTGCTTCCCTTCTCCAGCATGGATGTAGGCATGATTTATTCTCCATAACTCAAGGGCATTCAGACTTGGCTGCTTAACACTGCTGGACTTCAGGGTGTCTGCTTATGTCTTTGGGGTGATGAGTGATGTTTAAAGCCCTGACCCATATACCCCCCCAACAGCAGGGACTCTCAGCCAGAAGGCCCTTTGAAGGCCAAGCAAGGGAGTCGTGTAGATGCGACTCGGCATCTCTGGAGGTTGCATATTCTGGGCTGAGCTCCAGCACACTCTGTTCCTCTTATGCATAAAAGTTAACATAAACCAGAGACTTGAGGGCTAACTCTCCTAAATGGCCACTTGGCAACTTTATGAGGTTGTCAGAGAGCTGCTGCAATGGCATCAGGGTGAATTATAACCATGTCCATGGAGTCACAGACTGCATGGTTGGGATATTTCATTGACATCAACAAGATAAGTTCATATTCTTGGGGTTGTAAAATAAAACAAAAATCCTCGTCCCTTGGTATTAGCATGATTTAGTAACTATTACGGGAATTTAAGACCACACACACACACACATCAACAAACAGTGTGTCAAAGGAAAGACATAGTTCATTGGCAGCTCTACCTGTGTGTCTGCTACCATTTAGTTTCACAGGAAGCATCATGAGTTATATTTTCTCATGCGTTTCCTCTCCCCCCTTTAACCCTTAGAGTTTTACCTCCTCACTCTCTGCCATTCATTCACTCTCTGTGTCGTCTGGATTACACTCACACTTGGGTTCACACTCATCACTAATGAGTCTAGTGAATATTACAATATTAAAGATAGGCTTTGCAGAGCACAGCAGATCTGCAGGGATTATCATGCATTATCAGTCAGAATTACAAAGATTTACAGATTAACACCAGAAGCAGTGAAACGGCACATTCTGCAGGAAAGGAAACCTCGCTCTGACGTTTTCACAGTTTTAAGGCCGAGGTGTGATTTCAGATCCCTGATTAACAGCATTGTTTCTGTTGGAAGTTGTAATGGATCGTATTTGTCTTATTTTTCTCAGTTTAGACTCTGAATTAATGATCGGTATGTGATATGAACCAGATCTTTTCCACTCGGCTGTTGGTTCTGTTGGTTTGAGGCTCATTGATTTATCAGTAACTGTCCTCATCAGAGCCCTGTCCAGTGTAGTCTGATACATTATTGATATTTTTGTTGTTTTTCCCAGGATCCACGCCTCAATATGCTTCGATGGTGAATACATTTGGCAGCGCAGTAGCTGAAATTTTTTTCAATTGCACCATTATTAAAGTAACTCTACAATATCAAAAACTCTTTACCGTGAAACTGAACTCTGATTATCAGCTGTTTTTCAGAACAATGAATCCAAGCTGAATGTAATCAGGAGTGAATGAAGGAAAGATAAACAGTGAGACAGTATAGACCTAGCTCACATCGTCCCACCTTTCACCTGTATGTTCAAGCTAGCGACACAAGTCTGGCCATTCAGTCAAATTAGCTTTGCTTCCTCCATAGTCAACATGGAAAGCCTATTTTAAATGAAGTAATGAAAGACTGGAATGTAGTTTTAAAGGGAGAAAGCACAGAATTTAGTAGTATTTGGTCTCTTTGTTTGTGTGAGTGTTTCTCTGCAGAGTCGGGTGAATTGTTGATGGATGGGCCGCTCTGCTGTTGTGTAATCCTGTGGAATTCGTTTATGAGAAAGAATGCTCTAGTCGGACCTTCCCACACACCTCCTGTCACTCGCTGAGCTGTTTGAGGTGTATACACTCCTACCTGTCTCTACCTGCAAGTCTGAACCTGTGAGACACGTCAGGGTGGAGCCTGGGGATTTCATAAGATAGAAGAGCACAAAGTGATGGTTTCCTTGTAACAGGGATTTCTCTTGTTTTAACCGAAACTGAAATGAATCCTAAGAGGTTCTGGCTTTGGGTTGGATCAGGGGAGAGTCGTTTCATAGTTTATTAGTTAATATCCAGACAGTCAGGTTTCTAATCTCTCTGTCCTTTAGGCTTTTCATGTATTTTAGTGTCCCTTTAAGACTGAAAAATGAAAAGAAGTTCTATTCTGTCTCCCTGGACCTTTACGGCTTGCGGTAGAAAGTGGCGGACTAAATAAGCGGACGTCTGCAATCGTGGGTGATGGCTTAGTTTCCATGTGGAGATCATGACTGGGGAGTGAAAGCTTCACGGTTTTATACTTTATTCAACTTTTCTGTTTCAGAAACTAAAACATTGAATTTTTCCAGATATGAGCCCTTTCATTAAATGTAGCATCTTTACTTTGATATTAAATTATTACTGCCGTTTAGTGGAGTAAGCATACTTTTACTGATAAAAGCGAACGGATGTGAGTGTTAAAAGCAGCCACGTGTTTTGAACGGACTGCGTTAAACAGATTTATCCTGTTTTGAACTTTCAGATTGCAAATCTGCTGTGTAATATAATCACTTGGCCAATTTATTTACAACTTACATTTTAACTGATCATTTTTCAGCGAGTAAACCGTTAGAACTGGGCGATGGTGACCGCTCTTATCAAGTCTTTTTTTTGTTGTTTTGTCAAGCACCACAAGATGAAACATCCTCATTGGTCACATATGGGCCACAGTTCCCTTGTGTAGCTCCGATAATAGTTTCAAACAAAAGAAATTGAGTCCAGCATTCTATTTTATTTGGGTCTGACTAAGCAATCCAGTGGAAATTTCACTTTCTCTCCTTTTTAACGAGTCACTCTGGGCCAGTGGTGCGATGGATTGCATGACTTCAGAGTTTAGGAGTTTCAGTTCGACTCCTGGCTGGCTTGTAACCTCAGCAGTTTCCCTGGTCATCAAAGTTTATCCGATTCTGATTCTTACTGCGTGAAGAGTCTGAGATGCAGATGATCGCATGTTTGTGTGATTTAATGATGGTGTACAGCTTTAGGAAGGAGATTGGCATGTGTAACACAAATGGAGTGCAGTGCATGATGGACTGTCCTGTTCTGTGACCTTTTCACTCTGCCATTTGTACACACTCTGACAAACACACACATTCTTGTGGTAAATTGCTTCTATTCAGCCTTGAACCACAACCTTCAGCGACCTCTCCTCCAACAAAAGCAGGCGAGCTGGTGCACTGCTGTCGGGACAAAGCCAGGTAACCTGAACCATCACTGCTCCTCGTATGCATTTTCATTCATACCGTGTCCAAGACTTCTGTATGAAAAATTTCTCCAGTAGATAATCATCACCGGATCTCTAGCTTCGAAGCTATGCATGTCTTTCAGAAGTGATTAAGTGGCTTTGGGAGCAGATAATAGCGCTGCCGAATTGGAAGAACACCCAACAGAACAGGCTTCTCCGGTTGTCGGGAGGCGAAAGCGTGTCTCATCCTCGCTCTGAGCTTGAACTAACCAGCCCCGATGACTGTGTGCTTTCTGTTTGGTTGCCGTGGTTACAGGAAACTGCCACTTTACTATCCGCTGGTTGCCAAAGGTGGAGGGAAGTGGACAGCTATGGGGGTCGCGACCCTGGTGCAGAAGAAACATGTGTTTCAAATAGAAGAGCTTCCTTAATTGGCGCGCTGGTATGTGTGTCCGAGAACGTATGGTTTATACTGATGGTGTTCTGGACTTCTGTTCTGGATCCACCACCTTCACTCTGGGGATACTTGAGTGTGTTTTTCTTTTAAAATTGAATCTTTATATAAACCACGTTCCTACAGTGCGATTTGTTGTTTAGGAAATAATGCATTTCTGTAATAATTGTATACATCTAATTATAATAAAGAAGAATTTGATACAGAGAGATATTTACAAGAATCAACTGGATAGTAAGTAGCACACTGACCAAACACCCATTTACATTTACAGTATTTATCAGACGCTCTTATCCAGAGAGAAGTCCATGTCCTGATTACAGGGACAGTCCCCCCTGGAGACAATCAGGGTTCAGGGTCTTTCTCAGGGACCCAGTGGTGGTAGTGCTGGAGGTGGGATTGAACCTGGGACCTCTTGAGCCACAGGTCCATAGGCAAGTATCCTACTAATAGACCACCACCACCCTGACATCGTAACAACCCATCATGACATCATTGTAATAAAAAAAAATTCATATTTGTTTCCTCCTGCTTGTTATTAAATACTTCCTCTCTTTATTTGCACACATTAATTACACAATATCTGGTCATAATTTGATGCATTTTTGATATGTGGTAAGATATGTGATGTTCTAACTTCTCTGTAAATGCATGTGAATCCATCCAATCCAAGTTTAACTTCAAATATCACACTGTGGCTGTTCTGCCGTGTCGCACACCCAAAGGCAGTAAGGGAGAAATATGCTGTTTGCGTCTTGTTATTTTCAGCTGAGATCTTCTCTCCATCATGACCTTTTTGGGAATGAGTAAGTGCGCAGCTGCTGGTGGAAAGCAAGACACAGTGAGGTGTACTGCAGAAGACATCTCATCACTGGCAGCCATGGCAACAGGCTTTTTGGGTTGGCGGTGGATGTGTGCCTCACTGAGTGTGTATGTGTGTGTGTTTGTGCCTTCATTAAGCTGGTTAAAGGGGGAGTCACCTACCTGTCCAGATTCACTCATACACACTCAGTTGGAATCAATAAAAGACAAAGGAGAGTTTCCGTCGTATTTTTTTAGATATAAATGTAGATTTTTGTTCTTGGGCGTTTCACTCTTGAGTCATTTGGGTTTGGACCAGGTGAATAACGTGGCCCGTCCATGGCCTTGGCATCGTGTTCTGGATCATTGTAGCTGTGATAAAGCTGTGATAAAATTCCTTTTGATGAAGCGCCCGTCCTTTTGGGTGCATCACGACGTTCCACAGCATCTGCTGTACTTCCCTTTAGCGGATCAGCTCCAAGTATTAGAGTCCAGCATGAGCCTGTTTTGTTTGGTCTTTGGAGGATGCAGGATTCTAATTACACACTGGGTCTGGCCTTGAGCTGAACGTGAAAGTGAAGATAAAAGCAAAGTGTAATCCTTTATTGTGTAAAGCTTTCATCGTATGGATTTCCTTTGTAGGTATTTATGTTGAGATTTATCTTGTTCTGCGTCTACATAACAGCTGCATGCAAACAATAGAGCTTTAGAGCACCCTGCTGAGAAAAATATCAAACATGTACACAAATCTGGGCCATGTATTATTGATTTGGATAGAGAAATCATCAACATGCAGTATTAAACGTTCTCCTAAGGTTCTTTGGATTCACTGCCACCACCCAGGTCACTCTCAGGTTAACAGGAAGGTTAGTGTTCCACAGGGTGACTTATGAAGCCCGGTGCCGTCCACTAGCCATCACCCAAGAAATAAAAAGCCGTAAACAGGGTCGACTGTAAGAGCAGAATTCTCTCAGTGAAGATAGATTTCAGTTCCTGCTGTGAACACCAGGGTCATCGCTTTCATGCCAGCAGCTCAGCAGCACCGTTTCAGAACTTCAAAGCAGCATCAGAAATTGAGATGTTCATAATGTGTCAGAGCTTTTGGAGTCAGGATGAAAATGCAGTGTTTACTTTTTCTGGATTTGGATACGGAGTGTTCTTCACAGCTGAAATTAGTCCCCGAGGAACTGCTGCCTCTACACAAATGGATTTTATTTGGATGCCAAGCTGTAGACACATCCAGTCGCTACTGTTCATTCAGAACAACTGCTTTTAGTTAGATATTTTCTCCTGTCCAGGGTGTGACAGATTACCTCTCAACCTGCTGATGTTTGAAGGCTTCATGAACAGATTGCTAAAACGAGATGCTCAAAGGAACCAATAAAAAACAAAAAATCCCGATATCGGATAACATTGGTTAATGTATTAGAGTATATTCCACAAATGACCTCAAAATAGTATCTGTTGGTATTTATGGATGTCAGGTGTCATATTTGTCACTGAAAAATAGTCAGGAAGGTCAGCTCTAAACTCATTTGTTATTTAAACCATCATACATAAAAAACAAGCAACCCTGTTTGAGAGCTGTAATAAAATCACAGGAGGTCAATATCAGCTGACCTTCTCTACCAGCTCCGATCACACAGACCCTTATCATCCAGCGTGTTTCTCCACCAGCCTGGAATCAACAGTTCAGAGTAACAGCGTGTGTGGAAGAGAGGTTTAAGAAGAGGGTGCAGGCTGGTTGGAATGGGTGGAGAAGAGACAGGAGTGATTTGTGACAGACGGGGACCAGCAAGAGTGAAAAGGAAGGTTTGCAGGACAGTAGTGAGACCAGCTATGTTGCACAGGTTGGAGATGGTGGCACTGATGTAAAGACAGGAGGCGGAGCTGGAGGTGTCAGAGTTAAAGATGCTGAGATTTTCGTTGGGTGTGACGAGGATGGACAGGATTAGAAAAGAGTATATTAGAGGGACAGATCAGGATGGACATTTTGGAGACAAAGTTACAGAAGCAAGGATGCGTTGGTTTGGACATGTGCAGAGGAGAGACGAGGATTATATCAGGAGGAGGATGTTGAAGATGGAGCTGCCAGGAAAGAGGAGAAGAGGAAGAACAAAGAGGAGGTTTATGGACGTGGTGAGAGAGGACATGCAGGTGGTCGGTTTGAAGGAGGAAGATGCAGAGGACCGGAAGAAATGGAGACAGTTGATCCGCTGTGGCGACTCCTAAACGGCAGTAGCCGAAAGAAGGAGGAGTTTCTCCATAGGCCTCAGGCTAGGAAACTGGAAGAAGTCTCTAGAACTCGCAGATTAACCACATAATTGAAGAGCTCAGCATTTGTTCTCCTCCAGTGAAGATCCGTCCCAAGAAGTCTGTCCAACAGCAGGTCTGAGAAATAGTTCAGGAAGCACAAATTCGTCCACAGCGTTTGGCACTGGCAGTAAGACTAATACTGAACGTCTGTTCAGTCATTCAGCGCAAACTGCTGTGTCACACAAATCTCATCGCTTTACCTAAACACAGCGTGCTTGTCTTTTTCCTGAACGCCCTTAAACCAACGCCGTGGAAACGGAATAGTAACATCATGAAGTCACTGTCTTGCAATGGAGCGATAAGTGCCGTTTTAACAAGGTAATCCCTAAATGTCTGCTCAGATGTTCCAGATAGTCTGTTAATCCTCTCTCCACACAATGCCAGAGGAAGGTCTTCTTTTTTGTTTGTTTTTTTTCTTTTTTTTTTGAGCATCAGGTGATTTCTTTGACGCTGGTTTTCTGGAGGATGAGCTCATTCATGATTATCATCTGAAGAAATCTTTCTGATAAAGAAGCCCATTGTTGTCACATAGTTGAACAACATGTCACGACTAGGAATGACTCCGAAAATAATTTTATTTCATATGAAAATATTCATCTTCCAAATAAATGAATAAGGTGTAAATGTGAAAGACGCGTCAACTGAATTTGTTTAAATGTGTCCTGCGTAAAGGGAATCGTTTAGTTTCTGTAATAATGCAGCAACAGCCCAGTTTTAAGCTCGCTGTTGGGCGTGAGAATTTAAAGAATCCTTTATGAATCTTAAATAATAATAAATGACATCACTTAGGCTTGTCCTGTTCCTGTTTGCTCCAGGTTTACTGTCGGCGTCTGGAATTTTCTGTTCAAGTTGAAATGAAGCAGCAGACAGAATTCAACACCTTTTAAGGTGAAACGGAAAACAGAGGCTCTATCTAAGGATTAACCGAAATAAAAAGGCCGCTTCAGCTTTATTAAACCATGAGCACATTAACTAAAGTGCCGTTCCGTGTTTTCCTGTAAATTTGTAAAGCTTGACCTTGATCTTTCTAAGAAAATGGTGAATCGTGAAATTGTAGGCGGGAGTTTGGCTTTTATCTAACATCGTGGATACGATACTTTTTTTTTGTTGTTGTTATTTCTTAAATCCTGTCCTTTTGAGTAATTTGTAATTTTCTACTTAAGTAACTCGTTGAGTAGATGCCATTTCTTTATGATAGAATCTTTTTACAACCAATATAAATATTCCTTTTTCGCAGTTAAAGGCTTATGATAATGTGTGAAAATATTCACACTAGTCCGATGCACACGGTTGTGCGTTACACTGATCGAACAACATCAACTGTGCATCCCAAGCACACAATTAAATACATGTAATCTCCTGCTGCTCAGTGCTCAGTAAGCAGTGACTGTATAAATGGGAGTTCTGAAATCCAGTTCAGCCCTCAGACATGATCTGGGGATCGTTTTTTTTTTTTGTATGATCGACTGCATTTGAGATGAGATCAGAACTGAGTTCAGGATTTATATTGATGAGACGTTCAAGGCTGGGTCACCAGGGCTTTTAGAAGCCTCTGGGTAATGAGGACACTCATGTTCCATACCATTAGAATCTTATCTGTAGTAATCCCTGGAGAGTGTGCTCAGTGTGGAAGCTCTACCGTTACAGTGATGATGGCCTTGGCTTTATAGGTCAAAGGCACTTTGAAGAATTCCATCGCAGAATAAATATTCTGGACATTTTTTATATAATGTATGTTTTGATATATATGTGGCGTCATGATTCGTTCTTTTCTGCAGTTGTAGCTACATGGTGTGGGATTACATTCAAAACCCATTTTGTAGGGAATAAGATCACATGATCACATATTTGCATGATAAGAATACTTGAGGAAACATAATCACATGTTAAATTCATAGGTTTTCTGTTTTAGAGAACTTGTCTGCGGCTTTTTATTTTGGAAGAAGCCCGTGTGTTTTAGCTCTGTGTGTTTGAGGGAGTGCTGAATTAAAAAAAGAAACAGGAGAATTCATGTTTCCTTCGACTGCAGTCTCATTGGTTTGTCTGTTTGGTTTCAATTTTTTTTTCTTGTGAAATGTTGGGCTAGCTAAGCAGACAAAGACCCGTTCCCTCTGTGGCCAAATCCATATGGTCTTGTGGGCTGCTTTCTTTACAGACTAATGGTAAAAACACAGAAGCGCTGGTGTGTAGTTAACCACAGCAGCCTACACAGCTTTCACTGGGAATGGAGCTCCGTGGAGCATCTGCTTCTTAAGCATCCCAGAAGATGAGAGTTCTTGCAAGGCCCTTTAGTGCAGTTCGTCAAAAATTCGTTTTTTATTAGCTATACAGGACAGCTCTCCCAGTAACGGAGCAGGGCTCTCCCAGTAACGGAGCAGGGCTCTCCCTGTAATGGAGCAGGGCTCTCCCAGTAACGGAGCAGCACTCTCCCAGTAACGGAGCAGCACTCTCCCAGTAACGGAGCAGGGCTCTCCCAGTAACGGAGCAGGGCTCTCCCAGTAACGGAGCAGGGCTCTCCCAGTAACGGAGCAGCACTCTCCCAGTAACGGAGCAGCACTCTCCCAGTAACGGAGCAGGGTTCTCCCAATAACAGAGCAGCGCTCCCCCAATAACGGAAATACTCCGTATTGCTCCGGAAATACAAATGAAATTGTATAACATTGTCGTTTTAATGTTATAATCTTTAAACGGGGAAGTAACTAACCTTTATTACCTTGTTGGAGGCATAACAATCTGAGTGAGTTTGAGGAGGGCCAGACCGTATTGCTAGATGAACAGGCCAGAGCATCTCCAAACTACAGGTCTAGTGGGTTGTTCCTGGTATGCAGTGGTACCTACAAAAGTGGTCCATGGGAAAGCAACTGGTAAAGTGGCTGCAGGGCTCTGGGCACCCATGACTCATTAATGTACAAAGACAGTGAAAGCTTGGCTTTCTGTTCTCCCACAGAGGAGCCTCTGGGTGAAAGGTGTCAGAACACACAGTGCATCACAGGTTGCATCTGAGTGACCATGCTACCTCCCAGTCCTCCATCCACAATCCCCCTGCCCTCAGAATTCCCCTGATCTGTTGGATGTGCTGAACAAACTTGCCTGGTTTATGAAGGTCCTGCCTTACACTTACTGGACATTTAAGATGTGCTACTAACATAGTGGTCCCAGTTACCACTGCTTTAGAGTTTCGGTCAGCCCTGCAGTAGCGCTTGAAGGACCTACACGATATCAGGCAGGTGGTTTTAATGTTACGGCCGATGGGTGTATACAGTAGAGTCATGACTCATTCTCCAAAGCTGGACCAATGTCCACTGGCCATCTGGAGCTGTTTGCTCAGTGTGACTGTCTATAAAACTGCCTGTGACTCAAAAAGTACATTAATCACCGTTCCAGCATAAATTACACAGACAGCCTGAAGATCCCATGTCCTGTTTCCGTATTTTCCCCTTTTTTGAGGTTGTAATGGAATGTTGGCAGAGAACTAGAGCATAAGAGCCTGAAATAAATCTAAAAACTTCTACTTCCAGTTATGTCATCTTTTCAGAGCCTCTTTATCTTCAGGGGATTTTACGCTGTTTATCTGATATCTATCAGGCTGGCCATAGATTGAGAAAAATCACGAAAAACATAGTTAAAGCAGAAATACTTCTCTGTATGAAAAATAACTGGCTGTAAAAATTGGGTTTGACTGCTCTTTTACAATCGAATGGACTGGTTTCAAAAACCCGTTATTTGAACTCGGCAGTTTTATTGGTAATAATGTTGGTAATAACATTATTATTAAAACATTCAAAATGTGGGTATGAAGCTCCGTCCCATCAACTTATTTCATTTAAAAATCAAGTATTAATCATTCATTTCAAGTATGTATTGCATTTTGCAACCAAACCCTACAAATATAGGAATATTGTCATTTTCAGTAATCCTAGTGTTTTCCAGTTGGCTGGAAATGGGATTATATTCTAGTTCATTCCTTTTATTGAAACAGAAGATTTGCTCATTCTCCTTCCAACATGAACACACTGCGGGAAGTTTAGATTTCACACTTTTGGCTGAACTTTAGTGAACTGTGAGATTTCAGTGAGCTGTGAGAAATAACTACCATTAAGTTACACTAAGGTTTTGCTGTCACGGATTCTTCTGAAAAGTGATTTATTTTTTTATTATTGTTTCATGGAAATCCAGGACATGACGTGCGTAACCAGGAGCTGATGTAAAGTAACCCACCACCGAGAAACCTGTCTCACAGGAAATGCTGACGAAGCTCAGCATCTTGGTTAGAAGAGCGTTTCCAGTGCTCAAACCCAAAATCACTGGCTTTGCTCGTCAAGTTGTTCTCGCTGCTGCTTTCGAGCTTTGGAGAATTCCAGAATCACTGCATGTGGAAATGTGCTGCTGTTCAGAGCTCCACCATGTTCTCCGCAGGCCTCGGTTCTTTTGTTGTTGCTTTTTTGGCCATAAATGAATCACCAAAATGCTAAATAGGTGATGACATGCAGAGCACATCTGAAACATCTGGCCAATTGCATTTGCCCAGCTGACGTGGTGAAGTCCTGAACTGTGGTGGTGAAAAGCTTCTGCAACAACCCTGAAAAATCTCACACTCAGGAGAGGATTTGCAAATGCTTTGTTGCGGGTGATTCAGATGGAATGATTTATGGATTTGCATGAGAAAAATGCCATGTCGCTTTCCTGTTTGGATGTATTCCAGACTACACCCAGCCATGTCAGAAGCTTCTTTTTCATTCTCATGGACATTCTCATTCTTCCTAGCCTGACTGGCCTCAATGCTTGGGACTGGAATCCTGTTTGGATACTCTTTTTACTGGTGCAGGATGTTTGGGAATTGGACGGTCTCAGTTGTCCAGATGTCTTCCAGGCAGAGAAATCCAGTTTGCTTGCCTCTGTCATATAAATCCATTCTTGCTTTATTACACCGTTTGAAATCCGACATGTGCCACAAAAAACAAGAGGAATAGTTCAGAACGACCTGATGTGATTTCAGCAGATTCTTCAAAATACCTTTTAAGTTATTAAACCTTCTATGAAGAATGTCTAACACGTGTCTCCAACGTCCTCTGTAAGGTCCATTCTCCAGTACGGCTTTTCACAGTCATGCCGTATAGTTCCCTCCTCTGAAGAACACAAAAAGTCATTTCTAAGCTTTTTTCAAGTCTGTTATTGCAAGAGTGTCTTGTAGACAGTGATGTGATGGTGATAACCTCTGTTGAAAGCTCACGCATTGATCAGTAGCACTCCTGATTGGTCCCTGTACCACGTCTGCCAGCTGCCTGCTACACTTCATCTTGATTTCCATTATTGATCCTGTTGGTGTTGAAGAGTTGTGTAATAGCATTGATGGAAGCTTTCTCTCCCCCTCTCATTCCATTAGTAGTAATGTGTGCACAATGGTGAGAAAATCCATCAGAGTTAGCAGCGCTACATGGTTGTGTTTAGTTTTAAACCAAGGATCTGGACCCTGGATCCTACATCAAATGGTTTAAAGCCATTTGATGTTCTAATGAAGGGTTATGGCTGATGTACTAATGTAGGCTTACAGCAGCTTTAGCGTCCAATGAAGATGTTAACTGCATCCCACACTTCATTGTTCCCTGCTTGCTCTTCCAATAGTCTCTATTTTTAACATCCTATATTGTGGGGCTGTTTCATACCTGATGAAAGCATGTGTCCACACGTTCACTGGGTTATTCATGTGTAGATTCTTTCTCTCTGGATGGTCCAATCCAATTAAAGCATTCTTGTGAGTATGTGTGTTGCACATTCAGTTGGCCCTGCCTGTCAGCTCAAGGCTGTTGCGGCATCAAGACGTGTGTAGTTTTTCTACAGCCATTAAAACCACAAAAACAAAAAAAGAGCTAATGTGAGTTTTAAACGAGGGCAGTGGTCTAATGGTTAGGGCGTTGAACCCCAGGATCAAAAGGTTGTGGGTTTGAATTTGGTTGCGGTTGACATGACACTTTTCTCAAAAAACCCTCAAAAAACACCATGTTGTAAAGGAAATTTTCAATTTCAACTTTGCAAAAACTTTCTGATGACGCCATGAAAACGACAATATATTTACCAGCTCTTAAGACTCTGGGCCTGAAGCAGAACCACTGGTTTTAGAGTCCACTGGGTTTGCTGACTATGCTTACAGTACTGATGGAGAAACCAAGTTTAGAATACCAGTCAAAAAAAGTATTTTCGATAAAATGAATGAAAATCATAACTCGATGATAGAATCATATTTCAGATCTCAATGATAGAACTACACAACTTGATGATGAAGCACTGAAGTCGCTCTAGATAAGAGCTGCTAAATGCTGTAAGTGTTCCACCCCAGGGGAGGCGCTGGAGCCCTGAAAGGTGCAGTTTTTAAGATAAAAATGTTCACAGCAGCCTGCAGAAGCACCAACTTTCCACAAGTGAGGCTCGTCAGGAGTCAGTGCTGGAAAATCTGCAGGACTGAAACGCTGTCAGCGTCTCTTAATGGATGAGTTTGCCAGCAGGAAGGAAGTGCACGCTCCGTATACTCCGTGCACTGGGCTCGGTTTTTGCTCCGTTTCGGGTCCAGCCCCTCGGAGGGCTTGGCCTGAACCCAGAGGATGACAGACTGTACAGCTTGAACGTGTCTTAGCGATGGTGGAGACAAAGGGAAATGGGATATGTGAGCCACAGCAGGAGTTTGGCGGGCTCTGTAACTTACCCTGATAGTCAAAAGTTTAAGGACACCTATCTTTATAAAATGTTCCTTATGACTGAGCGGTTTTATTTTAAGCTGCAAAAGAGAAGAAAGAAGAATTCAGAGCAGCTCAGCTCAAAACGTGAAGAGTGTACATGTTTAAAGACTTTGTAAAGGCAGGGTTACTGTTACAGACTGAGATGTAAGGTGATGCAAACACGATTGCAACCATTTCTACTCAAAGTGTAAATGTGCATCTTTAACTATGTTTAAAAAAAGATGGGGTGGTGGTGGTCTAGCGGTAGGATACTCGCCTCTGAACCAAGAGGTATGAAGGTCCAGGTTCTTCCTCTGTGGAGAGGACGTGTCCCCCGTGTCTGTTTGTTTGTGTTTCCTCCATGAGCTACTATTGGAGATAGTGGATAGTGTATTTGTCTGTGTGCCTGTCCTGTGATGGACTGGCGACCTGTCCAGACTCCAGCAGCACCCACAGTCCTAATCAGGACAAGCGGCTCAGAAAACAAGCGAGTGAGTGAGTTTTTATTACATCTTTGGAAAAATACAAGCAAGTCAAAAAATAGTCTGTGTCTACAGAGGCTTGGGTGGACACCTAAAGCTCTGAGGAGATAAGCTGAAGGTATAAATCAGTCCTGATGGCTGGGAGTTGAAAGTGGAGGAGTCGCTGAACGCCCTGTGACTCCTTAGTATCTGTAACACAGATGCTAAACGAAGGCTGGAATTCTTCCAGGTATGCAGCCATCGAACACACACACACACACACACACACACACACACTTCTGCCTGCAGTGATGATTTGATCGCAGCAAGGACATCCCGTCCTGAACGTTCAGACGACTATACATGCATATGCGTCACGTTCACGTAGACTCTTACATACACACACGGTCATGTTAAGGTTAATATTACAGACCACTCTGTGTTTGTGTAAAACTGAAGAGGACACTGTCCCACTGCTCTCTCTCATGACTGTCCTCTTCATACGAATCCATTCCTCTTTTCCTCGTTCCCTCGTTCCCTCTCTGCCCAGATCTTATCTTGTCCCAGAGCAACCCTCTAAGGTTTGTCCTCAGAGTCTTGTTTTCTTCAGCATCTCTTTCTTTTTGGCTCAAGCTTCATTCCCGCAATGGAACATGCTGCAGCTCTTGTCTGGAGAAGTTTGGAATCGTTAGTGCGCTCTGGTCTCTAATCTATTAAATGAACTTTAATTTAACTCATTATTCTACTGATAAAAGAAACGGTGGAAATAGTGTAAGTATTCAAAATAACGTCTGTGGAGGAGAAGTAAGCATGAGGACACCTGAGCATCACACATGTACTTCAAAACTAATGGCATTAATAGGGCATTTGTGAGGTCAGGCACTTCTGACGAATGTCCTAATTCTATTCTGACTCATCCCTAATGTGTTCAGTTGGATTGAGGTGAGGGATCTGTCGGACCACGGGGAACACCCGACTTCGAATCATATATTTAGGGTTCTCCTGTTGGCACTATGCTTTCTGACAGGATCCCTTGGCAACTAAACCCAGATCCATCTAACATCTAACATGTTGTGTGATAATGAAGCTTGATTCAACAAGGTCTACACACCTTCAGTCGACATATGGCTTTGCACATAGTGATCTCAGGCTTGTTGCTCAGCCACTAAAACGCACTTTCACATTTTCTGAAGCTTCTGATTCACAGCCCTGCTGCTGATGGTCATTTTCAAAGATAGTGTGTCGTAGATTTCTGTAGAGAGTACTGCAGCAGAGGGTTGGTGATTATTATGAGCCAAACAATTTACTTAAATCCATCCATCCATCCATTTTCTGCCGCCTGTCCCAAACGGGGTCGCGCTGGTGTCCAACCCAGCGCACACAGGGCGAGGACAGGGGACGCACACTGGACAGGTCGCCAGCCCATCGCAGGGAGGAGCGGCACGGGGACGGTACCTTGCTCAAGGGAACCTCAGGGCAACCTATTGGGAAGGGGTTCGAACCCCCAATCCGCCGATCATGTGGCCAACACCCTAACCACTAGGCCACCGCTGCCCCACAATTTACTTAAATCCGTTACGATCAAAAGCACAAAAGTGCTCAGAAGTTAACTGTCCTGTGTGAGCTCAGCTGTCCAGTCAACATAATGCATCTCACACAGGAAACAGGATAAGCTGTCCTGGCTGAGTCTCTGTTTATGCTCCACACTGTGCATGTTCTACAGTTGCTGTGGAGATTGTGTGTCTCTTGACTTGTTGTTCTCCTCTCAGTAGAAATAAAATGGATATTTTTTTTGGATGGCATGGGCCTGCTACTGTCTAAATACGTGTCTGAGATGATGAGTTTTTTCTGGTCTGAAGAATAACGATTGCTTTCATAACAGAGCCGAATTCAGCTTTGTTGTGTTTTCAGGGCATCAGACTTATGCAGCTTCCATTTGGGCCATCACCTTTAGCATGTCTTCACAAGACAAATGACCCTGGCGTCAGAAAGCGGGCCGATAAAGCAAGCTGGAAGTGTGCACTCCCAATTCCATGTGATGACTCAATTCAATGTTTGGGATCAGGAGGAGGATTGTCAGTTTGACTCAGACAGGACTCAACCCTTTGGTTTTGGCTCTCATTTTTGTGAGACAGAGATGTTGGCCTTGGTCTGTTTTAAAGCAAAACTGGGGTGGAACAAAATCACTGCCAGTGACAGTTTGCATAGAAGATGAAAATTCAAATAACCTGTATGAGCTTAGAGAAGCCAAATGCTTCCTATCCAGTTTAGTTTTCTCTCTTTCCCTGTCCTTAGTCCTTCACTGGAGCAACAAGTCTGGGCTTATCTGTTTGCTCCAAATCCTGCTGCCAAGCACAACAACCCCCGCCAAGACAATTAGCCTCTCTCACCACAGATCCAGCAATGGTGCCGGCCAACCTCGAGCACTGCGCTGTTCTCCTGCGCTGGCCGGCTATTCTTTCTGTAGCTTGCTGTGGTTTCTGTGGAACCCCCTTCTGAAGTTGTCCAGTGTGGCCATCTTTGTCTTCCAGTTTCCAGTCGTGTGTTTTAGTTACATTCCATGGAAAAGAGCCTGCTGAGTGATAAGAAGCTCCTTTTTCAGGGGTTTTAAGTGCAGGAGCAGGACTCCAAGGCTCCAGCTTGTCTTTGTTTCCCAGGATTAAGACCAGCGACTTGGTTGGCACATTCTTGCAGACATTCCACTGAACAGATGCGATGTGTTCACAACTGTATACACAGATATTTCCGATGCTTGGCTGAAGTTCAGGAATGGTTGGATTGATGATGGCCTACCTGTACACTCGTTAGCCAGAATTTCTCTCTCTCTCGTCCTCACCCTGCCTGTGCTTTTTATCCTCTCCACAATTAGACCGCAAGGATATTACATAAACCCTTTTTTGGCTGTATGGGTCTGGTTAGCCTCACATGCCCTGACTATAGCGTTGCATGGGCCATCTGACGTGTAGTGGGTTTGATGTTGCCAGTTGCACCCTCATAAATGTACTAATCCTAATATAATGATGTCCCCGTCAGTAGGGGGAGATACTGAGCTGATATTTTCTTAACAAGCACTGCTTAAACACTTTTTTTGTCGTTCGATTAGCAGTGTTGGTGTCTAGATCTGGCTTCTTCAGATTATTATGTAAGCAATGGAGGTATAGATTCACCCAGATTGCTTCCGTAAGGGCAAAACCTTTTCACTTAACCCACACCCTGATTTAGTTACGGTGAAACAGGCTTCAGGATGTGGATTTGGACACAGTATGACTTACAAATAGGCTTCCACATTTCATACACATGGTGCTCGTTGTCAGAACTGATTCTAGATCAGCAATTTTACTCTCAGAACAGTCCCTGTTGCTTAAAGTGGAAGTTTGCTGTGTTTGACTCCACTGTGAAATTTCCTTCATTTTGTGGGCAACAGTAACTCATACAGCGTTCTAAACACAGTCCTGAACCACATCGACGACCTGTACCCACTTAATGAAGAGCTGGGTGCAGTCTGAGGACACGAAGAGAAGTTGTGGGGATGTATTTACAGCAAGCACTTGGGTGACTTCTTGCTTATGTTAAAAGGTTGAAACTAAACCAAATTGAACTGCACACATCGCGACGGATCTTGTTTATCTGGGTTAAATTGACATTTTATTTTAGATCAAGTATCACTCAGAGATAAGCCTCTAAAGTAGAGTATAATGGACAAACTGCTCAGCCAGTCTACTGTTCAACATGACATCTCACCATGTGATTCTCTTCCTTCAGACTGCACTTGTTACACGACTGGGTTCGGTGTGATCGTCTATTTTCTGCATACATCGGCTCAGTACCCATACCCAGCAACTGCCTGGAATCATCAGTGCCTAAAAGTTATTCAAGATATTTGCATGAAGCAGATCTTTGCTGAGCAACTGTGTGCCACTTTTTGATTTTTGGAGGACAGTTGTTGTTATGGCACTGTTTTCAGAAAGACCTGCTGTTACACACAAAGCGAACAGCAGCAGAACAGCAGAGTGAAAAACCCTACCAGAGTGTCTAGTAATGGTCAGAGTTTACTGGGATAACTGATCTTTGCCGCACTAGAAACAGGGCTTGATTTTTACTGGTTTGAGGCGACCAGTAGCCCTCTTCCCAAAAAATGCAGTGAGCACTCGATGTCTCTGATGTGTCTCACAGTGTCTCTGACTCGCAGCCTTGTCTAACCACAAGCTACTGGGGTGCTTTGAGTGTAGGGTGTCTCTCTCTCTCTCTCTCTCTCTCTCTCTCTGTCTCTCTCTCTGTCTGTCTCTCTCTCTCTCTCTCTCTCTCTCTCTCTCTGTCTCTGTCTCTCTCTCTCTGTCTCTCTCTCTCTCTGTCTCCGTCTCTGTCTGTCTCTCTCTCTCTCTCTCTGTCTCTGTCTCTGTCTCTGTCTGTCTCTCTCTCTCTGTCTCTCTCTCTCTGTCTCTCTCTCTCTGTCTCCGTCTCTGTCTGTCTCTCTCTCTTTGTCTCTCTCATTGAGATATTTGCAGACTCGTTGGAGCAGTCAGACCACAGGCTGTTTGGCTCAGGTTCAGCTCATCTGGTGGGTGAACAGGCTGCACGGGTGGGCTGTGGCGCTGACAGCTAAAGGATTTTTGCCTTTTTTCGATGTCTTCCCCCTCCATTCTACATTCGGTGCGAGATATATATATATATATATATATGATCGTGTCACATGATCAGGTGGTTATTATGGATTTGTGTCGCTTGCACTGTAAGTAAGCTGAAGCCGAATATTTAACACTGCAGCGTAGTTGGTTTGGAGAACATCACCAAACACTAGCTTTTATATATGAGTCACTTTTGGTGTGCAGGGCATTGGGGTTACACTCTAGCACACCACTAAGCTCCAGTTTGGCCTGTTTGTTCTCGTGCTTGTTCAAAGGCTTGTTCTATTTAAAGGACCAACCATCGCCAGAGGCAGCAGCAGGGCCACTGGATTACAGCCTCCAAACTAACTCTTGATAGAGGCTGTTAAGAGTTGCATTCAGCCACCAATGATGCAAAATCCTGGACCCATGGTGTCACATGTCTTATGGATCAGCTTTGGTCATTTTTTGTTGTCACATATACAAATGCAAGAGATGGATGATGCAAATTGCTGATGCTAGTCTGGTTTCCAGCCACTGAGCAGATGGGTCAGATCTTTCTCCTTCTAGGCCTCCAGGGCAGGGCCTTGGGGAAATCCAGTGTCTTGCTATTGCCTGAGGGAAATTGTTTATGTTGTAAAATATACACGTCTGGACAGCATTAGTGTTTTCAGTGTTTAAGAGACAGTGTGTAAAAAGATTTCTAAAGTAGAAGAGTTTGCTATTAGAACAAACATAAAACTAAAAGATGAATCCATCCCATGACTCCAGATCTTGCTGATAGCTGCTTTTATATTGTTTGCAGTGCATGAATAACTGTGCTGTCACATCTACTGTCTGCACTTAATATCTGACACAAACCTCAAGTCTGCATAAATATTTATGATTGGCCTAAAATGCATGAGGTTGTTGTTGTTGGGGTCACTGGAGACAGGAGGCCACGGTCAAGTTCTCAGCTGCAGATCCCAATGCTAGCGTGAATGGCGTGTTTCAGAATGGAAAGGAATGTTTCCATCCGCAGACTTCATAACAAGATGGCCATTCAAGACACTTTTTCTTGTGATGAGAGAGCAGCTGTAGGCCACAGTGGGCTGCAAGGAGTCGTTTTGACCCAAGGCAATGTCACGACAAGCAGCCAATATCACAAAGGTCAGCAAGAACATGGGATCAGAAGGTTGATCTTACAGAAGGATTTCATCAACAGCCTTTGTCAACAGAAGTGCGAATAAACCATCACGCACTTAACAAAGTGGTTCGTGTTTGTAGGGCAATCTGTAAACTTTTGACTACAATCCAACACGTATAGCAGAGCAGCGATGTAGCTGTCTACACAATCTCACAGTCTCAGTCTCACAGATTCACAGTCTCAGTCTCACAATCTCACAGTCTCACAGTCTCAGCCTCACAATCTCACAATCTCAGTCTCACAATCTCAGTCTCACAATCTCAGCCTCACAATCTCAGTCTCACAATCTCACAGTCTCACAATCTCACAGACTCACAGTCTCACAATCTCAGCCTCACAATCTCAGTCTCACAATCTCACAGTCTCACAATCTCACAGACTCACAGTCTCAGTCTCAGCCTCACAATCTCACAGTCTCAGTCTCACAATCTCACAGTCTCAGTCTCACAATCTCAGTCTCAGCATCTCACAGTCTCAGAATCTCAGTCTCACAATCTCACAGTCTCAGTCTCAGCATCTCACAGTCTCAGAATCTCAGTCTCAGCATCTCACAGTCTCAGAATCTCAGTCTCACAATCTCACAATCTCAGTCTCAGAATCTCAGTCTCACAATCTCACAATCTTACATTCTCAGTCTCTGTCTCACAGTCTCACAGTCTCAGTCTCACAATCTTACATTCTCAGTCTCACAATCTCACAATCTTACATTCTCAGTCTCTGTCTCACAGTCTCACAGTCTCAGTCTCACAATCTTACATTCTCAGTCTCACAATCTCACAATCTTACATTCTCAGTCTCTGTCTCACAGTCTCACAGTCTCAGTCTCACAATCTTACATTCTCAGTCTCACAATCTCACAATCTTACATTCTCAGTCTCTGTCTCACAGTCTCACAGTCTCAGTCTCACAATCTTACATTCTCAGTCTCACAATCTCACAATCTTACATTCTCAGTCTCTGTCTCACAGTCTCACAGTCTCAGTCTCACAATCTTACATTCTCAGTCTCACATTCTCAGTCTCAGTCTCACAATCTCACAATCTCTGTCTCACAGTCTCACAGTCTCAGTCTCACAATCTCACAATCTCACAATCTCAGTCTCACAGTCTCACAATCTCAGTCTCACAGTCTTATGGGGAATTACATTCAGGTGGTGTCCAGAGTTAATGGATATATTGTGTATCCTCTATATTGTGACGCGTCAGGAAGTGATCATTTCTTTCTTTCTTTCTTTCTTTCTTTCTTTTCTGATGCTGAACTCCTGGTCATGTAGCTGGTGAACTTTTCTGTGATGTCTCATAGTTTTCTTTATACTTGGCTTGAGCCTTTGGCTGACTTGGAGAAAAAGGTGCTATTTGCTCCCCCCTTCCAGTTTAGTGGGGAAAGATGGGAGCCAAAACAAACCGAGCCTGGCCAGGACTTTCAGTGCTTGTTTCACTCACCGCAAGCAGCGTCTGAGCACTTTAGAGGGTTTTTGCTCTGAACTATCCCGCTCATGTAAACATGCCACTCCTGGGGGAGCCATTTTATTAAACGCCTTTTGGGTCCTGTCACTTTCTCAGCTTGCTTCTCTCCTGCTGCGGGTTCATCCCTTTCCACCGAGAGAAGTATTCCTAACAGTCCTGACCCTCTTTGCACACTTCCCATGCAGGCTTCGTTATGGAACCAAGAGCAGGGAGATGTTGTCCAGGACTTTGGGGATATCTGGCAGCCCTTATTTCCTTTCCTCCATCTCAGAGGGCCCTCTTCTCCAATTTTGCAACTTAGGAAAAGTGTGGGAGCAGCTCGATGAGATTTCACTCACTGCCAACCGCAGTGACAGATGCTCTGCAGCTGATGGGCGGCATCTATGCAAGCAGTGGCGAATGTTACCCCAGACACTGATCTCACGTCAGCCTTTTGTGGCTCCACTTCCAGGCAAATCTGAGATGCATTATAAACCCATTACTGGTTATTCTCTAGCTGTGCCTCTGGGTGAGGAGAGTGGCGGCTAGGTGATGGATGGCATAGCAGTTCTTCATTCTTATAAGCTGGGTGTCAGATGTTGTTCCGTCTCTTTAAGAAAGAGCAACAGCTGTTATGGCTTCTCTTCACTTGAGCTTACTGTGGTTACCACGGCGTGTGACCCCACACGCTGGGAGGGTCTTTTCCTGGTTAAGGAGGGCGAGTTCCTTGTCATTAGCTCATGACGCAGCTCTCTGATTTCCAGTGGCACCTTGTAATAGCAGCAGGCTAAAAAAAATGTCGTTGACGTGAGCCGACCTAGTGTTCGCTCTGATCTTGGCCACACTGGGTTTAACATGAGAAATATAGAGATGAAAGAACGTGAAAGTGACTATTCTGGCCATTGTGAACCACAGCACACAGTGAACCACAACCAAATTACGCCTCTGTGTTTTACCCTCACATACACGTGCAGCAGGGGGCAGCTATTGAAAGCACCCAGGGAGCAGTGACAAGCACAGTACCTTGCTCAAGGGTACGTCGGGGATTCAAACCCATGACCTTCTGATCCTGAGGCCTCATCCCTAAACACTGGGCCACCGCTGCCCCCTGATACTGTACAGAATCAGCTTTGGGGTTTTAGTGTGAATTTTGATCTCCAGCAGTTATAATAATAAAATATACACACACACACACACACACACACACACACACACACACACACACACACACACACACACACACAGTAAACCAGGTTACAGATTATTTCTGCCTCCAGACCATAAAAGTTTTCAGCACCATTGGATGTATTAATTCTTAAGTGACATGGTATTAGTGACTCTTCTTCCTCTTCCTCCCTGAAGTGATGTAATCATTTACACTTTGTGGACTTGGCATGTTCCAGCCTTGCAAGAGATTCCAAAACCTTCACAAACAAGTCGTTTTCCCCTGAGGAGGTGATGCAACTTGATTTCTTTCAGAAAAAAATCTCTAAATAACTGTTCCTTGGAGATTTCCTTGGCTGACTTCTTCATTTCCTTCTTTCTCATGTATCGTTTTGTTGAAAAACTCATTTCTGGTCACTGGCCAACTGGCAGAGATTGGATGCTGTTACTCCACCTGGCCAGGATGAAGAAATGCTCATTTTGTTTTAAAGACACAATTCTGTGGTCAGACTTGGTTCCTCCAGGTCTGGGAGAAATAAAGGGAATCAACAGGAAAAGACAGAGTTATTATTAAGTTATGTTTCTTTATAAAAGTGTTGTAAGACTCCTGTGTAGGAAGACACTCCGTGAACGGAGTATCGTCTTCTTCTTCTTCTTCTTCTTCTTCTTCTTTCTGCTGCTCGTGTTTAGGGGTCACCACAGCGGATCATCCGTCACCATGTCTTCCTCATGTCCTCTCTCGCCACGTCCACAAACCTCCTCTGTGGTCTTCCTCTTCTCCTCTTTCCTGGCAGCTCCATCTTCAACATCCCTCTTCTGATATACTCCTCGTCTCTCCTCTGGACACGTCCAACCCTGCACAGTCTCACATCTCACTTTGTTTTATTTAGAATTTGTATTTGTAGAATTTAAAAGAAAGTGTTGAAAAGGAAACTGCAGAAGAGCTGTCTAAGATTCTGCACTGTTTCTAGGTCACCATCAAAATGAATCAAACCGGGTGAGATTTTATTTATTTATTTTTTGTGTTAATTCCTTCAACGAAGCGGGTTTTCAGACTCTGAGGTTGATTTGATCTGTTCATCAAAGATTTAGGCTCAAACTGGGGCTTGAGTTCACGCAAAGTCTGAAATTTAAAGATTAATCTTCGATGATTTTAGCAGCAAACATTGTGAAATAAAACGGGAAAGGAAAGCAGAAAAATCAGTAAGAGTCTCGACCTTCTGGACCGTTCCATGTCATTCATTTTTGATCATTATCAATATTAAAAATAATATGCTTCAGCGTTAGGAAAATGTGGTTATTATTATTATTATTATTATTATTATTGAATATTGTTGAAGGCATGCTTGATTGCAGCACGTCATTATCGTTTATGCACCCAGACCTGAACGTGGGTAGCAAGAAATAGCTGATCCAGTAACCCTATAGATTATCCTGCTGACATGCTATACCAGTCTTTCTTCTTTCTCTAAACAAGTTTACATCCCTTCTTCAAGCCGCCAAAGAAAGACTCTCTGTTCCCTCTGCGGTTTTAGAGAAAAGGTCTCACTTTTGCTTTAGTTCCTAATAAAGAGGACTCTGTAAACAGTTGACACATGTGTATATAGATTGATATTCAGTGAAGCGCACCGCCTGGCCCTGAAGGCTCCAGTCATTGGCCAGATGAAATCGCCTGCTGTTTTAGGCCATTGAGCTTGTTTGCTAACAGCCCAGGCTTTGTCAGAGTTCCAGTGCCGCTCAGCTGAGGGGAATTTGCTGAACTGCAGTGAGAACCGGAGGACAACGCTGCACTTTAGCCACAGTGCAGGTGCTGCTATAGTCCAGCCCGTCACCCCGTCCCGTCCTGTGCAGTTAGTGAGGATGTTTAGGGAGTCTACAGCTGGGTCTGGCGGGGATGAGCATCTCCCCAGGGCAGGGCTGTAATGTACAGAGGCTACTTTAGAACAGTACTATCTGGAACAAAAAGGCTCTTTGGAGCACTGACACAGAACCACATTTGGTTCCCTAAAGAACCTTTTGAAATGATGTTTTTTAAGAACCACTTTCTGCTCTCCAGAACCCTTTAAAAGGGTTAAACAACCTTTAAATCATGACGTTCTTTACTAATACATAAAAATAATGATTTTTTTTTTATCAGTCTACCTCCACCGTGCAGCGCTCCTGCACAAACATCATCTACATGGAGGGGTGTCTGTCTCTCTGTCTGTCTCTCTGTCTGTCTCTCTGTCTGTCTCTCTGTCTGTCTCTCTGTCTGTCTGTCTGTTTGCTTTCAACAGTTCACCAGCAAAGCTCAGGGTTGTTTTTTTTTTTTTTGACAGACTTTCACATTTATTGCATCAGACTCACAGGGTTAGCACTGGGCCTGGACACACACACACACACACACACACACACACACACACACACACACACACACACACACACACACACACAGTCTCTAACTCAGCCTGTAAAAACATACTTGTTGGGGCCACCAACAAGCGTGTGATAAGGCAGACAGAGAGCCCATTTAAGAACTTTAAAAATAAACTGAATGCTCAGTGCAGCGAGAGAAAAGCCAAGCGATGCCATGACCACTGCTCTCGTCTTAATCTTCCCTCTAAACATCCGTTCAGCGGTTTTAGGGCCGAGACGGTTGCCGATTCGTCTGTGAGTAAAGGATAATTACCTGAGAACGAATGTAACACTGCTGTTAGACTTTTAAACAGACGATAATCAAAATCATCCTGCCAGATTTAAAAACGGATGGCTTGAAAACTGATGACTTATCACTGCTGATTTATTCAAATCTTTGGAGTTTTAGAGTAGCTCTAATTTCATCTGAATAATTTTAATGGACCCCCAGAATGTTCCCCATTTGGATCATGGCTGGATTTGAAGCTTTACATGAATCCTTTAGCTTTTGTTGAGTTAAGCTCTTACACACACACACACACACACACACACACAGGCCTATGCAGGGCTAAGAATAGATCTTGGATGGCCAGGAGGATGGTCAGTGCAGCTGAAACAAAGACTCATATGAGTACCCTCCCCCATCATCATCATCATCATCATCATCCTCCATCCACTTGCACACATGGCTGCATCTTAGACTGGACTCAGGAACAGCTAACACACATGATGTAACCAAGAAGAATCATTGTGGTCATGATGTTTATGCCACCCCAACACACACACACACACACACACACACACACCCATTCCCATTGCCACTTAACCCTACCGTCAGTCTGTGCCTGCTACACACCAGGCGTTTTCTGATAATGCTGTCAAAGTTTCTGCAGTATTATAACAGTTCATAACTATGAAGTGTGATGAGGTGGCAGCATGTTTCACCAGTGAGCCAACAGCTGCTACAGATCACTCCTCTCTTTGTAAATGAGCCTGAAATCCGTCCTCGTATGCCATAGATTTCACTCACTGTTTCCTGACATTAGCAGCGTATTGGGTTTCAAATGTTTTTTTAAATGATGTGCAGGAGCTTTTTAGACATTGCAGCGGTTTCCAGAGTGGTCCGCTGTATGCTTCTGTTCCTCTTGTTACTAACCTGCGTGCACAGTTCTCCGTTTTAGCAAAAAACAGTAGCAGCGGTCATCTCGAATTCACACTGAAATATGCTTTTGTCCATTTCTGCAGCCAGCAGGATATTTCACTCAGTTAGACTTTGCTGACATGTACGTTCACCGTGGCCCTCTTACAGAGGAGGACTAGAGAAGACTTTTAGAATACAGATTCAGATATTTAGAATTTCAGGTCAGTGTAGAGAAAGCCCAGCTGTCTGTGACGCTTAAAGCACCTCCAACAATAGAATCATGGGAATGCGGCCTCCCTGCGGCTTCGTCTCAGAGGTGACAGAGGATGCAAAGGCTGAACTGCAATCTGAACTTCTTTATTCTCAGCTGTCTCATTTGTCAAAGCTTTACCAACAATGTCTGTTGACCCTTAACCCTCCGTCCCTGCAGATAATAGCAGTGGGGGTGTTTTTAAATTAGGGCTCTGCTGTTGTTTTAGACGCGTCTCAGCCCCAGCATCACAGGATACGGCTGGAGAATTAGCCAAAAGCACTACTATCAGTAAAAGCACCACACCTTCTGGAAGTGCTTCTCTGGACAGGTCGTCGGCATCAGGGACTCCAAGTTCTGCGAACTCGCCCTGTCCCGAGAGTGAGGCTGTCAGATTTGGGGCCCGAGCCTGCTGGCCTGCTTTCCAGCTCTTTCAGAATTCAGCGGTGATGGAGCACCTTTGAGAAGTTTCCTCCTCACCTAATGTAACTAAAGATTTGGGTTGATCTACTACCTTCATGCGGCCTGTATGCCTTCATCATTATGATGGTGTGAAGTCATTTACTCCTCTCAAATCCAACGACTGTGATTTTTAACATCTGCAGAAATCGATTGCTTAACCACAAGCATGTGCAGTTTATTCTCTGCTCAGTTTACTTTACTTAAAAAAACAAACTTGCAAGCCCGACAAACTCCAAATGAAATACATTTGGTGCAAAATGAAGGAAAATAAGAAATAGTTTAGTACCTTTTAGTAAATGTAAACATTACAACGTGATAAATAACCTCCCACTGAACAATTTTCCTTCCTAAGCTTTTTCTAATCTGGACTTCTTTTCTGCAGACATTCTATGAACTGAAATGGAAAAAGGTGCAGTGTTTTGCCTCAGGCAGGTACAAACAGCAGCTCCCAGTCCGACAGGCAGCTGCCGTTCTTGAAGGGATGCTGTAAGAACTATTGATTGGTTGTGATATTATAACTGTGAGCCTTTTTCCACTCGGGCGGGGCAGGAGGTGAACGCTTACTACAAGTTTCATGCCGGTCGTGGTGATTGTGTGCTCCTTCTTATGTGTGTCTGTGCGTGTGCTTGTGTGTTGGGAATGAATGGATGGAAAGCCCTTATAATAGAGAGATTATAGGGCAGTTGTGACCTCTCTTGACCTCGAGCCCCTGGAGATGACCTTAAGGGTGCTGGCTTTAAATCCCAGCTATATAAATCTATATTAGCAGAGGAGTTCATTTACATATGTCTTAAAGGGGACAGTAACAATATGAAGCCTGGTTTTGAAAAGAGAAACCGTGTGAATGACTCTCTGTTTCACTCTGAATCTGTCTCACTCCTTGGTGGAACTGGGTTCTGCTTTGAGTTGGTAGAGCTGGAGAAGGTGTTCAGAGTGAGACAATCACCATCACTCCCAGTGCTCAGGACACACTGACATTCATTACTGTGATTTGTTTAACTACAGATGCAGTGTCCTCCTCTCTTCTTTTCTTTTCTCTCTTCTCTCCTCTCCTCTCCTCTCCCCTTCTCTTCTCCTCTCTTCTCTTCTCTTTTTTACCCTCTCTTCTCTCCTCCTCTCTTCCCCTGTCTTCTCTTCTATTCTTTTTTTCTCTCCTCTCTTCTGTTCTTTTCCCTATCTTTTCTTCTTCTTTCCTCCTCTCTTCCTGTCTTCTTCTCTCTTGCGGTGGCCTAGTGGTTAGGAAGTTGTCCCCGCATCGGAAGATCGTGGGTTCGATTCCCTCACAACTAGGTTGCCCTGAGGTACCCTTGAGCAAGGTACCGTCCCCGCCACTGCTCCCCGGGCACTATAGCTGCCCACTGCTATTGAAGTGCACAGTGTTTGAGTGCATGGGTTAAGTGCAGAGGTCCAATTTCGTTGTGGTTCACGTGTGCTGTGCTGTGACCTCGCAATGATGAGGGTTTCACTTTCACTTTCACTTTCTCTTCTCTTCAAAAAAAAAAAAAAGGAACTGTTCTCCTGTTATCGACCCAGGAAACAGAAAATAGTGTGAGAGGCTGGATATATTAATCATCATTAATTGTAGTTATTTGGAGGCATCGTGGTGGTCACTGCTCAACAGGGAATCCATGAGATTGTTGTTGGGCTACAGCTGGGATATCGTCCCAGTCATGATTAGATCAGGAAATACTCTCAGCATCCATATAAACCTCCCTTTTCTAACAGAATGTCTGTTTTCTCTCTTCTCTTTTCAGAGCAAATATTGACGAGGTGGAGACTGATGTGGTCGACATTGAGGCCAAACTCGACAAGGTACGGATAAAGTCTGCTGCCATTCAGCCTCTCCTGCAGGCTAAGCGAACTTTATCATTATGATTTCAATACGTAATAAAGAGAGCAGGTGGTAATCCCTCTCTGATTCTATTGCATCAGACGTTCTGAAATTTGAGGAGAGGGAAAATAAAGCTGATGAGATCAGGGTACCGGTGCCAGAGATTCATGCTAACAAAGTCCAAGCTCAGATCATTAACAGGGATGAGGACAGACTCAGTCAGTGTCCCTGCTGTACTGAGAATGGTCCACCGCCTTCATAATGTCCTAAACAGAAGTCCTGTTATCACTCACTGAGCAGTGATGAACAGGGTAGAAGGTGGCTGAAGTATGGCTGAAGTCTGCGCTCTTATCCAGAGCGACTTCCGTGTCCTAACTACAGGGACAGTCCCCCCGGGAGACACTCAGGGTTCAGGGTCTCAGGGACCCAGTGGTGGTAGTGCTGGAGGTGGGATTCCAACCTGGGACCTCTTGATCCAGAGGTCCATAGACAAGTACCACCACTAGGCCAGCACCACCGCCTGTACTAGACGTGTAGAGTCACTTCTGGGTCTAGTTTGTTAGTTAACTTTACTCCATATTCTGTCCTTTTTGCAGTAATGAAACTGCTGCCTATATCGATCGATTGCAGCTACAATATTATGTTGTACAATCATGAGCTATCGCCCTCTTTATTATTCTTGTCTCTCACTCGTTCTGGGATGGACTGTCTCCGCTGCAGTGCGCTGCATCTGCTCCACTTTACTGTTAATGTGATCAGAACTATTCTGCCATCATGGATGCAATGAAGGAGCAAATGCTTTAGATTCCCATTTGTTTCCAGTTTAATAGAATTACAGTACAATCATCAAAATTTCATTTGTACAACAGTCCCAGGGAAGGATCTATAGATTGTACAATTATATTAGGACATCTTACTGAACTGCTTTATTTCTCCAGACATAGTGCTATTAAGAAAATTACTGTTTTATTTTATCAGTTCATTTTTTTATAATGTCGGTTCACAGATTCCGGTAAGAGATATTCTTCAAAACAATGTGGGGGAAAAAAACACTGCAGTTTTCCTAACAGCTGCAAATAGACCCATATCATAAAAATAGCTTAACTTGATGGTTTTGGTAGTTTAATCTGTGTGCAGTGGAATCGGTTGTGGTATTGCATGTGTAGATGAATTCATTCTGAACGTGTTCCCACTTTTCCTCGGTGCATGTTGTCCGTAATGTAGTAAGTCAGTATCTCTGTATGCTGTATGATCGCGTTTGGTATCAGTGATTCTGTGGCTCATACACTCACACACACACACACACACACACACACATGTCCTCTTCTAGTCGTGCATGTGCCCGTGGCCTGCGCTCAGCTCTGATGGATTATGGATGGTACAGCGGAACACTGAAGAGGGTGGATGAGCATGAATTACAGTCTGTGAGAGTGTGTGTGTGTGTGTGTGTGTGTGTGTGAGAGAGAGAGAGAGGGAGAGAGGGACAGAAAGAGGAAGGAGATGTAATAAAGGAGTGTTTCATGCTTACAGAAGATGAAGAGAAAGTCCTAAACAACCGTTTATTCTGCTTGACAGTAAAGGACTATAATAATGTTTTTATTGAGTTGGTCACTAGGGCTAATGTCCATTCACTGATCACCTTCTCAGGCGCATCTGCCTTGTTCTCCAGTGTTGTCGGAGCTGTTGAAGGAACAGGGAGATGAGTGTGTGGATCACTGTCATGCTGCTCCAATATCAATAAATCTGCTGTCAGTTTCGGTAGTTTTTCCTCCTGTAGAGGACATCCCAGGACATCCCAGGACAGTACAGGACAGGACATGTATATGTATATGTATATACATGTATATGTATATATTTATAGATATTTATATATATATATATATAGATAGATAATCTATTATTTATAATCTATTATTTATTTATTTATAGCTCCTCCGTTTTTCTTTTTTTTTTTCTTTTCTTTTCTTTTTTTCTTCGTTTTTCTTCTTTTTCTCCTCTACTGTTCTTGTTCCTGTTCCTCTTTCCTCTTTTTTTCTTTTTTCTTCTGTACACCTGTCTTTTATTTATAAGAGCCCTGTAACGCCCAAATTTCCCATTCGTGGGATAATAAAAGATTACTCTACTCTACTCTACTCTACATCCCAGGACAGTACAGGACATCCCAGGACATCCCAGGACAGTACAGGACAGGACATCCCAGGACAGTACAGGACATCCCAGGACAGTACAGGACAGTACAGCACAGTACAGGACAGTACAGGACATCCCAGGACATTACAGGACATAATTTCAACAGCAACCAAGAGTGGTGTTTAGCAGATGGGCTCAACAATCAAATTTAAACGTTCCCCCTGTTTGACTGTTTAAATAGTTAAATGATATAAATGTAATGATAATTTAAAAATTTTATAATAATGTTTAATAATCTTCAAAGGAATGATTTATATCAACTCACAAGGTGCTCAGCATGAATTATCACAAATTCATATTCATGAGGTTTTTTTCACTGGGGTTCAGAGGCGGTGGCCTAGTGGTTCGGGCGTTGGCCACATGATCGGAGGATCGGGGGTTCAAACCCCTTCCCAATGGGTTGCCCTGAAGTACCCTTGAGCAAGGTGCCGTCCCTGTCCTGCTCCTCCCTGCGATGGGCTGGCGACCTGTCCAGGGTGTGTCCCCTGTCCTCACCCTGTGTGCGCTGGGTTGGACGCCAGCACTATAAAAAAAAGTTATACATCTGTGATCAGGGCAACCTACTGGTCCACCACTGCCCTAGAAATCTCTGCGTTTGACCCCTACGCACAGTGCAGCAGTGCACTATGGACCTCTTGAGCCATAGGTCCGTAGGCAAGTACCACCACTAGACCACCTCCACAGTTATTAAAAATTATATTTGAATAATTCTGCGTTGCAGTACTAAAATCTGGGATCATTTTGAGACCAAAAATGAACTTGAAATGTTTTTGAAGACTATTATTGCTAATTAGCAGTTCCATAATGCAAAGTTAGAACAAGAGATTTCATAAAGAACATTTCATGAACTCATTGTTTAGCAGTTTTCTTTATTCCTTTATTTCCTGTATTTGTGTGTGACTGTGTGAGATCCTCCCCTGCGGTGTGTCCGTGTGCAGGCGCTGGTCAGTTTAAGTTTGTGTTTGTGCTCTCACTTTCTCTTTGGTGATAATTGTAGGGTGATCCAGGAATAAACACCTAGCAAAGCTATAATTTCAGTGTCAGCCCTAATTTCCCTCCTCCAACGCCCTGAAATTAAACCCGGTTGGACAATAACACGGGGCAGTAAACTTGGTCTCTTTCTCTCTTTCTGATTCTGTTTCTCCTCCATCAGCTGGTGAAGCTGTGCAGCGGGATGATCGAGGCTGGCCGAGCTTACGCCAGTGCCAATAAGCTTTTCATCAATGGCATTCGAGACCTTTCCCAGCACAGCAAGGAGGAAATGTTATCCGTGAGTTCATCTGCATTCGTTCAAAAAGTTGAAGAGAATCTGCGCGCACACCCGATTCAGGAATCTGGAACCTCACAGCCATGAGGTTTTTTAAGAAACGAATCAAATGGAGTCATTTTGTAAGCGGTGGTCAGTGGAGTTTTAAATTTAAGAAGCCTTACTATTTTGAGTGTATCAGACTTTATTAATAAGTTAAAAATGTTGGACACATTTTTGGGGTGTGTATAAATATCTATTTCCTTAGACTGTAAAAAAGGCACGTTTTTAAAACACTCTTTTTCTTTCCGTTTAAGAAGAAACATATACAACATTAGGATTTTCTATGAGGGAGAAATACACACATTTTGTTAGTTTTTTTTTTACTAAATTATTTTATTTTTCTTTCTTTCTCTCTCTGACTGTCTCTCTTGTTCTCGCTGTCTGTCTCTCTCTCTCTTTCTGTCTGTCTGTCTCCCCCTCTCTCCCTCTCTCTGTTTGTCTGTCTCTCTTGTTCTCACTGTCTGTTACTGTCTCTCTCTCTCTCTCTCTCTCTCTCTGTCTGTCTGTCTCTCTGTGTGTGTCTCTCCCTCTCTCTGTCTCTCTTGTTCTCTCTGTGTGTGTGTGTGTGTGTGTGTCTCGCTCTGTTTGTCTGTCTCTCTTGTTCTCGCTGTCTGTTACTGTCTCTCTCTCTCTCTCTCTCTCTCTCTCTCTCTATCTCTGTCTCTCGTGTTCTCGCTATCTGTGTGTGTCTCTCTGTCTGTCTGTCTCTCTTGTTTTCGCTGTCTGTCTCTCTCCATCTCTCTTTCTCTCTCTCTCTCTCTCTCTCTTTCTGTCTCTGTCTCTGTCTCTCTCTCTCTCTGTCATTATCTTTCTCTCCCTGTTTGAGCCAGACTACAGGGCTTAACTCTTAACTCTTGTTAAGCTCCACTGAATCTGAAACCACGACTGATGTCAGTGCTTGGAGCGCTGGGCCAACTGACCGTTCTTTAATGTCCACGAAGAGACCCATGTTGCCTGAAATGGGGGAGAGGGAGGGCCATTTTTTTGGAGGATGGCATTTAGATAGTTGCACTGCTTTGGAGCTCCTCCACAATATCCACACTTTATTGAATATTTCTATTAACTTTCCAAAAGCATTATGGTTCCATCACCACCTTCAGGTTCATGTACTGTAAGGCATCAATACTTTTCATGGCCATTTTTAGAAGATCTCGGAAAGCTTTCACTGTAAATTATTCACACTTTATCGTGCCCTGTACCCAAATATCACGGTCCTGTGTCAATAACTGGATATGTGCTGTTTTGCAGGAGTGTCTGGAGAAATGTGGAGAGAGCCTTCAGGAAATCGTCAACTACCACATGGTAAGGCGCAGCTCCCTGGTCTGAAACAATGCGCACACATGCGTCTCTAATAAAACCCACTCCAGCACCTACACACTTAATCAAACGCCAAGATGGTCCATCATATGGTCGCACCGTTGGCTGTTCCTCTGGGTGCTTTATTGTAAAATGCCATTACATGGGCTGCAGGACGCAACTCAACCCCTGAGAGGTCCAATCTTTCTACACGGACTGTTTCACAGCAGATGTGACTGATGTATTCCACATGTCCCTTCCAGCCTCGTAGCAGGACTCTGTGTTGGAGCAGGACTGCATGAAGCTGTTTATGCTGATCTAAGATACAGTTTGGTCTAAAGCAACAGTCTTTCTTCCCTTTTCCTTTACACATGTCATCAGTGGTCCTGTTGTTTTATTATGGATGATTTCAATATTTTCAATATCGGCTCAATGGTTTTCTAAAAAAGTCAGAATTCTGAAAGCGTTTCCCTTCCCAGTGCAATCAAAAAAGATGTCCAGTTGTGTATGGGGCTGTTTAAGTACCACTAGATCTGGGTTAAATAGGTGTAACTTTGTTTTTTGTGTTTTTGTAAATTGCTGGATTTAAATTGGGTAGTGGATTGTGACACTAATCATCTGAAGCTAGTGATGGGTGAAGAACTTGCATGTCCCATGAACTGGAGCTAAAATGCCCCCTTGGTGTGACCTTGTTTGTGGGAGGGTTTGTCTGTCTGCCTTCAGATGCACCAGTGATCTGTCCCATGTGTTTCACCCTATGAGCGATGGGAGAGGCTCCAGCACCCTCTGTGACCTTGGTCAGGAGTAGCAGTTGAGATTATGAATGGATGTTTGGATGGATGGATGGATGGATAGATAGATAGATAGATAGAGCTAATGGTGAGGGTGCCTAGATCCTTTATTTCCCATAATGTGTTAGTGAACTCCTTTTTATTGTAGACTGCCACTGTGCAGGTTTTTTGGGTGGACAGAATCTTGGCTTTTAAGGATCTTCAAGAAATAATTTAAACCCAAATCTGTAGCCGATTCAAGTCTGTCTACAAAACATGGATTGTAAAATGATCCCAAGATTCTGTTATTTCAGCCAGCGGTTCACCAAACAGTTTACTTTCACCGTCTAAGATGAAATCACTCATGAAGTTGCACAGAAACCTCTGGCCACTAGAACTTCTTGTCCAACCTAGAAGTCAGAATATAGCCATGTGTGGGATACAGCTTAGACAGAAAGCGTTCTTTTCCTGTTTTTGAGGGCTGGTATAATTGGAAACATGACACAAGAAGGAGAGAGCGAGAAAGAGAGGAAGAGGGAAGTAACGTTAAAATGTATAAACCTGTGGTCACCAGCGAGGTTTCTCAACTGCACATCTCTGTCCACACGTGTGTCCTCAGAGCACCTGATTTCTCCACTTCAGCCTCATTCTTTTAGCTCATCACAGTCCACAGCAAGTACCTGTAGGCATGACAGCCTTGAATAGGACTCTTGGGCTTTCTTGGAACGGAGGAAATTCCATGGCGGGGCATAAAAGACCTGTGGCTTTTTAATTGTCAAACTTAAGGCTGCTGATCCTTTCCTGCCTGTAGATACATCAGCACCAGCACTGTGTTTTCTCCCCTTAGCCTGGAGTGTGTTTTCCACCATTGTGCTGTTTTTATGGTTAATTAAAACGAGTTTATTCCTGTGATAAATTGTTTTCATGAGGCCTGTCTGTGGTGGAGATGGTGAATTCCTGCGTTGACCACAGAGGCGTGACATTTTTAGGTCACAGCTTCGTGAGAATGTGTTAAATGTGGACAAAACTGAGGCAAAATCCATCATTTTTGCTTGAACTAGCCGAGAATCAAACATAACTTCCAGTAAATGATCAGCCAAGATATGTTTACATCTTCAGTCTTGGCCTGAAGGTACAAGGCTCATGTAGCTAACAAAGAAAGGATGGTTCTGGCCGTCGGGTTCGTATCACGCAAACTGCATGCCTCAAACACCGCTCGCTTGCCTCAAACTGCGTCAAGCTTTTACGTAATCTTAAATAGACTTTCTTACGTGATTTCTGATCATGTGTGACACGATTTACTGAATGAAAATGGAGAAAAGTAAGGACAGAATTTATTAAAGATGGCTGCTCCCTTGGAGGCCAAGCCAACGGAGCACTCCCAGTCATGATGCCAACGCGAAGACAGTTGGGCCACTTGGGAGCTCCAGCTGTGTAATGAATATAATTAAAGCAGATTATAATAATTTTTTAAGAGACCATGAGAAAATATTTTCGCACCAGTCAAAGCAGTGAGTGGGAGGAGCCAGAGCAGATCTGAAACATGATGGAGACAGGATGGAGTGAAGCTGGAGAGAGCGCCTGGTTACCGTGCTGTAAAATGACTGACTGCAGCTCCTACTGCGTGTGTTTTGTCCACTTACCACCCAGAAGCAGGAAGGAGACCTTCATCTGAATGGGCTCTGTGTTTCCCCCGTTCTCTCCTGCCTGTCGCGGGTCAAAGCAGTTAACCTGCCTCTCCGCAAATCAAAAGGCGAGGGGTTTCACACTGAGCTAATCCATCTGTCTCATGAATCCTTAGGCCTCTGCTTTCGTCTGATGTACCTTTCACGCAAGTTAGGCTTAAAGTGTATGTGCGAGGATGAGGTTTAATGGCCACCTTTACAGTTCAAGGATATACATCGTGCAGCATCATTTCTCAAAAAACATGAAGAAAATGGAACTGAGTGTGTGCAGTCACGATAAACTACTGTCTTTATCTCGCAAGTCAAGCGTTTTAAAGATTTGTTTGGTGAAAAACTTGAATTTACACAATTTCCCTTTCGGAGCCCAGATGTAGTCAATCAGTCAAGCCTGAAACTGGTTTTGTAGACAACCAATTCTTCTAATGTAGCTCACATGTGCTGGGAACTCATATCACAACAGAAAGCAACAGGCAAACCATCACACGGTCTTCAAACATAACACAGAATGAGGAAGAGAAGTAAACAGTACATTACAGGAGAATTACTGGAACCATTTTGATACCAAAACATGTTAGCTGTGGCTGATTGGCCACATTCAGGTTAAGGGGTGAACAGTGTGAACGTTTTCTCGAAAGCTGGAGTTTGGCTCTGTAAGCTTGAGCTTTCGTTTACAAAGCCAGCTTGATCACAGATGCTCTAGCACTGTTGCGCAATGCAGTGTTGGGTGGTTCTCAGTTCTTAAGGCCAGACATAGACTCATCAGCACCAGCCCATGAAATCCCCTCACTTATGCCATCGAGCATCTGTGAAGGCGTCTCCAGTCCCAGATGAAAGGAGTGAGACCAGCCAGGATTACAGGAGAGACCGACGTGGGATTTTTGTTTATTTACCGCGACAGCCCATTGCATAGTGCTGGATCTTGCCCACCCGCGTCATCATAGGAGGACCCTCGCCAACGCAGCCCACCCGCTCCCCCGGGCCGAGCTGACGTCGGCTTTCAGGATCTTTCAGTGCAGTTTGGGTGGTTGTGAATCAGTGCTGAGTTTTACGGCTTCACTGCCAAGAGGTTCATAATTGTCGCTGACAGTCTTTGCTGTAACGCATATAATGTCTCACAGCAAACACTTAAACAGGCGTTCTCATCTTTGTGGCTGGGACGTGACCTTGACCTCTGACCTTTGTGACCTTGCTAGTTTCAGGACTCACATTTCACTGCCGGTTGTGCTCACAGGGGCCCTCGGGTTTGTTTTTTTGGATGTTTTTCATGTTTCTGAGGTCAGCATAGAGTGCTGGAGCACGTCTGTCCAGCACATGTGTTTTAAAGCACTGCTGCGTACGGACTGGTAGAGAGAGTTTTTCAGCTTTATTATGCAACAAACCAATTTCCTGAGTGTGGAAAAAAACACAGCCGGATAAACACCGCAGATGAAACGAGGCTGGACTGGACATTTACGTATTTGCTTTGGTTCTAGAGCTGTTTTTAGAAAAGAACTTGCTTTTCTGTTTTGCAGTTTGAGGGTCACAGGACTCTTTTTCTTGCTAGTGTGTAATTTTCTTTGCAGTGTTCTTGCGAGTTCTTAACTGCATTCATTCAAAACCAGAAATGGGCTTCAGCGGAATGCTCTTGTGAGCAGACTGTATCTGTCAGACAATCAATACACTCGTCACTTTATTAGAAACACTGAAAACGGGACCCGAGTCAGCGAGCTGGACTCAGTATTGACTCACAAAAGGTCAGGAAAGAAAAATAGCAGCAAAATCAAGAAAATTACAGCCAACCTTGGAATGAGTTGCATGATGATAAACTCGCAACACAACTCAAACTTTTCCTCAACAGTCTCAACTGGAACGGAAGATTCACAGAAGATCAGCCTGTGAACAATCCCGATCAGAATGATTTTGTTCAGATCAGATTGGTGGGCAGCTTGATGAACAGGGTAGATGAGTGGAGTGTGGTGCTGATGGAGGTGTGGTCTCTGCAGGGGCTCAGTCTAGAGTGTGTGCCAACATCGTGCCCATGAAGTGATACAGTGGGCTGAGAGTCAGTGGTTTATGGTGGTACAGTGTAGAGACAGCTGCTCTACCTGCCGTTCCTTCCTTTGGTGTCACCTGCCTTCAGTACTCTGGAGCAAAACTGTGGGTTCCACATGTGGGGAACACCTGCAACATCTTGGTGCTATTAGGGACTTCCTGTTGCAGGCCGTCTTCCATCCTGTCCATACCTTTCTTGGTGCCTTGTTCTCTCTGTCTGTCTGTTTGTCTATCTGTGTGTCCCCGTGTCCCTCGTTCTGGAGGTCACTTCAGGTTCTGTAGGCTGGTTGTAAATGTGCTGTGAGTAGCTGCTACATGCGAGTGCCTGGCGCTACATGAAAGAGCGTTGCTGCTCTCTTTAAAAGACCTGGGCTTCAGGCCACCATTAAACCCACCCCACCCCACTTTTCCCATCAGGTCCACTTCAGTCCGGAGTGCTTTGGCTTGTTGATTCGGCACATCCAGAGTTTGCTAACATTTAAAGAATAATAAATCATTAACTTAACATTTTAGAGTCTGTGAATAAATGCTATAATGCTAAAAGGTTACCAGTCATTACAATCAGTCAGTCAGAGCGCTCGTATATTTTACAAAAAATTTACCAAATCCCTTTAGAGTGATGCTGGTTGGAGTCAATGTTCACAGTGCAAATAAACACTGGTGCTCAGAAGTTTATGAACCCTGGAAATGTATGTATCTCTGCATAAACAAGATCTAAAACATCCCATTGAATTTAAAAAGTCCTAAAAGCCTTTTTATAAATGAAACGACTATTAAACTTGTTCATTCATTTACTTTATTTGTGAATCTTTAGTCAGGGTTTGGGACGAGCCCCTTATGCAGCAATAACTGCAGATAAATGCTTCACGTCACCCACATTCAGCCCATTTCCTGCAGAACAGAGCAGCTTCAGCTCCTGGATGTCTGTTAAACTTCTGGCTTGTCTATAGGCTCTTTAGCAAACTGTAGACAAACAGAAAATAATTTTTCTTTGCATCCCTGCCATGTTATGCTCCATGTTTCCTGATGGGGACTCATGAATATTAAAATGAGTTGATGTTAAAGTGGTCTTTATTTGCTTTGAAGTTACTCTGAGGTCTTTTTTTGACCTCAGACTATTACAAGCCTCGTTTTAGGAGTGATCTTTGTAGGTCCACCACTCCTGGACAAGGTATCATTGGTCTTGAATTTCTTCCATTTGGACATTAGGATAGTCTGTCTGTCCAAACTCTTAAGGATTCTTTTTTCATCCTGCCAGGTGAGCATTAACCCTTTGTCCTCAGAAGTCTCCTTTCTTCATGTCTTGATATACACTCAGAAACATGTGTTGGTTCAACGGATCTTCCACATGATCTGCTCCGCTGCGAGAGGAAGAGTGAGACAGTGAGAGAAAGGTTAGAATGAAGGGATGGCGTAAGAAAAACAGCGCGTGTGAAAGAGAGAAAGCTTTTGGAAAAGATCCGGACTGTATGAATGATGGTGAGGACGGGTGCAGGAATGTAGGTGGACAAAAAAAAACAGATTGTGACCTTTGGTGCAGTTACATCTCCAGACACAGACCAACAGCAAAGCGGCACAGTTAACTTCTCAAACGCCACACATCGGCTAATTAGTTGGAACCATGAACCTCGGCAGATAAGCTGTGTGGACTGGATGGGTCATGCGTAATGGACATTTTTGGGGTTAGCGGAGGAGGAAATGCTGATTCCAGTCTAGACTCTGAGCAGGAATGCTGGGCCATATTTGGGAACAAAGAATGTAAGACTGGAATAATAACCCAGAATTACTAGCATTTACACAAAACATCATAAAAAAGCAGAGAAGAAAAAATATCTGTCAGAAGATTAGCTTTTCCAGGGACTGTATGAATGTTGTATTATTTTTTTTCCCCCAGTAAATCATTTGGTTACAGATATAAATCTCAGTGGCAGGATGGAGTGCCCCCTGTTACTTTAAAATAAGCTGCCCTGGTGGAAAAAAGGGGGACAAGAATTCAATAAAGAAAAAAATCAGTACTCCGTAACCTTGATTTTTGAAGAAATGTTGCAAAAATGTTGCATAGTGTTTGTTTATGTACAAAGATGAACCAGTGTGCATTCTCTCTCTTGCTCTCTTTCTCTCATTCGCTCTGTTATATTCATCCTCCATGTGATATAGTGTCACATGTTCTTGTTCTGCAGCTTATCTCTGCTGTAAAGCCAGTGTTTCTAATGCCACCAGAGTTGAGATGATTACAGGCAGAGTGCCCAGACCTCTAGTCCCCAATGCATTCTCTCTCTCTCTCTCTCTCTCTCTCTCTCTCTCTCTCTCTCTCTCTCTGTGACTGTGTGTGTGTGTGTGTGAGTGAGTGAATGTGTATGTGTGACTCATGATGACATGTTTGCATGCCATAGTCAAAACCCTTGTGAGATGTTTCCTGAGTCCAAAGCCTGGAGGCCTGAGACCATGTGTGTGAGCACGTGTCTGTGATGCCATGCCTGCCTCTCTGCGCCAGTGACCTATTTTACCCTGTCCATGCATCCGCTCCACGACACAAGCATCAGCTTCCAGCAAAGAGGGAACGAGAGAGAGAGAGAGAGAGAGAGAGAGAGAGAGAGAGAGAGAGCGAGCGAGCGAGCGCGAGCTCAAGAAGGAACAAATGAGAGCTGAAGAGATTGCAAAACCAGAACTTTGCTTTTTTCACAGTTGCTTCTATGCCATCTAGTGGGCATGCAGCGGTAATGTAGACAGATGTGGTGTCATCCTGCAGATGTTCTGCAAAGCCAAAGGCAAAGTTTAAATTAATGCTTCTTGGTTTTTTTCTTCCTTTGTTTTCTTTCACTTCTTTTCCTTCTTTTGTATGTTTCTTCTCAACATTTCCATTCTGGATAAAACTAGGATTATTGCTTCTGATGGTATTTTCATTTTAAAGAGTTGAACAAAAATAAAGTGAAAGTGACTATTCTTGTCATTGCGAGGTCACAGCACAGCACACAGTGAACCACAACGAACTTGGACCTCTGCATTTAACCCATGCAAACACCGTGTAGCTATGACAGCACCCAGGGAGCAGTGACTGGGACGGTACCTTGCTCAAGGGTACCTCAGGGCAACCTACTGGGGAGGGAATCGAACCCACAATCTTCCGATCCAGGGCAGCTCCCTCACCACTAGGCCACCACTTCCCATATAACCCAGTTCATTTTAGATCTGAAAAGTGTTTTTGTGTTCAAAACACAGAATTTCTTCAAAACCAAGACTCAGAACTAGGCAGCACTGGACACTGTGGTTATAAAATAAGTAGCGCAAGATAACAAATGGGATAATAGATAAACATTAAGGTGATCTTTATTTGAAAAGTCTGTAGTGGCAGATATGGTGATCTGAACCATCAATCAGATGTCTCACTGTCTGGTAGAAGCAATGAAAGAGACGTAAATACTCTGCTCAAAAAAATGAAGGAACACTTTGAAAACACAGCAGATCTCAATTGTTAAAAACAATCCTGCTGGATTTCCATACTGGTATGGAATGGGTGATGTGTTGGGAACAAAAGGATGAACATCATTTGATGAAAATGAAGATGATGAACCTACAGAGGGTTTCATTCAGTCATCAAGAAATTTAAACTGAAGAACTGCGGTGTCAGGAGAGTCCAATCTGCTGAAATGTCATTGCAGCAACTCAGGATGGTCCTCAGTAGTTTGTATGGATCCCATATGCTTGTATGAGATGACAGATGGCGTCCTGGGGTATCACTGAGCTCCTGGACAATCTGAGGTGTAACCTCGCAGCGTCGGATGGACCTAAACATGATGTCCCAGAGATGTTCTACTGGATTTAGGTCAGGCGAGCGTGGCGGCCAGTCAATGTTATCAATTCCTTCATCTTCCAAGAACTGCCTGCAGACTCTTGCCACATGAGGCCAGACATTATTATCACCAGGAGGAACTCAGGACCCATTGAAGGGTCTAACAATGAGTCTAAGGATTTCATCCCAATCCCTAATGGCAGTCAGGCTGCCATCGTTTATCTTGTACAGGTCTGTACGTCCCTCCATGGATCTGCCTCCCCAGGCTATCACTGACCCACCAAACACATCACGCTGAACAATGTTGCAGCAGAACGTTCACTGCAGCTTCTCCAGACCCTTTCACGTCTGTCACATGAGCTCAGAGTGAACCTGCTCTCTTCTGTGAAAAGCACCTGCCGATTCTGGAAAACGCTAGTCGAGCTCCACGGTGCCGAGCAGTGAGCACAGGGCCCAGTAGAGAACATCGGGTCCTCAGGCCACCCTCATGAAATCTGTTTCTGATGGTTTGGTCAGAGATGTTCACGCCAGTGGCCCGTTGGAGGTCACTTTGTAGGGCTCTGGCAGTACTCATCCTGTTCCTCCTTCCACAAAGGAGCAGATACCGGTCCTGCTGATGGGATAAGGACCTCTGACGGCCCTGTCCAGCTCTCCTAAAGTAACTGCCTGTCTCCTGGAACCTCCTCCATGCTCCTTAGACTTTGCTGGGAGACACAGCAGGCCTTCTGGCGATGGCACGTATTGATGGCCCATCCTGCTGGTGTTGGACTGGCTGTACGACCTCTGTAGGGTCCCGGTATCTCCTCATGTTACCAGTGGGGACACTGAACCGAGTCAAACACAAAACTACTGAAAAGCTGTCAAAAACAGACGAGGAGGGACAAAACGTCTGTGTCTCCACTTGCAGAACCGTTCCTTTTGGGGAGTTTGGGGTCGTCTCATTGTGGCCCCTTCAGTGACCCTGATGTTAATTTCATCAACACCAAAACAGCCAACACTGATTAACCACCTCCTCTGATACTGACCTGACCAGACCAACATCCCAACAGATTAATTGACCAGACCAACATCCCAACAGATTAACTGACCAGATCAACATCCCACAAGATTAACTGACCTCACATTAAACTCTCATTAAAAAGGGTTCCTTTCATTTTTCTGAGCAGTGTATAATAATGTATTCGACAGGATACAAATCAAAGCTTTTTTTTCTCCTGCAGATCTTGTTTGATCAGGCTCAGAGGTCCATCAAGCAGCAACTCCACAATTTTGTAAAAGAGTAAGTTTCCATCCAGTTATTTCTTCATCCCCATCATGTGTTTATATATATATATATATATATATATATATTCAACGTTTTTCTTTCTACCATACAGTGATGTGCGCAAGTTTAAGGAGACAAAGAAGCAGTTTGATAAGGTGCGAGAGGACATGGAGATCGCACAAGTGAAAAACGCTCAGGCCCCACGCAACAAACCACACGAGGTGGAGGAGGCCAGCAGTGCGCTCATCGTTACCCGGAAGTGCTTCCGACACCTCGCCCTCGACTACGTGTTACAGGTAACAGCCTTCCTGTGCAAAAAGAAATCAGCCCTGTTTGCATTGGAAGGAAGCAAATCTTGAAACCGTGTCCGTCACACCCCCAACCTAACGTTCTCTGCTCGTAGCTTCAGCGCAAAAATAAAGATCGACTTGTCTGACCGACTGGGTCTCCAGGGGAAGTCTCTTATATACTGCACTGATGGAGTTTTCTCCGATTTTTATTTCCAAATGATCTTCCAAAGCAACTGCCTTAAGGTCATGAAGGAAGACCGGAATCATAGTACTGAAAAATAAATCTCTATGTTAAAATAATTACACCGCAATAAAAAAATCTATCTGTGTAAAATATACATTAGCTTCCAATGTCCACATAGTTACTCTCTTTACACAGCTTCAGTTCACGGCCCCTTTAAAATAACGCATCGATTATTATACACTCCACTCCGGGGGGTTTAAATCCCCCTGCCTGCTTCTCAGTTGCCGCTGGAAACACTGTTACTAATGAGACCTGATTTTATCTTTGTTCTGCTCATCAGGGTTTTACTGATGTGTCCTCCTCTTGTGCCTTTTTAAACACACTAGTGTTTCTATTGGCTGTCAGCTGGTCGCTGGAACTGCATTAGATCATGTCTGACAGAAATGACTCACTTTTACTTCCAGCTCTTTACAAAATGAGTGCTGGTGCACTGGCAGTACTGGTACTTCAGTCTGAACTCTGTGTTTACTGTGTTCACAACTCTTATTGTGCACCAGCGTCAGATTACTGTGTGCACGTCATTATAAATCCTGTATGAGGGCTGTTCGAAACGAGCCTTTCCTCAAGTTCACTTCATTCAAGTTCAGAAAATGTGGGCTCCAAAATGAAAGCCTAGCTGTAATATGTCTCTCTTCACTGCTTGTGTTGCATCTGAATTTATACATCTGCCATTTCTGTTGTGAATACACAATAGTGTTTTCTACAGCATAGTTTTTCATCCCCCTCTGGAATATGTGATGCAGAATATTCTGCTTTTATTTTTAGCCCCCATGTTATTATGGTGGGGGCAGTGCAGAGAGTCCCATCTGTGGTTTAGGAATGATTCTAGACAAGGAACTGTTTAAAAGTGAAATTAACCCAGAAAGACAATGACACAAGACAAAAAGCAGAGTCCACAACTCCCAACACTGTTCAGTGTTTTAACATTTTCTGTGCAGCGTGCACATTTCTGATAGATCCTCAGGACTGAATGGTGGGACAACGGAAAAGAAAATAGCTTTATCCCACTCCCTTATCTACCCGTAACCTGCCTCTTCCTCTTATATATTATCTGAATATATGGGTTAAATGCAAAAGAGGCTGCAATAATCACAAGCACCACAAGGTGGCATAATAGTATTTGTAAATGTGCTGTAGGTCAAATTAATCAGTGGTTTCATTGTGTTTAAGTTAACAGCACCTTTTTTTCTCCATAGATCAACGTATTACAGGCCAAGAAGAAGTTTGAAATCCTAGACTCGGTGAGTTTTCTCCTTTATTTTACACTTATTCTATTTTATATGTACGTTTTATAGCATTAACGGTAACCTGTGTTGGACAATTGCGTTTCTCAGTTTGAGCACTCAGACCTTAGTTTTCATTTCTTTATTTGTCATTTCGTTGTAGTCGTACAGCATGGTTCATGGTTAAGAATTCTAGGTGTTTAAGGGCATCTTGTGATTCTTCTCTTCCATGTCGCTTGCAGATGCTGTCATTCATGCAGGCGCAGTATGTGCTGTTCCAGCAGGGCTTCACTCTTCTGGACGAGCTCAATCCCTACATGAAGAAACTGGCTGCTGAGGTGCGCGTCACACACCCCTTCACTTCATTCTGCTGCTCCATCTGTTCTCTGTTCACACCTGTAGTGGAGCTTGTGGTGGAGGCGAGCACCAGAGCAGCGCAGGCCTAATGAGGGAATAAAGAGGATAATGGGTGACCTGGCAGCTTCTGCTGGCCATGTGTGTGTATGTGACCGAGGTCATGTGGGTGCAGTGGGAGGTCAAAACAAGACTGACAGCTATGTGCAAGTGTTTTAAAGGTCGAGTGCTTCTTCTTTGAGAAGCAAGAAATGCATAATGTGCGATTTCAAGATGATTTACTCCCTAGAAGAGCACTTTTTAATGGTTTAAATGTTACTCCAAGTTATTGTTTCAACAAATTCAAATCATAATCAAAGATCTGCTCTTGAATTCACACTCAGTACAATGATGTATATAAATCAAGAAATGATCAAAGTCATTTTAGTTGAGATGTTTAAGAGATGTTAGATTTGTCCTCTCACTGTGTCCTGACTGCAGCTGGATCAGCTGGTTATAGATTCGGCCATGGAGAAGAGAGTGATGGAGCACCAGCATGCCATCATCCAGCAGAGGGTGAGCACAGCTTTCTCTCACCACCATCTATCTCCCCCAGCCTCAACACACAAGAGGTGTCAGCTGGGAGTTCCTGTGTATTGTTTTCTTTTCTTCTATATGATTCACTCACTGATGCTTCGATGATGAGCACAGACTATATTTGTCCAGTCTTCAGTTGTTTTCACGTGAGAAGTGGCACAATTGTTGGAAAATCAGATCTTCAAACGGTAGAAATGGGAGAAATACCTAGATAGGCGTATAGCAGACGTTCATATCCAGAGCGTCTTCCATTTGGCGAACTTGGGGTTCAGGGTTTTGCTCGGGGAACCCAATGGTGGTGGTCCTTGAGGTGGGATTTGAACCTGTAACCTCTTGAGTGATAGGTGACAATCCTACCACTAGACCACCATCACCCCAGACAGATCGTGCAGCAGGAAGGTCAAGAATGGGCCACATAGCTGGTTCCCAAATTCATCATGGAAAAACTAAGATCACTGTGGGCCGTTACCAACGTAAATTTCCTGTGTCAACATGTGAGGCCGTGATTTACATTTTAAATAGAAGTCTGGACGTATTTCGCTACATTACAGTATAGAGGATTACATTTACTGAGGAGCATTATTGAAGAGAGGTGTTTAGGTAATGAATACTCTTCTCTGTCTGACTGTAGGTGCTTGTAATTGTTGGCTCGTATGTGGCTGCAGTTTCTTGCTTAGGATTGCTTTGTATAGTTTTCATCAGCTTGTGAATAAAGTGAATTAAAGGGTTTTTGGCCCTCAAGACACACACATGCATCCGATTTGCCTCCCATGCAGGAGCCATCTGTTAGCACATTGCTGGCCAACAGAGTAGAAACCTGAGAAGACCTCAGATCTGACCCTTACTGCATCTCCTTCTACAGGACGTCACTCAGAGCCCATGTGCCCTGCTTTCAAAGGCTCAGTTTTAGATGGTGACTCTCATCCTGAACTAGATTTATTTTAACAGCCAGAATGTTCAGATTTCATTCCTCTAAAGTTCTTTATTGGATGAAATATCGCTGCACGTATACAAATAGATTTGGCACAGATGAATGACTTCCTGGTTTTATCAGTAAACACAAAATCCTGAGCAGTATTGCTACTAAAGTGATGTTATTCTTCTTAACATGATCTTTTATTATAAATGGTTAAATATTCAGTTTATGAAAGTGAGTTTTCATTTCATTTTTGAAACTGATGTTTGATTAACGATCTTTCTTCTGTCTCGTTTTTTTTTTCTTCATGTTTGAATTCCTCCACCATCCTGCCTTCATTTAGACATTAATGCAGGTGAGTGCTTTCTCTGACTTATGAATTAAAATTAGCACAAACCCACAACTGGGTTTGTTATGTGGCATGTTTTACATTCATTTTCCTACATAATATATATATATATATATATATATATATTATACAGAATTATATATTATATAATAAGTATTATACAGAAATCAGCAACACTTTTCAACACAAACCCCCCTTTTCACACCCACAGTAGAAAGTAGATTAGCACAAAGGATCATTTTGTCATAATCAGCTGTCCTGCTTATAAAATGATTCTAAAGTGGAATCCTGGGATCTGATGGTGAGGGAGGTGGAGTTTTTGATTCTGTTGTAAATCTGCTTTGAACTCCTGCACGTAAATTGTTGTCCACGTTAAAATAATCACGCTGTGGAGGAAGCTGATGGAGGTTAGGATGAATAACGTTCGAGCGCACCATTAAATACTCAGTGAAGTCTGAGGTCCAGGGCCCAATAAAATGAGCGTCCCTGACTTGTGATTTTATTGTTGATTGCAAGCCTTCACAGTCAGACTGGTGTGAGAGTGAGAGCTTGTTTATTAGGCCTTGGGAGATGATTGATTCCAGATCTATTATGGACTGATTTATGGCATCACATGCGGAACGTGGTGTGACAGATCGATACATGCCTGGGTGAGGGTGGGAGACAAGGGGACGGCACAACAGCACATGGACAATGAACTTATTCAGCCCGTGTGTCTGTCGCATCGAAGAAGCCCAGGAGGTGGTGTGATGCCTTCTGCCCTTCATTTAACAAACCCTGTGTCAGCCTGCACACTGGATTATGTCAAAAAATTCTAAAAATGGAGAGAAACGTTGTCTAAACTAAATAAAAATGTGTAAATACAGCGCCCCATCCTTTATTTTTGATGTCTCTCTTAGCGATTAGACTGCTGACAGCACGTTCTGTAAAGCTGTAAAGGTTCCACAGCTCCTTCTGAGGAATCCTGATATTGCGTGATGGTTCTGATGAAGGTAGACTCGGATGTGGGGATTTTTCCAGGTTATTCCATCACAATAGACGAGCGGTCCTACCTCTCTTGCTCTCTTTTTCTCTTGCACATGGACACACAACACACTCCCGTGTGATCACATATTCCGGAGTGATCAATACCCATCACGTTCACCCGTCATGTGCACTCTTATTCACAGACTCACGCTGGCGACCCCAGAGAGAGAAATACCTCCGTCTGACAACATCAGTAATGTTCTTTAATCATTTCACATCTTTTAAAACCAGACCTTCAGGGTGTCTTGCATGAAGACATTCTGGTTTAATTGAACAAAGATTAATCAAGACGCACGTGGTCCAAGATGACCAAGTAAGCCATCAGATAAATCAAATGAAGTGAAACTGAATGGAAAATGCAGTAGAACAGGATAAACATGGAACCAAAGTGTGTGTTCTTGTTATTTTCTATCAGTTGCTCACAGATTTTCCAGTCAACAAAAATTTGATTTTATTTTTACAAGCATTTTAATGAACTTTAACTGAACTTGCATTAGTTACATTGAGAAAAATGATGATTTATATTAAATTAATTCTCTGAAGAAAGCAGAGGCAACACAGCAGCGCTCAGTGTAGCGTATATCATAGTCTTCAAAACGTGAAGAATCTTTTCTTTAACGTCATTCTGTTTGTAGACCTAATCAGATGAAAGAGGTGTTGTGCTGGACAGTCCCGCGCCTTGCTTTGTCCTCTGCAGTGCCGCTTAAGTAAGCAGGTGTGTTCAGATTATGGTCCTTCTCTCAGGTCTAGACATTTCTCCCAGGGCCACAGGGCCAAGTGCTCTCCTCTGGCCAGCTTCGCTAGAGGAGCAGATGGTATGGAGGTAACCGAGCCAGAGAGAGGAAATGTGCCAAAAAAAACATTGCTACTGAATTAGTGCCACCAACTGTCCCGCACACGCGCGATTCGATTGGAGAGCACCTCCCTTTTTACACGGAGGCACACGTGGAGTTTTCTAAGTGGCTAAGTCTGTGTCACTGAGAATAAAGCCTGCAGGTGAATGACCCCCCTGTGTCTCAATCTGGACAGAGTTCCCCTCTGCTTTGTGTCCATACTCATTGTCCATTTTAGCAGCTCGGTAGGACAAAGATGTGAAATGTGTGAATTAAACCCTTATTGTCCTAAATTTAGATTTTAGTTTTACTTCTGTTGAGTCTTATTAACACATAATTAGAACATTTCCCACAGTCTAAAGAAGTTCTTAACAAACAGCACAAGCATCCTTTGGAGTCAAGAATAATCTATAGTACATCGTTCATCACTAAGCATTTTATTATATGAGGGGAGGGCACGGTAGCAAGAATGAAACGGTTAAAGCTTTTCTCTCCCTTTTTAGAATTTTTTTTTTGCATAATCCAGTGTGTACACCAACACAGGGTTTGTTAAATGAAGGGCAGAAGGCATCGTAAAAAAAGGCCAGTGTTTTTCCCTCGGAGCAGTAAGTCCTGTGCTCAGCACATTCTCATCAAATGTCACGCTGCTGCTGTGACCTGCTACTCCAGCCTGGAGATTAGCGTTTTTGTGCTTGTCCATCTCGAAGACCCTTGGACAAGAGAACTGCTGTTGAGTTTATTCCAAAGGCAAGCTGGCTTCAGTCTGCAGGGCTTTTATGGAGGAAATGTGAGGAGACCACAGCCTTTATGACCCTGCGGCCTCAAAGCTTCAGCAAGTGTGTCCCCGCTTCAATAGACAATTATATCACCGAGACAGATCTTCTAATGAAGTCCAGTAGCAGTAAAGTGCTTTGTACTTTTTCCAGAAACTTTCCCCATTTAATGCTGTGAGCGCACCGTGTCGATGCTGTTGAGGATAAAGTGAGAGACCTATAAAGCAGGTGAAAGATTCCCACGATCAGAAAGAGCGAGCTTAACAGCACTGGTGATGTGAAATGTGTTTTCACTCTTTCAAACACACAGTGCAGCTGAAGACACACCAACGGCCTCACCCTGGTTGAAGGTTTGTATTTAGAAATAAAGAGTGATATTTAGTAGCTCTATTGATCATTTAACATAAGGCTTCAAAGTGGTCACGCACTAAATCCTCTTCCTGAGAGCAGCTGTGGATGTTGGTGTATGCGGCTGATTTATCGGTGGAGATTCCTGTGCAGCCTCCCTCTCTCTCTCTCCCTCTCTCTCTCTCTCTCTCTCCCCCTCTCTCTCCTCCCTCTCTCTCTCTCCCTCTCTCTCTCTCTCTCTCCTCTCTCCCTCCTCCCTCTCTCTCTCTCTCTCTCTCTCTCTCTCTCTCCCTCTCTCTCTCTCTCTCTCTCTCTCTCTCTCTCTCTCTCTCTCCCTCCCTCTCTCTCTCTCTCTCCCTCTCCCTCTTTTTCTCCCTGCTCTTGGCTCAGAATGGCAGAATTACGATCTCTCCGCCTGTCCTACCATCTTTCCCCCACTCCCACGTCGTGTTACATCTGCTGCCCCGTACAAGCACATAAACACACACACATGCAGTAGATCGACACACTGCTCTCTGTTCCAAGCCTAACGTTATTGTGGCACCCTTGGGACTCGCTCGCTCTCGTTCTCCCACAGTTAAGCCGCGCTCTGATAGGGAGAGCAGCTGTGTGTGCTTTGTCCAAACAAAGGATATGAAAATCACTCCTGAATAAAAACGTTTGTCTGACACTATTGTGTAGCACTATTATGACATTATAGTAACCGATAAGAGTGTCCTCTAGTAAACTGCACTGATTGTTGTTTGCTGTATGATTTTATATATTCATCATGAAGCAATGAACCAGTTGCGGCTCTTTTTTGTAAATGTTTGCTACATGAAGAGCAAGCGAAAAATCAAATCAGGTGTTTTCTTTCCAAAGTTACTTCTTTAGTTTTGCGCTGGAGCCAAGAGACTAATGTGGCCAATGATGGAAATACGTTCTCTTCCAATAAGCACAGTTTTTGGAGTTTGGTCTGTTTAGTGTGATTTATTTATTTATTTATTTATTTAAAATATCACAGAAAATTTCAATCTCCACCAATTGTAATATGAGCGCTTGTGATGTCATAAAACATGTCTATGACAGTTAAGCCCAACCTTTTATATTGAAGTTATAAAGAGTGTTTCCGTCCAAACTGCTTGCTTTCTGGATGAGTCACATGGAAGCAATTCAGAACAGTTACCTGTATGGATCTAAAAACCTGTGGGAAGACCTGGAGAGTAGCAAAGTGTCGTGATGAAACAGATCTGCTCAATTATCCAAACTGAAGGTTGTCTGACGCTCCAGCCTCGGCAGTCCTGCGAGAGAGTGTGCTGTGAGGGGAGGAGTATGGAGGGGGCAATAATGTGTGCTTGATTAAGCAGGAATTGTTTGGTGGCCTATTAGACAGATGGACCCCGACTATTCCAAAAGCCAGTGGTCCCCCTCATGCCCCCACTGAGCCCCTCTGAAGGCCGGGGAGGAACTCCAGGCATGAGGGCGCTCGTAAATCCCCGTGACTCTGACTGTGAAGTAATGTTTGTGGTCTCTGGCTCTGTGGCTCTCCGCTCAGGTCAGAGAACCACGCCAAGAGCCGCGGGCATCAATCGACAGCTGTATGCTAATGAGGGCTCAAGCGTGTACCACTGCAGCAGGTGGCACCTAAAGAAGGGCAGAGCGCGAGGCTGCTGTCATCATTCGCTGGGAAGCCGTGGGGCCGTGAACATCTTGCTCGCTGGAGATGACTTCTCTGTAGACATTTGATCCTTTTAACTTTTAAAGAGCAATATTTAGAGCTTTAGCTTTACCGATGCTTGTGGACAAACATTTCTTAAAGATGAAGATACTTGGGAGGCTGTGGAGGTTTGGCTACACTCTGGTGAGTTTAACTCTGTTTTAAAAAATAAAACGAGGGAAGAACAAGGGCTTTATCACATTTCTTTCATTTCACTGCTTTCTAGTTGTGAACACACTAACCTTCAGTTTTTAAAAAAGGAATTTAGCCTACTGGACTAAGTTTGTGTATACCTCAGACTGGTCTGCAGTGCAGGACTAAGTTTAATCTGCTTGTTTCATTGTTTCAGGTGTGCAGCTGATAATTATGCTTTTATTTATTTGTCATGCCAATGCTGACCTAATAAAACTGCCTCCCAAATGTTAACTTTACAAGCAAAGTGCAGTGAACTTCAATTTTGCTATGACGTAACATAACCAGGTTTTATTCTCAGCCGATTTCCCGTTTCTAATGCGCCACAGAAGTGCACTGCATCACAGGTGACGTGTTCAGATGAAGACTAAAAATCACAAGAATGAGGGGAGCTGGTTTGATATGATATGAAAGTATTTCCTGTTTTTTTTAGCTTGTCTGTAACAGCCAGTTTGCAGATTTGCAGCAGTCATGCAAAACTCACTCTTTGTTTTTTGATAAAGCTGGTTTTCTTACAGTAGACTTCTTCTATGGTCCTTTACTCTGAGTTGGCATCAGTCTTCACTTTCAGAAGTGATGTGGTTGATCACCTGGATAGGGAAGCAAAAGGCTATAAAAGAAAAGTCCATTTCTGAGAGATGTGCTGTTCTCTCTGTGGCTCTGGTTGTCACAGAAGTTCATCATAGTGAAGAACGTGGATGAAAGTGCTAGCTAAGTACTCTGGTTGCTGGAGGTTCAATCGGTGTGTCCCATCCTGAGTTGAGGAGTCTTTAACACCCCCACTTCAGCCCAGAAAGGATCGTATCCTAAAACAGGAGTAGCAGCTCAAATCCTGGAGGTCCTTTGCCCTCAACAGCATGGACAGAAGACCAGCCATCCAGCACTGGAGTTGTCCACCCCTGCACTAAAATGTCCAAAGCAGAGGGCCATCAGGACCAGCTTTAAGAAACTGACACAATCAGCTCAGGGGAGGATTTCAGGACTTTCGATTTAATGAAACTTACTTTTACTTCTTCTCCCTAAAAGGTCTGAACCTTCTTTGTTTTGGCCAAGACAATCCACAAATGGGACAGGACTTCACTGGACAGAAATGTCTGTTGGTCTGACACTATACAGCACTGTGCAAAAGTCTTGAGCCCCTCATTTGTACATATTTTGCTTCCAAAGAGCCAGATCCTCTTGTGTTTTTAATGTCCTGTCGAGGAACTGTTCTCTAGATCTTCCTCATTTTCAGTCCAGTTCTCCAGATCTTCCTGAAGGACAGTGTTGTTGTCTCTCATTTTCAGTACAGTCCTTTTACTGCTGATGCTGAACGTTGAGAGGGTGGAACCTCTTTATCTAGAACCTTGTATCTTTAGACAATTTGTAGTCGATTTGAGCACTAAAATATATATTCTTTAAATTCAGTCTATTCATTATGCCAAAGATAAGACTGACAAGCATAACAAGCAGGACAGGATGATCTAAAAATAAAAGGAACAAGGGATAGATATATATATATATATATATATATATATTTTTTTTTGGATGGACAGTGTATGAGTGGGCAGATTTTTTTATGACTTATTATAAGTCTTTTTGCAACATCACAGAAAATAATCTCTTTATATTTATGTTCTTCTGTATTATGTTATATATTATGTATATGTGCTGATATAAGTGGATAAACATGAAAGTAAAAGTACTTTTACAAACTAAGAATCTACATGTAAACATACTTAAACGTGTAGCAGCACAAAATGTCTAAACAGTTAAACATATTTTGTTACAGCACCGTGCAGGGGAGGGCGTTAAATGTTACCTTTGCAGCTCTGCCTTCGTACAGTCACTTATTACCTTTTACTTTTTATAAAACTAACCAACAATGAATGAATTCTTCTCTGAAGTTCAAATTAAACTTAATTAAGTCATTAGCTGCTAATTACCCGGCTGCTTATATCTACTATATTAAGCAATAACAAGGTCTGTGATGTAACAGTGTGTTTATTTACAGCTGTTAGGCTGATGAGGCTTATTAAAGGAAATGACAGCGGACACGTCAATGTTTCCTTTTTCCCAAATAAGTTTTCTTTGTTACTTTATATGTAGTTTTCACGTCATAAGTAATAAGAGTTCATTAAAACCCCTCAAGACTCAGTAAGGCTCGATGCTGGTTCTCGATACGTTGTGATGTCTACAGAAGTGCAGGAGTTTCCAAAGTTTTTTTTTTTTTTTGCTAGTGTGTGATGCAGTGAATCATGGTGAAGGTCTAGTTAAAGAAAAAATAAGCATTTGTTAATTTGACTTCTTTCACTAGATTAATACATTTGAATTCAGTGGGACTCGACTGACTGTCTTGTGGGAAAAAGCTCTCTTGACATTGTTGAAATGTGGAAACCCATCCAATGAAATGTTTCTGAAGAAGGGCTGAATTAGTCGACTGCTTCCACGTGTATATTGTTCCAGATTTCTTTACTTTTTCCTCCTCAGCACTTTCTCCCTGTTCCCATCTTTCAAGATGCCACCTGAACCAGTCAGAGCTGGGCTGTGATTTTGTGGATTGTGTGTGCTCTTTAGAAGTGCACTGGTGGACGTTATGGAGCAGGATATGACCGTATTCATGAGGATTGTCTCTGAGTGATGGGAGGGGTGGAGGATTAGGTGGTGTCTTTTGTTTGTCTGCAAGTGGATTTAGTGTGGAGATGGCGTCAGTGAGGAGCTCAGTGCAGCAGTGCTTCTCTGAAGACTTTCCACATGTTTTATTGTGTTATTGGCAGGACTTTGCTTACGATGATTCCAAGGTGGAATTCAACATCGATGCTCCGAACGGGGTCGTGATGGAGGGATATCTGTTTAAGAGAGCCAGCAATGCTTTCAAGACATGGAACAGGTAACACTCCTCTCTGTGCAGATCACCGGCGGTCTATAGAAAGTTCTGTGTGTCTAACTTTTCGTCTCTCTTCTGCTCGTCGCAGACGATGGTTTTCAATACAGAACAGCCAGCTTGTCTATCAGAAGAGGTTAAAGGTAATTTTTGTATCATTCTTTTAAATTGGTATGAGATTAATGAATTGTGATGTTTTGTGACCAATTTCGATTTCTACACTTTCTACATGAACCTTTATTTTTATCATCCAAAGGTCACACTGTTTGGACCAAATCAGAACATGAAACACACTAGCAGATCTGGAGTACCTTCTAATAGTCCCAAATACATAAGAAAGGCTTACAACACTATTTATTAATTGAACAATAGCATTCATAATAACATGATTTGCTTTTTAAGGAAAATATCAGTTCCTTCTTTAAATAACATAAATAAAATGAGACATCAGCTCTAAGAACAATTTACAGCAGGTTATTTTAGGAATTGGAAAAATAGTTCTGCATAGTTAAAAGTTATGGCAACGTTTTTTTGGCCCAGCGCATCATTCATGCATAACATAAAGGTACAGGTGTTGCAGCATCATTCAGGTACAGAGCATCTGACTTCAGATCTGTTTATTCGAACCTGTGGCTCAAGAGGTCCCAGGTTCAAATCCCACCTCCAGCACTACCACCACTGGGTCCCTGAGCAAGAGCCTGAACCCTGAGTGTCTCCAGGGGGGACTGTCCCTGTAATCAGGACATGGAAGACACTCTGGATAAGAGCGTCTGATAAATGGCGTAAATGTAAATGTAAATGATCCAGATTTATTCCAGTGATTCCAATCACTGATCCATAATCCATTCTTCTCGTCTTTAGGATGCTCTGACAGTGGTGGTGGAAGACTTGAGGCTTTGCTCAGTCAAACCGTGTGAGGACATAGAGAGGAGGTTCTGCTTTGAAGTGGTTTCACCGACGAAGTAAGCGTTCTTTTTATATTTTATGTGATTATTTATGAGCTTATGTGTGTAAATCAGCTTTCAGTTGTCATTTACGTAACGATTACCTGAAAAAACGCTGCATGTTTTAAAATTTAAAAATTAGCTTCTTATAAAAAAAATAATAAATTAAGCAACCAAAACAAAAAGATTAAGATTTAATACACACGCACACCGTCCAGCAGGGGGCAGACATATCCAGCACCTGAGGAGCAGTGCTGGGGATGGTACCTTGCTGAAGGGAACTTCAGGGCAGCCTGCTGGTCTGAGAATTGAACCCACAACCTTCTGATTATGGGGTCCCTAAACACTAGACCACCACTGCCCTGTTTTTCTGTATGATGTCCATGTCCAGAACGACGTTTGTAGGACTAATCGACCTACCTCTGCATTTTGCAGGAGCTACATGTTGCAGGCTGAGTCAGAGAAGCTACGTCAGGCCTGGATTCAGGCTGTGCAGGCCAGCATAGCCTCAGCTTATCGAGAGATTACAGACAACTGCTACATAGAGGTCAGTCCCACATCACAAACGCGAAACTCTCTATAAAGCAGGGGTTCAGATCAACAGTGGAACTGTTCTCAAGGAGCATTTAGCTTAGCATATTTTAAGACTTTTTGGCCTTGTAAACCACGCACCATAATTTAAGCAAAGGATTGATCATAAAGAGGTCTGAGCTTTACTAAATTCATGTAGATTACAGAGAAATTAAAAATAGATCAATGAAATATCAGTCATTAATTAATCAGTTTGAAATTGAATAGAAATGAGACATTTTAGCACAAACATCAAGCATCTTTTGTAGCTGGTCATGCCTAAGACAATGGCTTTTCTTTTCTATTAAATACATGCCGATGCTGTTTCTGATATTGTTCCGCCAATTATGGCAAATTAGCATCTGAAAGTGAAAGTGAATACCCTTGTCATTCTGAAACGCAGCACAGCACAACACAACGAAATTCAACCCCTGCGTATCACCCACACACACACACGTGCAGCAGGGGGCAGCTATTGAAAGCTGGGGAGCAATGACGGGGAGGGTACCTTGCTCAAGGGTACCTCAGGCAACCTGCTGGTGAGGGAATCGAACCCACATTCTTCTGATCTGATCTGTGGCCATGATCCATATAGTTATATATAGTACATTTTTGTGAAACTTCAGGCCTGGGATCAGTTTTTGACTTCCTGGCTGGGAACCTGTGTCTAACAGGAAAGGTTTCTAACGTGTATTAGAAACCTTAACATTCATTAAACTTGAATGAAGTGAGATAAATTTACAGCCCTAGAAACATTGTTATACAAATTCTGGCTGAATGAATATTATCCACAGTCTTCTCTGAGAACTTCTGAGCAGAGCACAGCAAACACCCATGACTGCAGGTGATCGGCAGCCTGAAGGCCGATGTATGGCTTGGCGTGTCAGTGCCCTAATGGCCCGATTGGGATGAGGAAGGATGAGTAAGCTAAATGAAAAAGTCCTTTGGCCATTGCACAACTTTTATTCTGCTTCTCTTCTCAGCGTTTGGACAGGACAGCATCTCCCTCCACCAGCAGCATTGACTCAGCCAGCGAACCCCGGGAGAGGAGTGTGAGGGGCGAGACGCTGGTGCAGAGGGTCCAGTCTCTCCCAGGAAATGAGCTGTGCTGTGACTGTGGCCAGGCTGACCCACGCTGGGCCAGCATCAACCTGGGCATCCTGCTGTGCATCGAGTGCTCCGGCATCCACAGGTAAATCACTGACCCCCAGCTAGCCCCGCCTCCCCACAGGTCAACCAGTTATTAATGATGTTATTCCACTCTACAATTTTTAAAATTTTAATGCAATTCAATTAATATTGAATATGATCATTTAAATATTATTTGAATATTGGGTTATTCGGTTAAGAGTACTGAGTAAAGGTAGTAAAGTTTCCCGATACAGTCCTATTGCTGAGTGGATCTATTCTAATCCATTGTTTTAACTGCGTGTGTAGGAAGGAGGGTTTTACCTGAAGGGTCAAATGTATATGTATACAACATAAATGCATCGTAACGTTTAAAGCATCTGCCTAATATTAAGTAGATCATGACGGTTGTGACTCTGACAGTGTGCTGTGGTATCCGGCACCGAGACTTTTAGGGCGGATGCTTGAATTCCTGTTCTTTATGATCAGGGGCGTCCATAGATCAAACCGGTTTGTCTAGCACATCTCACAGAAGCTTGGAGACCCAGGCAACACCTTCAGCTCTGTCATGTTCAATAAACTGTTAATGTGGGTGTTGGTGGTTTAGAGGTAGGATACTCGCCTGTGGACCAAGACGTCTTTTTTTTATATATATATATATATACTGGGACTCATTCCACTGGGACACAGCCTGCATGCAGGTAACCCTTACTGTTGACGTCAGTTGAGACTTGCTCAACCAAACAACTGTGGGGCTTGACTGAAAGGTTTTTATCTCTTTAGCATCTGACATGTTTGCAAATACCTACACACGCACACACACACACACACACACACACACACACACACACACACACACACACGCACGCGCGCGCACACAGACACAAGCACAAGCACATATGGTGTGTCACATAATCTGGCTCAAGCACCTCTTTTGCCTCCTCAGCCCGTATGTAGATTAGGGGCACCAGTCAGCCATTCAGATTAAATCTTTCCCACCTTTGCACAGACAACACTGATGTCTGGAGACAAGCAGCTACAGATTCTGACGTGTTCCGTGTAGCGTTCACAGAAACAACAAAGACCACAGAGAACAAAGGAGCAACTTGTCCCTGAAATACACACCACCGGCCAGCAATGTGAAATATTTGGATGTGAATCATGGCTGTTATTGTATTAGATCACAACCCGACGTCTAGGGATGATGTGTGCTGATTGGAGTGGCACGACTAATAAAATCAGCATTTTAATTCATCCGATTGGGTCACGGCAGTAATTCAGCACGGGTAATTAGTAGGTGCAGTTACGTTGTGTTTGGCGTCTCCAGACTTCAGCTGATTTGTAGATTAGATCATGCTGAGCAGTCTTTGATTTGATTCATGAACAGGATTTCTTTTTTGTTTAAATTTGGAAATTAAATTATTATTTATATTGTTATCTGAACCTTGTGATGAAACTGAGGGTGTTTCTCCTCCTTTAGTCCAGATAACTGATGGATGGATGTATTGTTATCTGAATACTATGTAATAATGTTATGAATACACTTATTGTTCTTTACTAAACTGATTTATGGAATCAGTTCAAGCTCTGAGAGCCAGTTGGAATATGTTGTCAGATATATGATGAGTAAGATTACATTTTGTGTTTTATAATTTTCTGTAGGAGTTTAGGTGTCCATTGCTCAAAAGTGCGTTCTTTGACTCTGGACTCCTGGGAACCTGAACTAATAAAGGTAGGATTGAACTGAAATGACATTCACTACTTTTAATTCTTTTTTTGCACTACTGCATCCATCTCACACTTTTTCACTCACTCTTTCCTCCCAATTTAGTTAATGTGTGAGCTTGGTAACACAGTAGTTAATCAGATCTATGAAGGTGCTTGTGAAGAAAGAGGACTGAAGAAGCCTGGACCAACCAGTTCAAGGTCAGCCTGGTTATTGTGTTTCTTCTCAACAGATCATATATTAAATGTGTGTGATGGATGAGAGTAGAATGAGCCCATACATGTTTTCTTCAGGCAAGAGAAAGAAGCTTGGATTAAAGCTAAGTATGTGGAGAGGAAGTTCCTGAAGAAGATGTGTGGGTCGGAGGCGCTGGTACAAGGGAGCACAAAGTCACATCACTGGCGCGTCAAGAAGTGCAGAAGAAACAACAGCTCTGTCCGAGCTCCCAAAACTAGACGGAAATACCGACATGACGGCGGGAGTGTGTCGCCAGGCAACCTCTCTGCAGGTACCACATGACCGTCTTGGTCATTAGATGGATTATGGAAAACGTGAAGGTACCAGATCATCCAGTTCATTTAAAGGACCATGACTGACTAACGAATGATCAGAAGCAGGCTAGCAAGCCAACTAAAGTCACTTTAACAATTGCTTCTGACGAATGAATGAATGAATGAATGAAAGAAAGAAAGACTACGTAGACATGCAGCCTCTGCTTTTAACCCATACACACTTGAAGCAGAGGCAGCTATTTAAAGCACCCAGGAAGCAGTGCTGGGGATGGTACCTTGATTGGGGTTTCTCAGAGCAACCTACTGCTCTGGGAATCTAACCCACAATCCTCTGCTCCTGGGCCCTAGGCCCCAAACACCAGGCCCCTGCTGCTCCATTATTAATAGAGTAGAGTAATCCTTTATTATCCCACGAATGGGAAATTTGGGTGTTACAGGGCTCCTATAAAAGTGACAGATGTCACTATATAACATTAATAATAACATTTAATAATATAACATTATTAAATATATTCATTTAAATATATTATTTCTTCATTTCTCTTTTCTTCTCAACGCTAGCTGCTGCAGCAGCCAAATTCCGCAGAGAGTCACTGTTCTGTCCGGATGAACTGGACTCGCTCTTCTCCTACTTCGACACGGGCTCCGGCCCTCGCAGTAAGTCGCCCAGTGATTCACTTCTTTGGAATTTATTTGGCCAGGCTAATGACCTCACAACATTCTGCTGGCCTGAACTCTTTAGAGTTTTTGTGTTTTTGTGGCTCCATGCTTCATGTATTAGCTGGGATTGAAAAGACCATGGTGAGAGTAACGTGTCCGTGGCTTGGCACTGATTGGCCCCACAGGTCTGAGTAGCGACAGCGGCCTAGGCGGCAGTACAGACGGCAGCACAGACATCCTGGTGTTCGGCTCAGTGGTGGACAGTGTCACCGAGGAGGGTGAGAGTTCAGGCCGAAAGTCAATCACTCAGTTTGAAACCAGTGCGAATCCTCTTCACACTCATTATTGTTTTTCACTCTCTCTGTGTGCAGAGTGTGAGGATTCGGAGGAGTCCAGTGGTGAGGCGGAGATTGATCAGGAGGTGTCAGATCCAGAGGACTCACATGAGCTGCACCCCGGAGCTCTTCTCTATAAGGCCTCACGAAACCGCAACCTGCCCGTCATGGCTGAAGCATTAGCTCACGGAGCAGACGTCAACTACATCAGTAATGAGGACGAGAGCAAGAGCCCCTTAATACAGGCTGTGGCGGGGGTGAGGCGTGGCTTCCGCTCATTTTGGAATTTTACTGCTTTTAACTCATTGAATTCATGAATGTATAGAAATTTCAAAATAAACTAACAAAGACACAAAGCAATTAATATGACATGTAATTAATATGTGTTAATCCCATGCTTCCCAGAGTTCATAGGAAGGTTGTTTAATATTTTCTGGATTGTGTTTTTTTTAGACAACGTGTATTTAAAGTGAAAGTGAAAGTGACAACCCTTGTCATTGCGAGGTCATGGCACAGCACACATGAACCACAACGAAATTGGACCTCTGCATTTAACCCATGCACACTCAAACCCGTGCAGCAGTGGGCAGCTATTGAAAGGAGCAGTGATGGGGCGGTACCTTGCTCACGGGTACCTCAGGGCAACCTATTGGGAAGGGGTTTGAACCCTGATCCTCCGATCATGCGGCTAACGCCCTAACCGCTAGGGCACCACCCCTGACCTCTGCATTTAGCCCATACACACACGTGCAGCGGTGGGCAGCTGTGGCGCCCGAGGGCAGTGATGGGGGCGGTATCAAGGGTACCTCAGGGCAACCCACTGGGGTGGGAATCGAACCCACAATCTTCCGATGCGGGGCCAACTCCCTAACCACTAGGCCACCGCTGCCCCGCATATGCACCGCATATTTATATCTTGCTGTATTTTTGCAGCAAGATATAAATATATAAATATACACACACACACACACACACACACACACACACACACACACACACACACCCCTATGAGCAAAGCTTGTAGGTTGTTCACATTCACTTCTTCAGGAGAACCCTTGGCCTGTACACTATCAGCTATCATACTTGGTGTGAACATTAGCTAGTCCTTGAAGGGCAGATAGATTTCCTAGGCCAGTTACGGCTTGTGGGACGCCAGCTCCAGCATTTAAAAAGTTCTCATGTTAGCGTTAACTAGCGAAGCTAATTGATTATATTCAGAAAAGTAGCGTTGTTCCAGGACACGTTGATTTTGCTGCACATGCACAGCTGAAACATCTGGAATGAAATCCTGATGTCGGTTAATGTGATCACATACTTTTTGGTTTGGCTGTTTCATAAAGTGGAGTGCAAGAGGCTTTAGATCATGCAGTGAAACCAAAATCTACCAAAAGTAAAGATTTATTCAGCTTTTAACCTTAAAGGTAATTGCTGTCGCCATACATTCGATTGACTTTTCATAATCACATGAAGAACTATGTAACTAAGAGGCACTTTGAGACGTTAGAAGAGTTCGTTAGAACTGTTATCTTTGTGCGTCACATGCAGTTGATGATTTTGTGCTATTTTCTACTTCCACCCCTCAGGGCTCTTTGATAGCCTGTGAGTTTCTGCTACAAAACGGAGCGGATGTCAATCAGAGAGACACGAGAGGGCAGGGTCCCCTCCACCACGCCACATGTCTGGGTCACACGGGGTGAGAAAACGCTGCTAACCATGGTTGCTTTTTTAAGGGTCATTAAACTGCAACTTATAAGGACATAATAATGCAACTTCCAACTTATAACCCACAAAGACCCAACATTTCAGTCAGAAAAATCACAACTTTATCTGTAAGCTCCTGCTTTTCCTTCCTGTTTTTTGGCTGCAGATGCAGAGTTTTTAAGAGTCGTTTGGCTCTTTCCTTGACTCAGATTGATAGTAATGAAGGCCTACTTGGTGCCGACATTGTGTAAATGCAGTCTTGTGCAAATTTGTGAACGCTGCTGAGAAATGCATGGTTATTTTTTCCGTGAAATTAAATACAAAGTTTCAAGGTACAACCTAACAGCGTCTCTGCATGAGAATCATTCAGCTGCAGCTGGTCAGCTGAGACATGTGGAATCTGTAGTTTGCATATTTGTGTAAACCAGCTGATCTGGAAATCAAAAATTGAACGTTTCTGTACAGCAGTTAACTTTGTGCAAATTATTGCTTAAATCATCCTCCTAAATTGGTTCCTACTTCAAAGGACAGTGGAATCAATGAAATGATCCAGTTTTATAGACAGAAAAATCTGATCTGGTGTTAGAAACCTCAACAGATGGTTTTCACAACCTGATGTGTTTTCATTTTGCACCATGTTGGGGAGCTTTACACTTTGATTAGGTGTTAACAAGACCAGCAGTGTAGCTCTTCTGAAAGACTAAAGAGACAAACTTCAGACCTCATTTACATTTACGGCATTTAGCAGACGCTCTTATCCAGAGAGACGTCCATGTAGGGTTAGGGTTAGGTTCTAACCCTAGGTTCAGGGTCTCAGGGACCCAGTGGTGGTAGTGCCAGAGGTGGGATTCGAACCGGGGACCTCTGGATCCATAGGACCGTAGGCAAGTACCCACCACTAGACCACCACCACCAGACATGCTTTAGTTGATTGGCTAGACTAACTGTCAGGACTGCAGGGATAACAGAGCAGGCAACTGGAGTGACTTTCTGTCCTGTTACGTCCACAGGCAGGTGTGTCTGTTCCTGAAGCGAGGGGCGTCTCAAACTGGAGTGGACGAGGATGGACAGGACCCTCTGAGCATTGCTGTGCAAGCAGCCAATGCAGACATTGTTACATTGTGAGGACCAGTATCTGCTGAGATCTGCACATGTTTAATCCTCCATTTTCGTAGCAATACGGAATTGACCGTTTCTTTTCTTCTCTTGTTCTGCCTCCCTCACACAGGTTACGATTGGCCCGGATGAACGAGGAAATGCGTGAGGCGGACGGTCCCCTCGGCCAACCAGGTCAATACCCTGGCAGCAGCCCCACCGAGCAGCAGTATAAGAAGTGCATTCAGGAGTTTATCTGTCTTACCATTGATGAATGCTAGGTGGCGCTTCTGAGCAGGTTTAGGTCAGAGGGGACAGGGACAGCTCCCAGTGTGAATTCCAGTTATACAGTGGGAGGCGGCCTCGGTCTAATTTTGGTACTGTGCTTTCTTTGGTTACATTCCTGATAGTTCGGTCCACATGACTCATCGACATCCTTAAAAATGGGCCTTTTTTCCATTTGAAGTCATTTAAAAACCGTTTTATGTGTTGTCACTGTAGCAGCAGGCCTTCAGTTTGACTGTTTCAATACAAAGAGCCCTGCTGATTGGCTTAGAGATGGATGGATGGCTAAGTTAATTAGGGCAGTAGGGGGAACACAAAGGAGTGAGTCATAGGTAGTTTGGTACGCACACGAGCAGACGCGTCAAGCCTGAACGACGCTGCGAGATGTTATTTTGTCGTCATGTACAAATACGACTGTGCACTTTTCCTACCGACAGTATTCTATTATTTTATTCTTTTGTTTTGTTCGTTCATATTTCTGCCTCAAGTGTGCATTTTTCATCTTGTGTATTATTATTGTTTTTTATTTATGATGTACCGCCCGGAGGACTAGTGCAATGGTAACTGGAATACGGAAACAATCTGTATCCATGTACATTTCTCTCTGTTTGTTCGAAACATGGTGATTTCAGTTTTACTAACTGGACTCTCTTTGGCCTTGCATAATTATCCCATTCATTAAGACCGATAGATTGGTCATTTTGCACGCACTTAAATTCCTTGTGTGCTCAATTTGCGGGTGTTTTAAAGCCCTTTAAAATTTTAGAAAGAGGTCATTTTAACTAAATTATTTATGGAAGCTATGATGATAATTGTGTGATCTATTTTTACATGTATCCCTGAGTCTCTAGATTTCTTGTAATGTGATTTATTTTTCCAAGTTAGAAAGGAGTTTTTGTCCATCGGTTGCTTTGAACGGTCGTGTGTAGAGCAGCAGTGCGTTTCTGCATGCGCCCTCTTTCTGCGTCACAATCTGAAACCAGTCGAGCTTGCGAGCATGATCCAGTACGCAGCCCTTCTCATCTTCTACTAATGCATGACTTTTCTAACGATATCTGATGTCAGGCGTGAAGCAGTTTACGTTTGTCAGTGTGGACTTTACTCACTCTGTTTCGGCCACTCTGTTTAAGCTGTAGGAAGCAAAGGTCTGGTCTGATTTAATGGGGGGGGGCTGTCTTCACATTGCAAGACTGAAGGAGCACAATTCAGCCCATTTTTGCCAGAATGTGACACACATCTGATCTGTGACAAAAACAGATCTCTAAATCTGACATCAGCCTTTCATCGGTACGATATCTATCCGAGCCAAAAACTGTCAGTAAGGAATGAATGTATATTTTGCAGTTATTACGTGGTGAAGGTGTAGAAGCTGTGACTAAAGTTCTGCTGGTAAGCACTGCCGAAGAATCTGAGCTGTTCTGATTCTTCTTCTAAACCGTGACACCCTTGAGATAAAGGTGACGTCCAGACACGAATGTGAACCACCTGGACAGTAAGAGTGGAAATGAGCAAAGAAATGGGAGTTGTGCAGATTTGAGCTTGTGATGTGAATGTCGCCTAAATGTCGCCACTTCCTTCTCAGTACAAAAACTCTTCATATTGATTTCATTTATTGGTTAATCGTATAAATTAAAAGTGCATATAAACTGGTGCGGTCATAACAATACTTGATATCTCCAAAAAACTCTTATGACATTAACACAGCATGATTATACCAAGAATGACTGACCTGTTTCTGTTCAAATTCTGGTCAGATAAATGGTATTAAAAAAGAAAGTTGGTTTCTGTATGACGGCTTCAGTAGGCACTTTTAATTTTACATACAAGTTTTATTTTGCCGTTTTGCATTGTTTGTTCCCTGAAATGAAGCAGAACAAAAATGTAAAAAAATAAAAATGATATTTCAGTATAGTTTCTAACATGGGTTTCATTCTGTAAGGGGTCGGTCTTTGGGGGTATGTTTAACATGGATCTATAGCAAGCTTCTGAGCAACTGTGATGCACATGGACCGTCCTCAACTGCTTGCACTCAGCGTTCAGCTGTGGACCCGTTCTCTTCGCAGCAGCCTGTACAATCCACTTCATACTGTTAGCTCAAAATCCTGTATTTGGAGCCGTCTTTGTATTATCTACATGATAGAAAACCTGAAAGGAACTTCTTTATCTTTTAAAACACTGAAAAAAGCTCAAAGAATAAAACTATGATTCTCTTGAATTCAGCATCTTACTGCAGTTGCACTTAGTCTTTCTTTCCGTTCCACGGTTCTCCGTCTCTCTGGTTGGCTGGATCTTGGGGCAATCCTGCTTTCCTGGATGGGCTTCATTCTCTTTCTCGAGGCGTCAGTTTCAGAGAGACGATCACAGTAGAGGAGTTGAACGTAGTCGTCAGTTGAGCGTCTTTTACTTTGATGAGTCTTCGTAAAAGAAGGTTCAGTTCTTATTCTTTAATGACTACTTGTTAAATACCTCAACCAAATATCAAAGTTAAACTAATTCTGCTGAGCACCACACACGACTGATGAGACATCTTTATTGTTTGGAGTTTGCTTCTTTATATCTACACTTTTATTCCCGTTATAGAGTTTTGACAAAATGCTGCATTTGGAGTCTTGCCCTGGGATTCTTATTGGTTTAGGTTGGTTTGCTTTTCTGGACAGGGAGATCTAAGCCCAGCCTAAATCCCAGACAGCAGTGTCACACTACACCAAGAGCTTCTGTATTCATTTCTTTATTTATTTAATAATAATTGAAGGTTATACTCAGTTAGCGTCCTATAAAGCACACAGCTTTTGGTTTAATATGAAAATTGTATACGTTTCTCACTACTGGTGATGATCTTTTGTGCTAAAAGTTATTTTGGAGGATGATGCTGATTGTACTATAGTTTTAAGGCTTTTTAAATTTAAACAACTTGTATTCATTACATCTAGTGGAGCTCCTTAAGCTAATCCTTAGTGTTTTAAACCAGCTATGTTCTTTTTATAGACTCCAGTATTCCTCTGAGTGCCCGGAGAGTAAAGCACAAGGACAAAGTGAGTGATGCTCTTATTACCGGGGATGTATCGCTTTCTTGGTGGTGGTGTGCTTATGGGTTAAAGAAACAAAGAAACACATTGATCAGCCTTAACATCAAAACCCCTGAGAGTAAAGGAGAACAATGACTAAACTGTTACATTATGACCTGTTAAAGATGTCAAATGTGAAAGTGAAGCAGGAAAGATGAAGGTAGATCTGAGTAGATCCGGGTCTGAGCATCTCTAAAGCAGGTCTTGGAGTTCCTTGTAAACTGTGGTTGGTATGAAAGGACAACCAGAAAAGCACCGACAGAAACTGGTTAGTCCAATTCAACCAAAGTTCCCACAAATTGCTGAAAAGTTCATGCTGGTCATGACAGAAATGAAATGAAAGGAAATTCCTTGTGCTGATGTAACCGGTGAACTTCTGCGTTGGGAAGTTTATTGGAGATTCACGGGAATCTCCTTGGAGTTTCTCTCCTTTTATTCTGACATTAATACAACAGACACAAACACCTCCAGCTCCTCTCCTTCAAGTGAACTGTAGAAAGAGGGAGGGGCCAATGAGAGATACCACTGAACCACCGAAGAAGGAAAAGGATCAGGAGTGGCTCTAATTAATGATCAGCGCCACTACAGCCTTGGAGGTCCTCACAGTCAGTATACAGTATAATCATAATATATAACCTGGTTACACTGACACACTGTAAAAAAGGGAACCGTGAATTTGGCCTTTATATTTAACCCAACCCAACACTGACCCACTGAACACACATACCAGGAGCAGGAAGAATGTTGGGGATGATGGTGCCTTGCTCAAGGTTCTCCAGATCTCACAACCAAACAACTGTGGAATGTGCTGGACAGATTAGTTTGACTGATGGAAAGTGAAAAAAGTGAAAGTGACAACCCTGGTCATTGCGAGGGCACAGCCAGCACACAGTGAACCACAACGAAATTGGACCTCTGCTTTTAACCCATGCACACAAACACCATGCAGCAGTGGGCAGCTATTGAAAGCGCCCGGGGAGCAGTGACGGGGACGGTACCTTGCTCAAGGGTCCCTCAGGGCACATTCCAACCCACAATCTTCCGATGCAAGGGCAACTCCCTAACCACTAGGCCACCGCTGCAGACCGAAGCCAGTAGAATCCTTGACTGTTCGCACACAATAATATGCAGGTGGTTTTAATGTTATGGCTGATTTTTGTAAACTATAATATTATTCTCTAGGCTCAAATCTTCAGAAAAAAAAGATTTTGGATCAGTCCACAGTATTTTCTATTGTTGAATGGGTCCAGGTCAGAGGTGGGCAACTGCAGTCTTGGTGGTATGGTTTGGTGTTTTACCTCCTCAAACACACCTGGTTCAGCTCAGCTGATACTCCACAGGATTAGTGTGAGTGTGTTTGAAGAAGCAACTACCAAACTGTGCAGGACACTGGCCCTCCAGGACTGGAGTGACCCACCCTCAGTCCAGGTGATGTGGGATTAACCTCAGAGGTTTCTGTTTGTGCAAAGACTAACCTGAATCTGACTATCATCATCATCAAGATTAGACTATTTTAGCTTCTTAAAGAGACACTCCAGCCTAAAACTAGCATTCCTAATATTTCTGTAATGCAGTTTCCTGTAGCGCAGCACAAAATCTTCAGCCTCTTCACTTGAACAGACTTCACAGAATTTGACCTTTTCTTTCTCGTGTCCCACTGGGAATCCCTGTGGCTCCTGGTTTACAGCAGATGCAAGGAAGATTACATTTTCGTATTTCGGTTGGAGTGTTCCTTTATATCTCAGCAGCTTTCTCTTTGTCTAAGGCTTTCATAAATGATCATGGGATATGAAAACAGATTTTTTTAAAGGGGACTCAAGATGCTCCTTTTACAGTTCATTATTTTACTCTGGATGTCTCCTAAAATAGATTTACATGCTTCAAAGTCCCAAGATGCCTTCGTTTTCTTATGGTACATACTGTCTGTCAGAGCTCCTGTGTTTTTAAGGTCTTCTTCTCCTGTGACGCTGGTCCAGCTGATTTGTCCGCTTCTCTGCACCTACTTTCTGCTTTTTTTCTGCTGTAACAGCTCCACTGTATGTTTCCAAGGATGCATGCTAGTTTCCCACCTGCTGACTTTGCGTCCTGTTTTAGATGTCACCACGTTCAGTGACTTCGCTGGGGAGTTTCCGCACATGGCTCCAGACAAGCCCCAAACTGTGACCATCAGGAGACACTGAGGAAATGTATCTCTGTTTCTGCACAAACAGGCCTTAACAGACCTTCCATTAGTGGGTCGCACTGAAAAAAGCAATGCAATGTTGCTTCTTTCAATCACATCATTTTCGCATGAATAAAATATATTAAATCAGCACCATGTTTTCTTTCAGGATACTTTCTTTTTCAGTAATTTAGTTGATGTCATACACTGTATGTCCAAATGTTTCCAGACGCCATGTTTAATAAGTAAATCTACATTTTCCATTTACATTCACCCATTTAGCACTTTGATCCAAAGCAAACTACAAGTGGAAAAAGTAAAAGTGACTATTTTCATTGTGAAAAGCACAGCACAGCCAGCAGGGGGCAGCCATATCCAGCACATAGGGAGCAGTGATGAGATGGTACCTTGATCAAGGGTACCTCAGAGCGACCTACTGGTCCAGGTTTCAAATCCATGGCTTTCCATTCCTGGGACACCAGGTGCCAAGTGCCATTGAACACTCTCTGGAGTGATGGAGCTCCATCCAATTCCTTTGGGATGAGCGGGAGGTGGCAGCTGTGATCAAGAACGAATCAGCCAGCATTAGTACATGAACTCACTCAGAGTCAGGTTCTTGCAGCAATGTTCTAGCAATGTACTGAAAGCATAAAAAAAATTAAAGCAGGCTGTTACTGCAGCAAAAGGTGGAGCAGACTTTCAGTCCGTTCATGATAAATTCTGAATGAGTAGGTGTCTTCAAACTTTTGGACAAAGTGTATTTTATTCATGTAGTGATGATACATAATAAATCTGAATGTAGTCATTTCAGTGGATCGCTGATTTTACGCCTTAGTGAATGAAGGTGATTTTGATTTTAGTGAGGATTACAGTGTTTGGGTTTCTGGGGGTTTTTTTAGCTTCTCTAACACTGATAGTATGAGCAGCACTCTGGAACATCTAAAATAGATATAAGCTAAAGATTATGTTTACATCCCAGAATAATTAGTTGCATTTCTACACTCCTCTTGTACACCAGTCTCTCTCAAAGCATTACTGGAGCAGGTTTAATTTATGTTTGAAATGACTTTATTAAGCAGTTACCAATAAAAAATGTAAAGCGTGCACAAAACAGCATGAGTCATATTTCTTATGATCATTATGTAGTTTCCTCCAATTTACCTGCTTTAAAACATTTTGATCTACAATAAAACAAGCATCACAGAGTGTGTGCGGTGCCTCCCTTTTGAGAGGCAGGACCACAGTACCATCTTGTGGTCTCTGTGTTTATGTACCAAAGGAAACTTGCATCTCGACATGAACACATTTTACTGTTACACTTGAGAGTCAAGTCAAGTAGGTTTTAATTGTCATTTCAACCATATACACAGTACACAGTGAAAACAAAATAACGTTCCTCCAGGACCCTGGAGCTAACCATGAGGCGACATCAAACACGGCATCAAACACAAGACAAGAAGTGCAGACAAGACTACCAGTAGAGACCAGTAGAGGTTATGGGGAACAGCAACAGACAGCATCACAGACGGGACATTCCTCCGACAGAGAGCAGCAGTGTTGTAGCTGGACTGTACAGCATTTGAGCAGCATTTTCACATTGTTGAGAAAAAAGTGCGGAGTGCAAAAATAAATAAATAGCGGTAAAGTGACTGTGCATAAGTGCATAAACAGGAGAATTGCAGAAGTGGCAGGATACTGAAGAGTCATTTATGGTTCAAGTGTCTGATGTTCAGGGGGAAGAAACTTTCCCATCCTGGAAGTGGAGGCCCGTATGCTGCGGAACCTTTTCCCGGATGGCAGGAGGGAGAAGAGAGTGTGGGACGGGTGGGAGGGATCATCCACAATGCTGGTTGCTTTGTGGATGCAGCGAGTGGTGAAGATGTCCTGTACAGAGGGCAGAGAGACCCCGATGATCTTCTCAGCTGTTCTCACTACCCGTTGTAGGGACTTGCGGTTGGAGACATTGCAGTTCCTGTACCAGGCAGTAATGCAGCTGCTCAGGATGCTCTCGATGGTTCCTCTGTAGAAGATGGTGAGGAAGAGGAAGGAAGATGGGCTCTCCTCAGTATGCGCAGGAAGTAGAGACGCTGTAGAGAATTTTACATTTACATTTCTGAAACTCTGCAGACACTTATCCAGAGTGACTTCCATTTCCTAACTACAGGGACAGTCCTCCTGGAGGAACTGGTGGGCTCAGTGGTGGTAGTGCTGGAAGTGGGATTTGAACCTGCGACCTCTTATTCCATAGATGAGTGTCCTACCACTAGACCACCACCAATTTTGTTGTGTATTGTATTACTGGATTATAATAATTTTCCTCCCATTATCCACGTGTTATCTGCGCCGGGGTTGCTTTATTACAGGGTAATAACACACTCCTAGCAGCAGTTGAGCATCCCCAGCATGCTAACAGGAAGTAAGAACCTTGCTGCTGGAGGCCAAAACTGCTTACCACTTTGCCACTCTGTTGCCCTGCATTGCTATTAACAAACACTTTACCTCCCTCGGGTTATAATTAATGAAACACTATATGAACAAAGAAGTTTTTGCTCTGATGTTTCTTAAAGTGAAACGTTCTGTTACATTTCAATCCCTTCCTGATATTGTGTATCACTAAATATAAATAAAATGTAGCAAAGGTTTTATACAACTGCAAATCAAAAGATTTGGGACAGCATGCAGAAAATACAACCAAAAAATACAAAGTTAATCTGTCATATTCTTTTCATTGCAAACAGTGTGAACCTGAGACTTTTTGTCTGATCACGTGTATTTCATGTATTAATAAATATCTAATGATGCATTTCAGGCCTGCTTAACATCATGAAAAAGTGGGACCTAATTTAGGGCTCGTAATAAAGTAAAACAAATGAGTAATGATTTCAGGTGATGACCATAGGTAATGAGGATCAGGTAATATTCAGTGTCCACATCTAAGAGCAAAGATGAACAGAAGATCACCAGTCTGTCGAAAAATGTGTGAGAAAATTATTAAACTGTTTACATTTACGGCATTTAGCAGACGCTCTTATCCAGAGCGACTTCCATGTCCTAGTTACAGGGACAGTCCCCCTGGAGCAACTCAGGGTTAAGGGTCTTGCTCAGGGACCCAGTGGTGGTAGTGCTAGAGGTGGGATTCGAACCGGGGACCTCTTGATCCAGAGGTCTGTAGGCAGGTACCCTACCACTAGACCACCGCCACCCTGTTTAAAAACAGCGTTCATCTTGAATTCTTGAAAGAAATGGAAGCCCTGCGCTCCTGTGAACCACAACTAAGTGACACCTCTGCATTTTACCCACACACACCGTGCAGCATGGGGCAGCTATTGAAAGCACCCAGGGAGCATCGATGGGGACGGTACCTTGCTCAAGGGTACCTCAGGGCAACCTTCTAGTCTGGTATTTGAATCCACAAACTTCCGATCCAGGGGCCTCGTCCCTAAACACTAGGCAGCTATTGAAAGCACCCAGGGAGCAGTGATGGGGACAGTACCTTGCTCAAGGGTACCTCAGGGCAACCTACTGGTCTGGGATACTTCCCATCCTGGGGCCTCGTCCCTAAACACTAGACCACCACAGATAAACAAACAAATAGATAAAGTCAGATAGCTCAGTAAGTTTTGGCTTTGAACTAAACTGATACAATTTTGTGCAACATGTTTACATCAATTCAGTTAAAGTAGCCGCTTCATTGTGTTTACGTCACGCGCGTATTTGCATAATATTGGAAACCGTATCCAGGTAACGTGATGGGGTGATGGGTGATGGGGGGGTTCTCAGCTCCAGTTACAGAGTTACACCTCGAACCGAGCGCGGTGTTTTCAGAAGGAAACGGATAAACATCATCACTCCGGGAGCCGCGCTCGCCGGTAGTTTCCATTCCAGGCCTTGCGTAACATTCCTCACAGTTCAGCTTACACACCAATGATGGGAAGCTCGGTTCAGTTTAACGAGCCGACTCTTATGATCGGTCCCTCTGGACGAATCTAAACTCTGATTCACTGATTCTTCCTCCACTCCGACTCCGTTGATTCACTGACGAGTCAGATTTACTCTCAGGATCAAACTCTCATCCACGACCAAGTCATCTTTCCTCTCTGTTCACTAAAAGAAGTGAATTCTAACACGCGGTACAGATGAATCTTTCAGTCGCTGAGGAGAGAAATTGATGTGCAGGTAATGCTTCATGCAGAAGGATGTAGTGCAAAAATCAGCCATCAGTCACAACGAAATGACACCTCTGCATTTCATCCACGCACACACCGTGCAGCAGGGGGCAGCTATATAAAGCGCCCAGGGAGCAGTGATGGGGACGGTACCTTGCTCAAGGGACCCTCAGGGCAACCTACTGGTCTGGGATTTGAACACTAGGACACCGCTGCAACCTTGATTCTCTAACTTTGTCTCCAAATCATCTAATCTGATCTGAATCATCTAACCTGATCTGTCCCTCTAATATACTCATTTCTAATCCTATCCATCCTCGTCACACCCAGTGATAATCTCAGCATCGTTAACTCCTCGTTTACACCTCCAGCTCCGCCTGCTGTCTTTTCATCAATGCCACCATCTCCAACCCATACAACATAGCTGGTCTCACTACCATCCATTACTCTTGCTGGTAACCGTTTGTCACAAATCACTCTGTCACTCTTCTCCACCCATTCCAACCTGCCTGCACTCTCTCAGCCCCCAGTATTTAAACTTCTCCACCTTCACCTCCTCCACTGTCCTCATTTTTGTTCACACTCATGTATTCTGTCTTTGTTTTGTCTCCTCCCTCTGGACATGCCGTCCTCATCTTCTTCTTCTTCTTCTCATTTACATTTGCAGCATTTAGCAGACGCTCTTATCCAGAGAGACTTCCATGTCCTGATTACAGGGACAGCCCCCCTGGGGACACTCAGGGTTAAGGGTCTTGCTCAGGGACCCAGTGGAGGTAGTGCCAGAGGTGGGATTCGAACCTAGAACCTCTTGAGCCACAGGTCCATAGACAGAGGCCTCAACCGATCTGGTGTGCCAGATGCCCTTCCTGACGTAACCCTCCCCATTTATTCGGTTATATTTATTCCCCATTATAGCATTTTTTCCATACCTGCCTCAAACTTTTGCAAAGCACTGTATATATATAAATATATCTAAAATCCAGCCACTAGGGAAGCACAAAGGGTGGTCACACCAAATATTAATTTGATTTAGATTTCTCGTTTGTTCATTCACATTTTGTTGACTGATGAAAATAAATGATGAACACCTCCATTTCTGAAAGCGTTCTTTATTTACAGCATTTTTTCACACCTGCCCAAAACTTTTGCACACTTCTGTACATTCATACATTTTTGAAATATTTTTAATGCATAGTGTTGCGATGACTTGAACTGTTATGAAATGTTATTCATTTCAATGTTCCAGCATTATTTTATTAAAGGTTGCAGGTTGTGTATCGGCTACAAAACGGCTCGATTCAGTTGCACAAACGAATCGGCTCAAAAGAGCCGGTTGAAAAAAAAACGATTCGGGACAGGAAGCCTGACTCGAGCAGCTGATAATCTTCCCCGGGATGTTCCGGTGAGAGGAGCTCGTCTCTCGGAGGTGGATTTTAAAGAACGTTTGTGTTTTTAGAGTAACGAAAACGAGTAGTTTTTTGAGAGAATGTCCGGCTGGGCTCTGAGGTGTGTTTTGGTGCTGATTCGGTTTCTCTGCTCCGTTTTCCAGGCTGCTGCTGCGGGCCGGCTAAGCGCTAGCTAACAATGAAGGCCTAATCCGAAAGCTGTGGGATTTAAACCTCTCCGAGCTGGCGCACCAAACCAAGACTAACCTACTCAGGTACACGTCCTAACGCTCTCCACACTTCATATTCTCGAGTCCTGTAGTTTTGACTAATGTGTCGTTCGAAGTTGACCCTCGTTTGGGGCTCTGAAAAGCATATTATTGGAGTTAGCAGCAATGCTAACAGCTCGCTGTGGTGAATGCGAAGAGAGGAGGAAGAGCCCCTCACATCGGGGTCTTGGGTGTCCGTGTTCTCCGGTTAAACTGATGTGAAATGAAGGTTTCTGGTCCTCACAGGGGGTGAATGGTGGGAATGCAGCTGATTTCTCTGCTACAGGGTGGAGTCGGGCTGGAGCTCCTGTAAACACTCGGCTCAGCTGTAAACAGCCTGATCGCGCTTCAGCCTCTGCTGGCTTTCCTTCTTAAACGGCCTGAATTTGATTTTGCCTCATGTTGTTGACTCTGTAGTGCTGTGTATGACGCTGTCTGAAGTGAAAAAAATGAGTCAGTACACTTCTCATGTTGCTCTTCCATTTCCAGTGCCTTATATATCTGCGTCAGTCTTACTCATCTGTCAGTCCTGTTCTTCTTCACCAGTGGGAAGTGGCCCAGTGTTTAGGGGTAATTGACCCCATGATCTGTAAAGTGAAAGGGACTGTTTGGTTGTGTTCACTGTGTTCACAATGACTAACACATCCTCTGTGTTTTATACACACACACACACACACACACACCGTCCAGCAGGGGGCAGACATCCAGCACCCAGGGAGCAGTGATGGGGAATGTAGCTTGATCAGCTGGTCCAGGACTCAAACACACGACCTTGTGATTCTGGGGACTAGTTCCCAACCACTAGGTCTCCGCCCTGGAATCCTGGGCCTGTAGGCAACCTGGAGTTACCCGGGTAAAGGGTGTATTGCTGCCCTCTGCTCCACTGCGTGTATGGGTTAAATGCAGAGAAAGCACTGCGGTGGTGTGTTCCCAATGACCGTTAGTCACTTTCACTTTACAGCTTCCTTGTGATGGAAGTCTCTAGGAGCTTATGGCTGTACATTTCAGTGCTGCTTTGAAATATCTCCTATCTCTTTTCCAATTCTATTCCCAGGCATGGCCTCCCAGCTGCAAGTCTTCTCTCCTCCGTCCATGTCTTCCAGTGCCTTCTGCCGGGTGAAGAAGATGAAGGTAGAGAGCTGCACATGGGACACCTCTGGTGAGACCTATGGCTCTGTGGGTCAAGCCTATGGCTTCAACCCGGCCCCAGCTCTCCCGTTCAGCACCTCTGGCCTGGTCTTCCCACCGGCCTCCCGGTGCCAAGTGGTGGTCCGAGCAGCTGACAGCACGGGGGGTGCGCCGCAGGGCACAAGCCGACGCCCTGCAGAGTTGCACGCGTCTCGTAGCCAGAGGTATGGCGTGAAACGGAAGAACGAGGAGGTGGACAGGTCAGGAGGCGGGAACAGCGGCAGCGGAAGTGTGCAAATATTGGAGGAGCTGTCGGCTCCCGCCTACTCGGCCCGTGCTGCTGGCGGCAACACGGCCCAGTCTATCCCCCACTCTGCTCCCACCACTAAGAGCAGCAGCTCCAACTGCGAAGGCGACTACCAGCTTGTCCAGCATGAAATCCTCTGCTCTGTCTCCAGCAGCTATGAGGTGCTGGAGTTCCTTGGTCGTGGAACCTTCGGGCAAGTGGCCAAATGCTGGAAGAGGGGTACCAATGAAATCATGGCCATCAAAATCCTGAAGAATCATCCTTCATATGCACGCCAAGGCCAGATTGAGGTAAGTTATTACTGGTTTGTAACAATGAAACTGAATTAGCTTTTTTGTTGATCAGATTGGATTACCCTTTATTAACCTTACATGTTTAGTGCTGCCTCTGCTTTCAGCATCTGATTTTATCAGACCTTTTTCTGATGCATCTATAAGAATGTCAGTCTCTGACACCTGTGCACTTCACAACCAGGAGTGTGTAATGTTACTGTGAAGCAAACTTCAGTGTGTGGTTGACTAAGTCAAGTAAATAATTTAGGTTGCATTTAAAATATTTCTGTAATCAGATATTCCGACATTACATAACAACTAAACTCTGTCGTCACGCCCTCTGGGTCATTCTATGTCTTCAGAGAAAATGCAAGAAAGTGCTTATAGGATTTAGAAATCTTCTAAAGGTCTGATATTTGTGTCCAGTTGCAGTGTCTTATTTATTTTTGGTCTTTGTTCATTTTTAACACACTTTTTAAAAAAGACTCCGACACAAGACTCTCCTTGAATTGTTTAACTTAAGAGCAGCACAGGATGCTTTTAGTAAATGATCATTTTCCATAAGTAACATAGTTACCGCTAATGCTAATTGTTGCAGAGATGCACTTAATACTTGTTACTTTCACCAGTAAGTGCAATCGCTTGCCTTCTCTCTTCTTCAGAATGTTCATTGCATGAACTCCATGTTAACAATGGCTCTGCCTTCCAGGTGAGCATTTTGAACCGTCTCAGTGCGGAGAACGCAGATGAATACAACTTTGTGCGATCATACGAGTGTTTTCAGCACAAGGGGCACACATGCCTGGTGTTTGAGATGCTGGAGCAGAACCTCTACGACTTCCTGAAGCACAGCAAGTTTAGCCCTCTCCCACTGCGCCACATCCGACCTATACTGCAGCAAGTGGCCACGGCTCTAATGAAGCTCAAGAGCCTTGGGCTTATTCATGCTGACCTAAAGCCAGAGAACATCATGTTGGTGGACCCGGCCAGGCAGCCCTACCGTGTTAAAGTGATTGATTTTGGCTCAGCTAGCCACGTCTCAAAGGCCGTGTGCTCTACCTACCTGCAGTCTCGCTACTACAGGTGAGGGAGCGTCAGCTTCCAGAGGGTTAAACGGGCCTAGTGAGAGGTTATATTGCCACGGTGCATAGGACCTATTATTGGGAGTTTTTTTTTTTCTTTTCATTTATGACATTTTGTAATAATCATGTTATCATTATTTTTTAGTAATTAGAATTTTAATCAAACAAAAGATTACACACACTAATGTGAAATGTTAGCAAGCTTAGTTTATTATTAACTTTAATGATGCGGTTAGAAATGTTTTCTTTCTCCATTACATGCAGTCTCATAATGAATACATAAAATAAATAATCCACATGACATGGGAAATCTTTAAAAGCAGTTCAGACAGGTTAATTGTACACAGTAAAAATATTCAATGTTCATGCCTAATATAATTTCCATCCACAGAGCTCCTGAGATCATTCTTGGCCTGCCGTTCTGTGAAGCCATTGACATGTGGTCACTAGGCTGTGTGATTGCTGAGCTCTTCCTCGGGTGGCCCCTGTATCCTGGGGCATCTGAGTATGACCAGGTCAGATAACCTGCTCTTTAAATGTCCTTCATGCTGCTACAGGTTAAGATAGCTTTTATTTTATCATGACAAAATGCAGAACACACTTGGATTCCTCCATATCTGGCGGTTTTCCGTGGCCCAGAATTGAATTTTTGTTTCCCTCCAGATCCGGTACATTTCTCAGACCCAGGGCTTGCCAGCAGAGTATTTGCTTAGTGCTGGTACCAAGACCACACGCTTCTTCCACAGAGGGCCTGACTCCAGCTACCCACTGTGGAGGTTAAAGGTAGGCAGTGTAATGCGAACATTATACCTTTATGAACTTCTCTGCAATTTCCAGTATAACTGACCTGTGGTCTGGATGAACTGGCAATTAAATTAGTGTTTCTTTTATAGAAATGAGGACGTTCGTTTTCTTTGAATCTTATGTTCTCTTCTGTTATCTGCAGGACGTTTGGTTAATATGCCAGTTGGTCCTCAGTTATAAGCTTATAAGCAGTTATAACCTGTCAAATAACTCTGGAAAGATTTATGAAGTGTTGTTTGTGTGCCATTGTTAAACTACTTCCACGTTTCCATCAACAGACCCCAGCAGAGCATGAGGCAGAGATGGGCATTAAGTCTAAAGAAGCACGAAAGTACATATTTAATTGCTTGGATGACATGATGCAGGTATTTGAAGAAAAAAATTCTGCAGGCTGTTTAATCAGTATACCTGGTTAACGCATCTGTGAAGCCATCTGCAGTCAGTTCCTCTCCATGACCTTTCACTGAATGGATCCACTTTCCAGGTCAACTTGTCTTCTCACTTGGAGGGCACAGACATGCTGGCAGAGAAAGCGGACCGGAGGGAGTTCATCGATCTGCTGAAGAGGATGCTCCGGCTGGACGCTGATAAGAGAATCACCCCCACCAAGACATTGGCCCACCCCTTTGTTACCATGACCCATTTGCTGGACTTTCCTCACAGCTCCCAGTAAGGACACAGAATGATAAAAAAAATACTCATTTTGATTAGTACTTGAGAAACGGCCATGTGGTCTTGAACAAAATTGCAATACCATTAGTGATTTGCTATTAATTTTGTTACAGTCCAAGATGAAAGTGTAATCTTGGCAAAACTGGTTCATGATTTAAGTTACACTCTGTTGTGTGGCCTAAACAATTATCTTGTTTCAGTGTGAAGTCATGCTTTCAAAACATGGAGCTCTGCAAGCGGAGGAACAGCAACTATGACAATGGGAAGACTCTCTTTGCTGCTAATACTGTTCCTGGCACAGCGGGGAACCTGACAGTGACCTTCAGCAGTCAGCTTAACCAGAATAACCAGGTACAGACCACGTGCTCACTTGGGATCAGATGTTCTTGGGTTCTTTCTGTTTGCATCAACACTGCAGATCATGCTGGATGTGATGCAGAAACCGTTTATTTGCCCTGGCGATTGTTGTTAACACTGGTCTTGGTGTTTAATTTTCCAGAATGTGGAACAAATGTGGAATGTGGGCCAAAATTTATTCTGTAGAACACAAAAGCATATTGTTCCCGTTACCTCAGGTTGAGTACTTGAATGAGAGGATGCACTCAGTCTGGGTACCTCATCAGAACCGTGTATTTTCTTAGGTTCCCTCAGCTGGCGGAGCAGTGCCTCTTCTCAACTACCAGCCAGCCCTTTATCAACAGGCCACAATAAACATTCCAGGCCTGGCCCAGCCAAGCATCCCCCTACAGAGCCGCCCCCCTCAGCTGTGTGCTCCGACTGAGCCCTTCCAACAGACCCTCATTGTGTGCCCCCCCACCACCATACAGGGTAAGGAGAACTGTGGAGCATGTGATTGTTTTGAACTTTAGTGTGGTTTTGCTGGTGGTACTAAGATGCTAAAATTCCAAATATTATATATTATAAAATATGTTACATAAATGTTCTAAGCTTCCTGAAACCTAACCTTGAATGCCATTTTGTCCATTTTCTCTTATGAAGGGATTGATGCTTGACTTGGAAGCTAAATTGTCGTTTATTGTCATTTTATTAACCCTTTCAACCAAAGAAGTTGTGAAATTACACTTTGTTTGATGCAAAGATAACTTGCATATTAAACGTTCACTGTAGATATGGATAGTAAGCATTTAAATACAAAACTAGAAGAATAAGTCTGAAATTGTAGTAGTTTTGTTTGTCCAAGGCAGCAGTTTTCATTTTTATGTGTTTTCCCAAAGGGCTTCCATCTTCAAGTAAGGCCTCCAGCTATCCAGTCAGAATGGAGAATGGAGTTCCTGTAGTCCAGCAGAGCCAGAATACCCAGCCTCTGCAGATTCAACCTGGGATGCTAACACAGGTAATCCATCTATGGGATCAAATCTAGCTGAGAAGACCTGAAACATGATTATTTGATGATAAATAGAGGGGACAGGGAGAGAGGAGGAGACTCTGCAGCTCTTCATAACCACGAGACCTTGAAAATCCACAAGACATTGCATAATGCGACAGTCACACGTGCTGGTCAATGGCACGTGAGATTGCAGCCTTGTACTCCTGCTTTTTGAGAGAGAACTTCTCTAACTTGGCCATGCCTTTTGCCCTCCTCTCTCCTATGGCCACACCTACATAGGGCTCCTGTACGCCGCTGATGGTGGCCACATTGCATCCCCACGCACCGGGCGTGTCATCTCAGTACCCGCTGCCCTTGACACTGGGCTGCAGGGCAGGAAGGCCCTCCCTTCTGGAGCAGACAGCCACCGTGCTGGTAAAGAGCCACTCACCTGGGACTCTACCACTAACACCATCATCTTTCATGCCCCCTGCCTCTTCCTCCCCCCTTTTTGTGATGTTCTTCTTTTTTCTCTTTTGTTCAACAGACCCTATTTTATTTCTATACCCTGCATCTAATTCTTTTCGTTCCTTTTCTCATTTTTTTCCCCTCTCACCTGTACCCTCTGATACTTTTTCTATTATTTCTGCTTCCATAGCTTCTATTTATAGTTTCTGTTTCTCTCTCAGATTCCTTTTCTGATCTGTCTTTCCTTTTGTTGACTTATCTTCAGTTCCTTTTTTTATTTAGGTTTATTTCCAGGTCTCCTGCACCGCCTATGTATTTCTTTCTTTTGCTTTCTCCCGCCCCACACTCTCTCTCTGTGCAGGTCTGCTCCAGGCATGGGAAGCATGTGCTGACTAGCCCATTTGGCTGCTTGCAGCTTCTTGTTTGGTACCCCTTCCCCCATCCCTGTCTTCTTTTTCTTTTTCCCTCAGGAAAGAAAGCTCACCTCGTTCAAGGACACTCTCGCTCTTCCTAATATCCCTATCTGTCCACAGGTCTTTGGGCCTCGTCTTTGCCATCATAGCCATGGCCCTTCTTTTTTATTAAACCAGATTGCTCTCTGTGCAAAATTAAATTTAACGGTTAACCGCTTATGCTCTTCTCAACAGGTTGCTGGACTTTGACCACCCCATCCCATCTCTTTTGATATTAAATGCTTGTGGAAGGTTTTTGCACGGCGTGCTGGTCTTGGCTTGAACATTTTAGAAACATGCGGCTGCGCTTATGAAATGCATTATATGCTTTGAAAAAGTGCTGTATTTTGTGCAAATGTGGATTGTTTATTTTGGGCTGTGCTTTTACTGTTTGTAGTCAGACTCAGTCTACCTGTCAGCATGCTGGTTAAGGCACGTTTACATCGTGCCATGACACCTCCTCAAATATTCTCATTACGAACACATGATTCTTCAAATACACATAGCCTAAAGTTATCAAGATCATGATTGCTCATTGGCTTTGTAGACACCATGTCTTTATTTGTGTTTTTGTTTGTTTCAAGCTTGTCTATTTGTTAATATTTAATTAATATTCTTTATCTTTGAACTTTAGAATGAAACTAAAAAGAAAAAAGTAAACTAAATAATATTTAAGAACATTATTTAAATCTCTCAAGAGGAACTTGTGGCTTAACAGTTATTTCTTTGCCAGACTGGAATATCTGAGATTGGCGCTACCCCTCTAGCGGGACCTTATTTTAATCTGGATTAAACTTTGATTAATTGAGCAGCCCTGCATTACCAACCCATTTCTCTTCCAGAGATTTACTCTCAGTTTTAAAATGAAACCCTGCAATGTAGTGTGGAATATCTCCCTTATTTGGCTTTATTCGCTGTTTGGCTTAATTTTTTTAATCTTCAGCATGATTTTTTTTTCCTGTGTCTCCTCTCAGCAGGCTTGGCAGACGGGCACACAGCAGATCCTCCTCCCCCCTGCCTGGCAGCAGGTGCCTGGAATGACCCTTCATGGCACAAGCGCAGTGCAGAACATCACTGAATCTCCTCTGGAGACTATCCTTTCAGACACCTCCACACAGCAGACGCCCACCTGGAGGTAGACACAGCACGGCCATATGAAGGATGATCTTTGGTTTTTCTTTTGGAAAAGGGCTTCTCGGATCTTTTCAAGTTTTACATTTTTTATGTTTCAGACTTTTAAATTTCATTTTGGAATAGACAATGACAAAAACGGGTTATTGGAGTATTTCGTTCATTTAGAAAGTGCAGACTAAAATATCATTTTTATCTAATGACGACAACGCTTGAGCTTTCTAAAACCAGATTGTGCCTGATTGAGATTATTGCACATAAATTGGAAGGACACGTATCACAGGATCACAGTGTTGATGGTATATCTAAAATGGAACAAGTAGCCATGAAATTGTCTGTAGACCAGCGAGACATTTATGTCAAGACACAGATCTGGGAAAGGAGAAAAGAACATTACTGCAACATTCAGTGATGCCAAGAGCAACATAACCTTAATGATTCAAGTGAAAGAGATTTGAAATTCTCACCTGATGTCAGCATCATGCTGTTGGGATGTTTTTGCAGCAGAGACTGGGAGTCTAGTTGAGATTGAGTGTTCAGGATCTCAGTCTGGCATGAAGGTTAACATTTTAGCAAGATAATGACTTGAAGCATATCAGCCAGAAGACATTGTTTTGGGAAACTCCTGGAATAATAGAGCATCTCTGACACTGCACTGCACTTAAGCTGAATCTGAAACCTAAAATGTGGAAACCTGAAGGGGTGTGATTACTTCCATACTCACTGTATGTGTAGGGAACTGGATTTTAGTTTTCTTGAGTGGAATTTCAATTAAATGACCTATTTTACCCAAGCATCCACTTTCAAGAAGTTCTTTTGGATTCCTAATTTTATGGTCTTTTGTAAAATCCTGTGACAAAGTTCTTCCTTTTCTCCAGGGCATCTCACAGTACAGTTCTGCAGCAGAACCCTCATGTTTTAAACGCTACACAGTCCCACAACCGTGGAGGATCCAGTGCTACTCAGTCATCACACAGCAAGCGAAACAGAGCTCGCTGCCTGGACAGCAGCAGGTATTGTTCAAACTTTCTCAGCTGCTGCTTTGCTGCTGTCTTGTGAGCTGGAATGAGATTTAACCATCTCAGCAATGCGTCTTCAAGCTGGCTGCGCTAGTCCTAATGATGAGTGTTGAAAGTGTAATATATCATTCTTTAGATTTCCAACCCCGTTTCCCTTTTTTCTGCACATTTCAGCTAATAGCTAATTCAGCTAATAAATAATAATTGATAGGATTGATATATTCGAGGGGACATTTTTAAATGTGCAGAACAGGTGGACGTGCAGGACTGATGTTAGTATTTCAGATTCCTTTAGAAACAGTGGGCATGCAGCAGATCTAATCTAGGCTCCTGTCCTGTTTCTTTCACTGCAGTGGTCTGGTTAGCACACCTTACAACGCTGCTGCACTCTCTCAACCAATCATCATCTCTGACACACCCAGCCCTCCTGTCAGTGTCATTACCATCCACAGTGACTCTGATGATGATGATGAGAGGAAGTTTCACCCTGCTAGGTAAAGTTACTTTCACTTACTTTATTCTGTACAGAATTCTTGGTGTCTAGTATAGTGTTTTTGTGCTTACAGATCATTAGAATGGAATTTGTTTTTCCAAAGCAACTTGTTGTTCCTCATTTTGCCTGTTGTGCTTCTTTTGTGATTTGGGCAGCTGTGGACCCAGTCAGAGAGCTAATGTTATCAGCTGTGTGACAGTCCATGACTCAGACTCATCCACTGCTAGTCCCCTGACCCCTCTGCCCCGAAGCAGCCTGGTAGCTCAGCCTTCCCGTCTGGCAAAGTCATTGGCTATTGTTGCTCCCTCGATAAAAATCCAGCCAGGAGAAAGCTCAGCATTGGCCAAAATAGCTACAGGTGAGTTTTTCAATTTACTGTCTACCTCTAAATACAACAAAGGACAATAATTTGGCCCAAACAAAATTGATGTCACCAACATCGAATGTAAGTTGACATGTTTGGAATGTAGCTTATGTATATTTTAATAATCTCCACTAAAGGGTTAGGTAGATAAACAACACTTTTCTGCTCCCCCATCCAAGGCTGAAATGCCCGTGGGCCCTAAACCCTCACCTGCCCCCTAACCCACTGCTCCTGGTGTGTTTGTGTAGGATGGATTAAACGCAGAGAACAAATGAGCTGCCCACTGTTTGTACAAGAACTTTATTTCATTTCCTTTGATTTGTGGTGACTGTCCCACTTAGGCATACTTTGAACTTATGAACGTATCCTGGTGTTTGCAGGAGTCCTGCAGAGTTCTTACATCAAGCCTAAGAAGGGGGCGACTCGACTCCCGTGCAGCTCAGGGGAGAGCATTTGCCAGGAGCCCAGCAGATCCCAACCACTCAACCTCAGCCAGGTGAGGACAAAAACTTCAGAATGAAAGATTTTGTTTTCATAGTGTGTAACTTATAATATAGTGATGTAAATAATCCAGTTTGATCCCTATATTATTGATGTTTTATAGTGCTTTTTCAAAAAGCCCCGTTTCTACAAAGGTGTGAGCGCTGGGTGAAGGAGCTCGGTGGTAGAGCGCATGCTTTGTATGTATGAGGTCTAGGGTTCAATCCCCTGCATCTCCATTTCTGAGGCAGCGGTGGCCTAGTGATGAGGGAGTTGCCCTGGATTGGAAGATTGGGGGTTTGATTCCCTCACCAGTAGGTTGCCCTGAGGTAACTTTGAGCAAAGTACCGTCCCTGTCACTGCTCCCCAGGCGCTTTCATAGCTGCCCCCTGCTGCACGGTGTTTGCATGGGTTAAATGCAGAGGTCCAATTTCGTTGTGGTTCGCTGTGTGCTGTGCTGTGACCTCGCAATGACAAGAATAATCACTTTCACCTTAAAAAAAAAAAAAAAAAAAAAGTTGATTTCATGCGGGGTTTTTTAATTTTTATTTTCTTTTTAGCGCAGCATGGTTTAGACAATTGTCTGATCTGATCTGAACCTGTTAAACTTTATGGCGAGCTGCGAAAATAATGGATTTTTTTGAAAATACTGTAAGGACTGGTTATTAAAATTCCCTGAACTGGGCCCAGGATGTACTAACAGCTCTCTGTTTTGCACAGACCATGGTATCATCATCTCAAGACCACACTAGTGGCTCTTCGCTGCGCCAGCAGCAGACCTACCCGCCTTCCTCTTCTCAGTACCACCTCCAGGAGGCTCTGCCATTCGCCAGCGCACCGAGCCTGTACACGTACCCCGCCTCCGCCGCGCTGGCGTCCACCTCCCACACCATGGAGCAGTTGCTCATCCAGGGTTCCTCCCCTTCCATCCACGTCCCGCCCACCAGTCACTATGCAGCCAGTCTTATCCCAAAAGACTCGGTGGGTGGTGTGGTACACGGATTGCCTGCCCACTACCAGCAGCATTTCCCCGCCCACCCGTACGTTGGCACAAACACCAGCAGCGCTAGAGGAAGTGCAGCCTATGGTGGCTATCAGCTCAGTCCTAGGAGAGTTACTCAGTATTCATACATATGAGGCACATAGTAGAGAAGTGACTGAGGCATAGTAACCTAGATAGGACCACATCCTCATAGACTTGCCATTGAAACTGCTGCGACATTTACTGCTATTACCTATTTAATTGAACTATTTTAGAGTTTTGTTTTTTGTTTTGATATCTAGAAATATTATATTTTACCGTTCTCAATTTGTATACCTCCTCTTGAAATGTCCTGCTATTTGTTAGGGGTAAGTTTATTTTCCTAGCACAAAAAACGTGATGTGGTGTTGTAAAAGACATTCTTTAGCAATAGCGAAACACTATTGAAAAGCTGACACAAAAAGAAAGCTGGATCCTGGTACAGCACCATCCCCTATACCTTTATCGTGTACTACAAGAAGTTCCACACTAACCCAGTAATCGACCCCTTTAATGGTTTTACTGTTTTGTGTCTCTTATAGTTAGTACCCTTTTTTAATCATTTTAAATTATGTTCCGTGTTGATTTTTATTTCCCTGGAAGATGAGTTTTGAAGTGACTGAAAAGGTTTAAAAAAAAAAAAAAAAAAAGGAAAAAAAAATGATCAGGAGTATATATAGAGCCACCGCTGCTCCACTATGTAAGTCAAGAATTGTTAGTTAACTCAAAGGAAAGGTAGGCTAGTAGGAAGTATGTTGTGCTGAACGTAAAATAATAGAATTTAAACAATTTATTGGTTTTGTCTAGAGTTGTTTTTATCTTGTCAACATCCATTAATTCCTCTGGAGAAAAATTGCTTATAAACTGTGATCATGTCAAAGCCAATGACTATGTATCGACTAGAATTTACTGAATCAGGATTTAATGAGGTATCGGGAAACATTTACATTTTGTCAATCCATCTGCTAAATTGATGTGCTGTTAAGGTTCTTTTGATGCTGTTGAGTAGGACTTGCTTTCCAAAATGAACTAACACCAAAAAAAAGACCTGTCAAAATCCAGGGTTCAGTGCTTGCAAGCTTTTGAGCAGTTGTTGTTCTTTTGCTAATGTCCCAAACCTGCATTCTCAAATGGTTGAGGCGGAGAACAGACGAGGCGCTACGTGGCAAACAAGCAGAGCTTTGATTTGTCTGCAGGTCCTTTGCTCAGAAGCACACTGACTCAGATACGTGGTTTTACTTGTTCTGCTCTCAATAAGATGATGTGCCTTGACATTCTTTCTCACTCTCTCCATGTTTGGCAGTTTTTGAAGTCAAGAGTACATTTTCTCACCTACTGCAAAAGTACTGTATGCATTTTGTAACGTCAGAATCAGAACATCTGAACACCTCCATTGTAATACCATCCAATAAACAAACACAATTGCACTGTTTGTATTCTGTCCTTTTGTTTTTCACCAGAACAGAATGTGGCTTTGACACCCCGCTAATCTGGATCTGCAAAACTGGGAAGTTGTGAGGATGCACTAAAGACCACTTCCTCTTATGGATGAAGTGTTATTATCATTCTATATCTTTTATATATTTCTACTTGCATCGTTACTTTTTCAGTTTTCTTGTACCGGAAGACAAAAGACTTTTCATCACCCAGGCTTCCTAAAAGATTCTGAGATTCAGGAACTTTCAGAGCCTGAAAAGGCTTCTGTACGTTAGGAATTTCATGAACAATGAAATGAACTTCACATGAAAACCTAAACATGGAATCGGTAAGATTGTCTTTAAAAAGCTTTAACAAATATTTCATTTATGGCGTAACAGGCAAACCGTGTTTTGGCCTAATCGGGGCAAAACTCACCCAGTAGCACCTCTTGAGCATCTGAGCAGGACGGTTATCACCAGGATCCTTCAGGCTGAGTTTCCCTGGGATTGAGGAATGTACATCACTCTGGATTAGAGCGTTTCATAAATGCTATGAAACAAGGTTGTGGGTTTTAATCCCAAACCAGCAGGTTCCCCGGAGTTTTCCTTGATCAAGGTACTGTCCCTTTCACTGCTCCCTAGGTGCTGGATAGGTCTGCCCCCTGCTGGATGGTGTGTTCACTCAAATTTCTTAGTTACATTACTGTTCCATTCTGAGAACGTTAACAGAGATCATTAACAGAGATCTTAAACAGTAACACGTATTTTCTCTATTTTTAACTTCTAAGCCCGTCACGTCCACCAATCAGACACATTAAAACAAGGGTTTGATTGAAGAACTGCACATCAGAGCTGTTGAAAGAAGCTTTTCTTCTCGTTATTTGCATTTTTTACTTGGTTTACTTTTGCATTTTCAGTCTTTACTGTTGGGATGGTTCATTTTATTATCTGCACTTAAAATCTTTGGTGCCAAACTAACTCCATATACAGGAATAGCGGAGCTCTGCTGCTCCCAGCGTCCTGACCAGCACTTGACCTGAGAGGAGTGAACATGATGACATCCACATGTGTTCCATGTGAAGAAGGTGAGGGGTGGAAATGTTCATTTCAGTTTGTGCAGCAACTGGGAGGAGCAGATGAAGAGCCGACAGAAATAGTGCAGGGAATTCTGACGATATTGAAAGAGTTCAATCTAATCTGTGTCAGTCATTCCAGTACTAACTTCATTGAAAATGGTTTCACTGGATTTAGTGCAGTGAAAACATTGTATTGATATTTTAGTGGTAGAGCTGCCTCTTTCATCCCATTTCAGACTGATCTGATGTCAGAAAAAATAAAGATGATGTGTCTTGTGTAGTTGAAACTCTTATCTGGATGCAGGTACTGGCAAAACAAATGGCAACGGCTGGAGCTGTCGAGCGAGAAATATAAACCTCTGGACTAAGATACATAAAACCACTTTATTCCAATACCGTTAAACTTTGAGGCAGCGGCGGCCTAGTGTTTAGGGAGTCGGCCACCGGATCTGAAGATTTTGGGTTCAAACCCCTCACCAGCAGGTTGCCCTGAGGTACCCTTGAGCAAGGTACCATCCCCATCACTGCTCTCTGGGCGCTTTCATAGCTGGCCACTGCTGCACGGTGTTTGCATGGGTTAAATGCAGAGGTCCAATTTTTTTGGGGTTCACTGTGTGCTGTGCCATGACCTCGCAATGACAAGAACAGTCACTTTCACTTTCACTTAAAGAAATACACTACAAAAATCGGCTGCGACCTTTTCACTTGGAGGAGCTGCATGTTCTGGAAGAATTTGTATTGTTTTCTCCTAAAAACTTATTCCCATCTCAAACCAGAGGAGGAACATCCGTCTCCTGAATCTGGTGAGCGCTTTCAAGTTAAACGTTAGAGACCATGTTGTACTTTGAGAGTTAATGATTTACTTGACGACTCACTCACTCATTTTCTGAGCTGCTTATCCTAATTAGGGTGGCGGACGGTGCTGGAGTGTATCCCAGCTCTCACAGGGCGAAAGGCGAGAACACACCCTGGACAGGTCATCAGTCCATCACAGGGCAGAGACACACACACACACACACACACACACACAGACACACACACTCACATCTACGGGCAATTTGGCTTCAGTTCACCTGACGTGCAGATTTTTGGACAGTGGGAGGAAACACACACAGACACTGAGACATGTCCACTCCGCACAGAAAGGACCAGGACTGTCCCACCTAGGAGCTGAACCCAGGACCTTCTCGCTGTGAGGCCACAGGGCCACACTGCGCCGTTTACTTGATGATTTATGATTTAATGATTTACTTGCAGCTTTGAGAAACAGTGTAGCCATATGAAATTGAAGCATTTTATTCTGAAGAAAATATTGAAAGGATCAGCACCATCCTTCCCAAACTACAGCGCTGCACCCCTAAAGAATGCTCAGTTACAGTTCTGTATATTTAATGACTTTAAATGTCTTTTAATGTGAACAGTTAAGCGGACAGAAGATGAACTCACTACCAAAGGCGTTATATATTTTAAGCAGGATTACACTTTAATTTCCATATTTTTATTATACAAAATACCGAAAGACAAACAAGTCCTGCAGCAAAGGTTTGCGCACCCGCCATGGTCAGTACTAAGTAACAACCTCCAGGGGAAATATTCCAGTTTTTAAAGGTTTTTGGTTTTAATTTGGGGTGATTCCACCCCGTTCATGGGAGACTTCTAATTCTGCGAGAGCTTTGGGCCGTCCTGTATACACTGCTCTTTTGTGATCCAACAATGGTTATTTAAGTAGGTTTAGGTCAGGGGACCGTGAGGGCCATAACAAAATCATCAGCTTGTGCATCCTGATGTGTTCCATTGTAGAGCGTAGACAGATGTAGATGTTTCACCATATATTGCTCTTTCAAACTATTCATATATGGTGTGATGTTTGCTTCCAGAATTTTTAATCCACTACCAGTGACGTGATCCCTGAGCCACTGACTGCAAAACAAGTCCAAACCCTCACTGACTCACCCTCAGGATTAACAGATGGAGAGGTGTTCTCTTCCTGGAGCTCTCCTTTAAACTCCAAATAAACATTTTCATACTGTAGGCAAGACGTTGTTGACTTGCCTTGTTTCCGAAACGCACCGGGCCTGGTTAGATGTTCATGTCAGCCTCTGAATTTTGCAGCTGAAACTTTAGTGAAATTTATCAGAGATCTTAAATGTCCTGGGGTGTCTAAACATTTGCATAGTGCACCTTTTCATTTTCACTGCACACCGTAACTAAAGAAAAGCAGTACACTTATTTTTCATGAAATGCTGAAATTTAGCATCTTCACACCCCAAGATGAGCAGGACACCTTCTCCTCCCTGAACTAATCACAATGACAAACATTTTCAGCAACGATGCCCAAACGATCGTGTGCCACTGCAGAACAGAAAGATGGCATGAACTGCGACACAAACCAAACCTTTAGTAAATGTTGGAGGTTTAATCTAATGTTCAGGAGCAACACGTAAAGGTGGCATTAAAAGGGCACACTGGTGTAAAACACATCGATCAGCGGATTAACATTAAAACTCCTAATCAACCAATCAGAGCAGCTCACAGACTCAACTAACGCACACTATACAGTACTTGGTCGTTTGTGGAACTCCGTTCCGTGTGCAGAAATGAATTTGGATTGAAGTTCATCTTCACTGGATCTGTTGCCAGTTGGTTTAACCCGACAGTGTGGATGGATACTGATAAGGCGGCAGGAAGGACAGACATCGTACAGGTTTGTACAATCAGGACACAACAGGCAAAGCCATCCAGCTCTGCTCCGTCGTATTAAACGGTCAGAAAAAAAGCACATTTCTATTTACTCCAATCGAACGTACACTTAAAAAACTCCCCAAAAGCTCGACTGATGGAACATTGACAACACTGGTAAATAAATAAATAAATAAATAATCATCCAACAACACGTGTGTCGCACCATCAGGTCAAGGGATGCCTTCTTTGCGCTGGCAGCACTGCGATGGCGGCACATTCCAGTCATACACGTACGAGAGGCGGAGCTTCACCTCCTCCTTGCAAAGGTGTCCGTCTCTCTGCAGAGTCTGGTGCTTCTCCAACATATCCTCCAAGCTCTGCTTGTGCGTGACCAGGTATTTATTATTGCAGCCTCTCGACTTGTACTCAGTATCAAATCGAGGGTCGTGCAGACGCTTCACGTCAACAGGGGCCAGCCATGCACCCAGGGAGACGTCCTCGCTCTGCCATGTCTTTAGAAAAGCAACGTTGAGATGAATGTAGTGAACCAGGTCAGCTGAAAGCACATAGCCCCCACCCAAGGCATACGGCAAGTAATAGTCACATAACTCCCATGCACTTTCCTTCCATTTACCAGCAGTTTTAACACGACCACGGCCTGAGAAGAAGCCCCAGTAGAGGCGGCTGGGCTCCTTAGCCTTCAGCTCTTCCTTGAGAAGGTCCAAACGGGCAAAAGTGTCATCATCTGCCTTCAGGACGAACTTGAAGTCCACCTTCTGGTCTAGCCAGGAATACATGTGAATGAGCTTCCGTGTCAGGTTCTCGTAAGAGTCATGGAGCTCTGGGAGCAACAGGAGGTCATGGTGCCGCAGCTGCTCCGTGCTCAAGTTCTGGACATCTTCTGCTGGCAGGCCTTCAGTGCCGATTACAAATAACGCAAGAACATCAGGGGCCACCTTTGCCAGCCAGGTGCTGCGGATGATGCTGCGCCGCTCTGTGTACTTGGGCCCCGTGGTGATGAGGACCACCAAAAAGGCAGAGAGCTCTTTAACCTGCGAAGGAGCTGCTGGATGTTCATGTCGCGCGTCCGCCCGTGGCACCATGACGGGGGAGTCGGCGGGCTTCAGCGTCTCCGAGGTGCATTTGGCCAGAAAAAGTAGGACCATAGCGAAAACACAGAAAACACCAAACACCAGGGCTGTCTTGTGTCGGCACACGAGGCGGACCAAGTTCATGATGTCACAGCTGGGATGAAAGCAGACGGGGGGGGGGGGGGGGAAGGTTAAATCACACCCTGGCTATGAACAAACAACTCACAGCAGAAGATGCAACGTTCACAGTGTCCAGCAATGTTTGGTAACTTCTGAACTGAATCACACTTTAGAAATTAGCACTGATCAGAAGTTAGATCAGGTTTATTTGTGCAGCAAAACTCCCGGAGTTCACTGTATCATACAACTCCAGGCTCAGAAACAAATCCTTGGCCGTGTTTCCCAAACTGTGGAACATGCAGTCCTGGGTCTACATGGACAGTCTGTAGGTGGAGCCCAAAGAAATCCTGTAAGAGCTGATATTAATAATAAGTTTTAAAATGAAGCAGAGTCTGGATACTTTTGAGGAAGATCATAGTTTCAGTTTGGCTCTGCTTTCTAATGCAATGCAAAAATAGATGTCAAAAAGTAGTGAATATCTTTCCTGCTCACGCTAAACTGACAGAAAGCTTCGGGGCCGTCGAATAAGTGCAACACCGTCCTCTTAACTCAGAACCTGAGCTTGTTCCTCAGCTTTGCTCTTTAAATCCACGGCTGCTGCGGGAAATTTGCTGAGATCTGCAAATGCTTTAAGATTATCATCATATGGGGCAAATTATATACATGTCAGTTAAATGTCATGGGCTTTATCTGGGCGGCTGCAGCAAATATATTAATGTCTCTAAATCAGGATTGCCCTTCTTGGAAGCTTCTGACACCTTTTCTTTAAGGTTTCATCAAAAGGGCTCGAGAAAGTCCAGGTCCCAGGATGGATATGGACAATAAATCATTTCTGAAGGATCTCCTGCTCGGGCTGGGTGTATGTGATTATTTGAGAAGGGGTGCAGGACTTCTACACCCACCTGTGATGATTATTATTAACCCTCACCAGGTTCTTTTGGGATGCATCAAAGATGAACCAGTTTCAGAGAAAACTTGTGTTGCTGAAGCTGAACGACAGCAATGAAACCTTTACAACAGCACACCTTCAATGACAGAGGTGCAGAAATAATGCTCCATTCATCCCACGGTACTGGTACTGGTACTGGTACTGGTACTGGTACTGAGCCAGACCGCGCAGGACTGGGGTCAGCTTTGCTTTTACCTGCTGGACAGTCGCTGCAGAATCTGCTGGATGTGTTCATGGATTTCGTCCCCGCATCGTTAGCTTCTCCAGCTAGCCGCCATGCTACACAGCTCTGCCGACCTGAAGGGAAAAAACACCGCGAACCAAACAGGTAATCAAACACACAAAAGCTCCACACAACCCCACAACACCACTAATATTTCTCTCGCTACATTGATCGCTACACTTCAAAGACACGACAGTTCTGTGGTGGTTGATGACGCAGCCTGTGAGCTCGTTATGCTGCGTTCAATGACCAAAGGAGTTTCCGACTTCCCACCTGGAACAAAAACGTCCTCTCAAGTCGGATTTCCAACTCGGTAATTCGTCGATGAAAGCTCAAGCCCTACCTACTTCGACTTTTATGTATATAGTCATGTCGTGGCTGCGTACCCGCTTTGTAAAAAAAACCAAAACAAAACAAAACAAAAAAACCTATCCCTTTAATGAGTGCGCGTTCAATGACTGTAAACGTATCAATACGTTTCCCGCTAAACATCCCGTTAATTCAGACACATAAAGAGCGCTTCCGGTCCTAAGTTTTTAATTCTCCCCGAAAAGCACAATGAGACCGCCTATTTCTTCATCATCCTCTTCATCATCCTCATCCTCCACCTTACACGTACATCGGCCTTCTGGAGCTTGTAGCGGGGGAATAGCGTCACCCCGTCCAAGTGTTTTCATTGGCTCCGTACTGTCCATGTGGGCGGGAAAAGCTCGCCCAGCTTCCCACTCATTGGCTACAACAACCAAGCTGACTTACGCCACGTCAAAAATGACACCCTACCGCACTTAATGTTGCCATTAGAAATATACAACCGACCTGCGGATAATAAGCACGGCTTTAATGTTTTCGGTTCTAACACTTCTTCATTGTAAACCACAGTTTAGCTTAACTGCAGCGGCGGCCTAGTGTTTAGGAACGAGGCCCCAGGATCAGAAAATCGTGGGTGTGAATCCCAGACCAGTAGGTTGCCCTGAGGTACCCTTGAGCAAGGTACCGTCCTGATCACTGCTCCCCGGGCACTTTCAATAGCTGCCCCCTGAGCGTGGGTGAAATATTAATATTTATATATTTTTAAAGAGTTTTAAATATACTCTCTCTCTGAATAGAAATGTAAAGCTTTTCAAATAATTTCTATTTTTACTGGAACTGTTTTCATTTAAAAGGTCTTTAAACAGATTCTCTTGAACAGCTGCATTTCCCCCATTCTATGATCGAAGTTTGTGGAAGATTTTTGTGCATGTGTAAGAATCCAAAATTCTTTTAATATAATCTGTATTTGTGTAAACTGGCTTCTCTCACTTTTTCTCCAAAATGTCTAACCTGATCTGTCCCTCTAATATACTCATTTCTAATCCTGTCCATCCCGTCACACCCAACGAACATCTCATCTTCTTTAACTCGGACACCTCCAGCTCCGCCTCCTGTCGTTTCATCACCGTCTCCAACCCGTATAACATAGCTGGTCTCACATCCTGTGAGCCTTCCCTTTCACTCTCGCTGGTCCCCGTCTGGCACAGATCACTCCTGTCACTCTTCTCCACCCATTCCAACCTACCTGCACCCTCTTCATCTCCTTCTCTTCCACATCTGAAATGGCATTTGTGGCAGGAATTAATACACTGTATGTGCTGTTTTTATCTTCTTTTCTTCTTTTTTATGGAAAAAATTTAATTGGGTTGTAAATTTGACTGGGAGGGCAGCACTGAGCTCAGGATCCGATGTGCAAAGTTCTTTTATTTTACTGCTGTTGGTTTGAGGCCTCCTCCAGACATTAATGTTATTTATATCATTCATAATATTGTTGTGGGTCTCAAGCCCTTATTCTCTCCATTTCTTTTTCTAGATGTTTCTATTTGTAAAGTTCCTTCTGCAGTTTTTATGCAGGTGTTTTTTTCAGGGTCAGTTTATTACATAAATCTGTTACATTACAGGAGAAAAACAGGTCCGTCACCAAGTTCCTGTCAATCACTAAACTGTTTACTCAAGGGTACCTCAGGGCAACCTATTGGGAAGGGGCTTGAACCCCCGATCCTCCGATCAATGCCCTAACCACTAGGCCACCGCTGCCCCAGATCAGTAACTGCTGATTAGCTACTACCACCTAAGTAACAAATTAAGAGCCCTTGTGACAAGTATATACATTACTCGTTTAAGGAAAGAAGGAGCAGGGGTAGGAGAGTAGATGGTTTGGGAGGATTATTCCCTGAGAAATTCCATGGACAGGTGGGTCTTTAATCGACTTTTGAAGACAGCAAGGGACTCAGTTCTGACCATCAGGGGGAGGTCGTTCCACCACTGAGGGGCCAGAACTGAGAAGAGTCTTGATGCGTGTCTTCCTCTTTTTTTCAACGGTGGGGGTTCAAGACGAGCAGTGCTTGATGGTCTGAGGGGACGAGAAGAGACACAGAGTTTGATTAGAGCAGTCAGGTAAGTTGGTGCAAGACTGTTAGTAGCCTTGTAAGCAAGAGTTAGAGTTTTAAATCTGATACGAGCAGCCACTGGGAGCCAGTGCAGGTCCCGCAGCAGAGGAGAGTAAGAAGAGAACTTGGGATGGTTGAAGACGAGTCTTGCAGCAGCGTTCTGAATCAGTTGTAGTGGTCTTGTTGCCTTCAGTGGAGTACCTGCCAGAAGAGAGCTGTGTAGGCTAGTTTCGAGATGACCAGGGACTGGACCAGCAGTTGGGTTGCCTGGGTGATGAGGAAAGGACGGATTCTTCTAATGTTGGAAAAAAGGTGTCGGCAGGACCTAGAAAGATTAAGAACATGGGAGGAGAAGGAGAGCTTGTTGTCGAAAGCGACAGAGAGATTCCTAGCGGATCTAGATGGGACGAGAAGCGAACCGCCAAAGGAGATGTGAAGGTCCTGACGCGGTGTTTGATGGCCTTCCAGGTAGAGAAGCTCAGTCTTGTTAGGGTTGAGCTTGAGGTGGAGGGCTGTCATCCATGCAGAGATATCAGCCAGGCAGTTAGAGATTCGGGTAGAGACCTGTTGATCGTAGGAGGGAAAAGAGAGGATAAGTTGGGTGTCGTCTGCATAAGAATGATAGGAGAAGCCATGAGAGAGTATGACCTTCCCCAGAGAGCCGGTATATAGAGAAAAATAGAAGGGGACAGAGGACAGATCCTTGGGGAACGCCAGTTGTCAAATTTCGTGGAGTGGACCGATGGTGACTTCCATGTCCTGATTACAGGAACAGTCCCCCTGGAGACACTCAGGGTTAAGGGTCTTGCTCAGGGACCCAGTGGTGGTAGTGCTGGAGGTGGGATTCGAACCTGGGACCTCTTGAGCCATAGGTCCTGGTTCTGCACCAGCTGTTCCGTCAGCTGTTCTATCTCCTCTCTGTAAGCTGCCTCGTCACCACCGCTGATCAGACCCACCATGGTTGTATCATCAATGAATTTGATGATGTGGTTCCAGCTGTTTGGGGCAACCCCCCATAACTGGAAACAATTGGGCTTTAGTGGAACTGGCCTGGAAGAAAGACCTGGGAGAGCAGAAGATGAAGCAGTGTGTGTGTGTGGGTGTGTGGGTAGAGACACACCTGTGGTGTTTGAGTGTTCAGTGATTGTTAAGTAAAGTGTGTAAACTTCACTGTACTCAGCTCTGTCATTTGTTTCCTTTGGACCAAGCTGGAAAAGCTCGGTGCCGTATTTGCTGCTTTTCTCCAGGTTTTGAGTTCGTTAGGGAGACAGACTAGATCCCTGTCACTTTTGTTTGGAAGGTTTTGCAGTGGACTGGGGTGAGTGAGTTTGGCTTTTTTTTTTTTGTTGGTATTTTCTTACCCTGGAGAGAAGGCAGTTTTTGTTTACTGGTAATGATGTATTTTCTGTATGTTCTGATAAAGCTGTACACCTGTTGCCCAAATTTGAAATCAGGCTGAATTATCGCCTTTTGGTGTCAGTGTTTAAAACCCAGCAAACTTTTCAATGACGCTTATTTGATATATCTGACACTTGTTTCTATTAAGGTAGAGTTAGTAGAATATATTGAAATAGGTTTGTTGCTTTTATTGATTTTTTAGAACTAGGTAAAGCGTGGAAAATGTATATAGACCAGAAATGTTATGCATTTTCTTCCTGGTTTATATTTTGTACACGTTTTAATTAATAAAAACAGTAATTACGTCAATGCCATTGTAATATATCATGGCAATATTTATTATTTTATGTAAATGGAACGAAATGTAAAAATCGATTGAGCAAATTTGTATTATTTTGATACACCAAGGAGAAATTGCAACTGGAAGTCTCCCCCGTATTCTTGGCAATTTCACACTGCCGTTTTGTGGAGTAAAACTGAGCTGCAGAAGACGCTCATATCAGGAGTCTTTTCTCTCTTAAGACACTTGGTTCTTTCGTACTGTTACTCACACGCGGGCAAATTAAAAGTCCCCTGCAGGCAGAGTTTAGAGATTCAATTATGAACAGAGGGGATTTTAATTCTGTCAGAATGAAGCTCCCCTCCTGCATCTTCATCCTCCTCCTCCTCCTCCTCTGGATCCAGATGTTCAAACACGCAGACGAGCCGCTGGTGAGTTACACTCATTATTTCTTCCTTTTTTTCTTCCACCTTAAAACTCTTCTCCTTTACAGAAAAAGGCAGATAGAAATCTAAAGTTTAATTCTGCTTTACAGTGGGTTAAACAGTGTCAGACAGGGATTAATCCTAGTCCTGAACTTTGTTACAGGAGGTTTAATCCCTGCCTGTGATCAAATTGGGGAATTAAATCTCTTATCTGGTGTTAACTCTTAACCTGCTGGATTGGTGGTGGTCTAGTGGTAATTATATACTCACTGTGTATGGTTATCTTTCCTGTCTTTATATTCTTTATTTCTTGCCCTGTAACACCTGAATCTCTCATTCGTGGGATAATAAAGGATTATTCTGTTCTATTCTATAAAAGCTGCTTCTCCTGTCTGTGGGCAAGTGTGAGTGGAACTGTCACACTGCTGCTCCCTGTAGAAGAACTGCAACACTACACAAGCATTCACTCACAACAAGTCTGTCTGTCTGTCTGTCTGTCTGTCCTGTTCGTACTGCGTGTGTACATAGAAAAACACACACATACAGAATATAGAAATACACATTTCTATTTTTAGATTTAAATTGCATCCTCACGCAACCCGCATTGTGGAAGAGCCCTCTCACCCGTCCCACTCTCTCTTCTCCCTCCTGCCATCCGGGAAAAGGTTCCACAGCATACGGGCCTCCGCTACCAGGCTGGGAAACGGCTTCTTCCCCTGAACATCAGACTTCTGAACTGCTGATGTCTTCTATGCACTGATGCACATTCATGAAGCACCTCATCACCACCATTATTTCTTTATGATTTATTAATTCATTATCATTAATAATATTTCTCTTTAGTCCCAACACTGCTGCTTCTCTGACGGATGAAGGTACTGTCTGTTGTCTGTCTGTTTTTGGCCTTGTCTTGTGTGATAGTTGAAATGACAGTAAAAAATTGCTCGACTTCATGTATATGTTTATATATACATAGTTTATATTAACATCATATTATATATATATATTTTTTTGCCTTTCCTGTTTTCCCTCCCCATTTGTCCGGGCTTGGGACCGGCGAGGAGAGACACTCTGTCCAGTGTCCCCAGTGGCTGGGTTAAAAACAGGATGTGTAAAAAACACACACACACACACACACAGTGTGTGTATAAAGCTTCCATTTTACCCTCCCCATTTATCCGGGCTTGGGACCGGCCATGAGAGACAAACTGTCCAGAGTGTCCCCACTTGGCTGGGTTAGTGGGACGTGCCCCCCACCCCATGACGAATGGAGTGGAAAGGACACACCCCCGGGGTGCTACAGACAGCACCGGTCCCCATTTCCCCGGATCAATCTTCTCCGGAGAACCGGGAACCGGTGCGGCTCCGCACGCCTCAGGAGGAGGGTTGCACCCCCACACCCTCAGCATCCGGTAACCACGGCAACACCAACCCAGACCGGCCGCCCCCCCCAGCCCACAGTTTCTGCAGCTGCTATCAAGACTGACGTGAGACCCGCGAGGAACATCCTGAACCTGGAGAACATCGGGAGGAGCGACTACCAACCGAACGAGCGAAGAGAGAGCCGGGGAGGGGGAGGGGGAGGGGGCGCCAGGCACACAGGGAGATAGAGAAAGAGGAGAGGGAGCACACACACACAGACACAGAGGGGAGAACACGGAACAGGACAGAAAAGAAACACTGAAAAGAAAAAGACCGAAAAGAAGACAAAAAGAAGACAGACATGGCTGCCGGTTCGGCCGCTCGGTCGGACAGATAGAAGACGGAGCCGCGGTTCAAACATCCTCCTTCAAGAAGCGACAAAAGCCGGAACCGAAGAGTTTAGCCGGGCCGGCGAAGGGTCCCCATGGCTACCGAAAGGGCACGAGAGCGCGACATTCCACCTGAGACGCGTGGAGCCGCACGAGCTACTGGTCCGCCGGGATCCGGGCAGACGAGCGCTGTGTGCAGACCCCGTGTAATGAGGGGCAGAGCGCCTGCGCGCCCCTATTTATAGCCTCGGGTCACGTGGTCAGTGGTGACGTCACAGCAAGTCACGTGGCTTCTGGTCACGTGCTATGGCACGAGGGCGCGCGTTCAATTGAATTAAATAAATGAGATTGGAATGAATGTTTCTCTGTCTCTGAATTTATTTTTACATTTTTTTCAAGGCTGTAAATTGGCTAAACATACGGTTCTAGATTAAGGGGTTCCACCCACTCAGGAAGAGCAAGAAATCAAGTCTTTTAGATAGCACTGAGTAAGTGTGTGTGTGCTCCTGACTGTATTTCTCAAAAGTATTTGTTCTAAGCCTTTTCTCTATTTTAATTTATTAAAATGAAAACGTTTTTAATGAAGAGAGTTTGTGGGTGAATTTTTTTTCCTGGCCGAGCTGGACGTCTTAAAGATGCTGAGATTTGCGTCGGGAGGACGAGGATGGACAGGATTAGTGATGAGTATATTAGAGAGACAGCTCCGGTTGGACAGTTTGGAGACTATAAGTTTGGACGTGTCCAGAGGAGAGACGAGGAGTATATCAGGACTAGTTTTTGTAGAGCAGTGTGAAATTGTCAAGAATACGGGGGAGACTTCCGGTTGCAACTTCTCCTTAGTTTATCAAAATAAAAGTCCGGTTTGATCAATCGATTTTTACATTTCAGTCCATTTACACAAAAGAATAATAAATATTGCCATGATATATTACAATAGCATCGACGTAATTACCGTTTTTATTGACTAAAACGTGAACCCAGCCACTAGGGATGCACAAGCCAGTGTATTTCTTCGTGCCGGTCCCAAGCCCGGGTAAATGGGGAGGGTTACGTCAGGAAGGGCATCCGGTGTAAAACTTTGCCAAGTCAATATGCGGACAACAATACAGAATTCCATACCGGATCGGTCAAGGCCCGGGTTAACAACGACCGCCGTCAGTGCTGTTAGCCTACAGGGTGCTGGTGGAAATTGGACTACTGTTGGCCGAAGAAGAAGAGGAGGAAGGCATGTCCAGAGGGAGAAGGAGAGAAAGAAGGAGAGGAGAGTGGAAGTGAGGGTAGGGACTTTGAATGTTGGCAGCATGACTGGTAAAGGTAGAGAATTAGCTGATATGATGGAGAGAAGGAAGGTTGATCTTCTGTGTGTGAGAGACTAGATGGAAGGGTAGTAAGGCCAGGTGTACTGGAGGAGGGTTTAAACTGTTCTACCATGGTGTGGATAGAAGGAGAAATGGAGTAGGTGTTATCCTGAAGGAAGAGTATGTGGAGAGTGTTTTGGAAGTGAAGAGGGTGTCAGGGAGGGTGATGAGTTTGAAGCTAGAAGTTGAAGGTGTGATGATGAATGTTGTTAGTGCTTATGCTCCACAAGTTGGTTGTAAGATGAAAGAGAAGGAAAAATTCTGGAGTGAGTTAGATGAAGTGATAGAGAGTGTACCCAGGGGAGAGAGAGTGATGATTGGTGCAGATTTTAATGGTCATGTTGGTGAAGGGAACAGAGGTGATGAGGAGGTGATGGGTAGGCATGGTGTCAAGGAGAGGAATGCTGAAGGGCAGATGGTTGTAGATTTTGCAAAAAGGATGGAAATGGCTGTAGTTAATACTTATTTTAAGAAGAGGGAGGAGCACAGGGTGACGTATAAGAGTGGAGGAAGATGCTCACAGGTGGATTATATTCTTTGCAGGAGGGTCAGTTTGAAAGAGATCAGAGACTGCAAAGTAGTGACAGGGGAGAGTGTAGCTAAACAGCATAGGATGGTGGTCTGTAGGATGACCTTGGAGGTCAAGAAGAGGAGGAAAGTGAGGGCAGAGTCGAGGATCAAGTGGTGGAAGCTGAAGGAGGAGGACTGTAAGGTGGAATTCAGGCAGGAGTTAACACGGGCACTGGGAGGTGTTGAAGAGCTACCGGATTGCTGGGAAACTACTGCAGAAGTGATCAGGCAGACGGCTAGAAATGTACTTGGTGTGACATCTGGAAGGAAGAAAGAGGATAAGGAAACCTGGTGGTGGAACCAAGAAGTCCAGGAGTGTATTCAAAAGAAGAGGGAGGCAAAGAAGACATGGGACAGTCAGAGAGATGAAGAAAGTAGACAGGTGTACAAGGAGATGAACCGCAGGGCGAGGAAAGCAGTGGTGAAGGCCAAAGATAAGGTGTTTGGTGAATTGTATGAGAGGTTGGACAGTAAAGAGGGAGAAAAGGACCTTTACCGATTGGCTAGACAGAGAGACAGATCTGGGAAAGATGTGCTACAGGTCAGGGCGATTAAAGATAGAAATGGTAACGTACTCACAGGTGAACAGAGCGTGTTGAGCAGATGGAAGGAATACTTTGAGGGGCTGATGAATGAAGAAAATGAGAGAGAGAGAGAGAAGACTGGATGATGTGAGAAGAGTTAACCAGGAAGTGCAGCAAATAAACAAGATGGAAGTAAGGGCAGCGATGAAGAGGATGAAGAATGGAAAGGCTGTTGGCCCGGATGACATACCAGTGGAAGCATGGAGATGTTTAGGGGAGATGGCAGTTGAGTTTCTGACCAGATTGTTTAACACAATCTTGGCAAGTGAGAAGATGCCTGAGGAGTGGAGACGAAGTGTACTGGTACCGATCTTCAAGAATAAGGGTGATGCACAGAGCTGTAGTAACTATAGAGGGATAAAGTTGATCAGCCACACCATGAAGTTATGGGAAAGAGTAGTGGAAGCTCGGTTAAGAAAAGAGGTGAGGATCAGTGAACAGCAGTATGGTTTTATGCCGAGAAAGTGCACCACAGATGCAATGTTTGCTCTGAGGGTGTTGATGGAGAAGTACAGAGAAGGTCAGAAGGAGCTGCATTGTGCCTTTGTGGATTTGGAGAAAGCATATGACAGGGTGCCTAGAGAGGAGTTGTGGTTTTGTATGAGGAAGTCTGGTATTACAGAGAAGTATGTGAGAGTAGTTCAGGATATGTATGATGACAGTGTAACAGTGGTGAGATCTGCAGTGGGAGTGACGGATGCATTTAAGGTAGATGTTGGATTACATCAAGGATCAGCACTGAGCCCATTCTTGTTTGCAGTAGTAATGGACAGGTTGACGGATGAGGTTAGACAGGAGTCTCCGTGGACGATGATGTTTGCTGATGATATTGTGATCTGTAGTGAGAGTAGGGAGCAGCTTGAGGAGAACCTGGAGAAATGGAGATATGCTCTTGAGAGGAGAGGAATGAAAGTGAGTAGGGCAAAGACAGAATACATGAGTGTGAATGAAAGGGAGGAAAGTGGAGTGGTTAGGATGCAGGGAGTGGAGGTAACAAAGGTGGAGGAGTTTAAATACTTGGGATCAACAGTTCAGTGTAACGGCGAGTGTGGAAGAGAGGTGAAGAAGAGAGTGCAGGCTGGTTGGAATGGGTGGAGAAGAGTGGCTGGAGTGATTTGTGACAGACGCGTACCAGCTAGAGTAAAAGGGAAGGTTTACAGGACAGTAGTGAGACCAGCTATGTTGTATGGGTTGGAGATGGTGGCACTGACGAAAAGGCAGGAGGCGGAGCTGGAGGTGTCAGAGTTAAAGATGCTGAGATTTTCGTTGGGTGTGATGAGGATGGACAGGATTAGAAATGAGTATATTAGAGGGACAGCTCAGGTTAGACGTCTTGGAGACAAGGTTAGAGAAGCAAGGTTGCGTTGGTTTGGCCATGTGCAGAGGAGAGACGATGATTATATTGGAAGGAGGATGTTGAAGATGGAGCTGCCAGGAAAGAGGAGAAGAGGAAGACCAAAGAGGAGGTTTATGGATGTGGTGAGAGAGGACATGCAGGTGGTCGGTTTGAAGCAGGAAGATGCAAAATACAGGAAGAAATGGAGACAGTTGATCCGCTGTGGCGACCCCTAAACGGGAGCAGCCGAAAGAAAAAGAAGAAGAAGAAGATTGATTAAAACGTGTAGAAAATATAAACCAGGAAGAAAATGCATAAAATTTCGGGTTTATATACATTTTCCACACTTGAACTAGTTCTAAAAAATCTATTAAAGAAACAAACCTACTCAGGTACATTCTACTAACTGTACTTTAATACAAACAAGTGTCAGATATATCAAATGAGCATCATTTGAAAAGTTTGCTGGGTTTTAAACACAAACACCAAAAGGCAATAATTTGGCCTGATTTCATATTTGGGCAACATTTGGGCAAAAAAATCTGCATTAGAAATTAACTTAATGACAATATCAAAGGAATATTGAACAACATTATTATCATTTAGGTTCCATTCACTGTTTGAATTTATTTTGTAAACTGAAGTGTAGGGATATGTATTGTCTTGTCTTGTGTGTAGCTCCAGGGTCCTGGAGGAACGTTATTTCGTTTCACTGTGTACTGTATATATGGCTGAAATGACAATAAAATCCTACTTGACTTGACTTGTCTTGACTTGAAAACACAGTAAAGCAGCTCTTATTATAAATACATTTTCCTTAAAAATTGAAGACAATTTTAAAAGCTGTGCTGGTTCACGTCCTTTGGAATTTAAAGTAATTAAAAGTGATCGAGGACGATGAACAATATTCACACTGCTGACTGTCAAAGAGCCGAAACATTTTGGGCAAGACAGCATCGTACAGAGAGGAGTGCACACGCTCTCTAGAGTTCCTTTCTAGGAGATCTCAGTCACTGTTCAAATATATTCAGACCTGTACTGAAAGACACCATCTGTACATTTAGCGCAACTAAGATCTTCATAAATGTGAAGATTAAACAAATCATTTGCAAGAAAATTTGCAGATGTTGTTTGCGAAAATAAACTTGCAACCACATTTCTGATAGACCTTGCTGAAATCTTATACTGCTGAACAGTGTTGTGGATTTGAATTGATCCAGATGTTTGTAATACAGCGGCTGCATTGTGCAAGTACTCTGATGATGATATACTTGCAGCTTGTCTAATCCTGTGACTACACAACTGAACAGCTTTGGTAAATCTGGAATAAAGCCGTCTTCACTGCTTTCTTTCAGCTCTAATTCTGGTCATTCAGACCTTCAGGTTAGAAGAACCTGATGATTCCTGTTTATGTATGTCTGCTCTTTTAATGAAGGTACTTGTTTTTTGTAACAGGGTTACTTTTTCATAAAAATACAGTTCACCACTTGTTTGTTCTTCCATGTTAGACGAAGGTTCCAAAGAAATATTAAGGTCATTAAGTCTAATTCTGCAATTGCCGTCTTTAAATAACAAAGACCAATAATGTCCGTATCTGGAAGATTCCCCTGTATGACAGGAAATGGATTTTAATCTATAGGTCTGTGTTCCCCCATCTTCTAAACAGTGTTCTATTAAGGATGAGGCTTCAACCTGGGTACGAATAGGTTTTGATAATCCTGCTCGGCACGCATAAATAATGAAAATGTCTGGACTACTTTTCCAACATGTCTGAACTCTATAAGGTCCACGGCATTTATCACAGCTCCCAAAGTTGTCATCACATTCCATCTTATTTTTAAAGAGCTCACACACAGAAGTAGACTTTTTTCCCACATTAACAAATAAATAATGAATTTAAATCGAGCTCCTTAATATTTATGCAATTACAATTGATACAGTGAGCCTGTGATTTACTGTTACTTCTGTTAGAAGGTGCAGAGCTTTAATCCACCACAGAAAGGGAACACAAAGTCTGAAGGATCGTTTTGTTGTCCAAAATGCAAGGTCGACACCGAAGAGCAGATTTCTATAAGAGCACATTTTATATCTGTAGAGTTTATCGCGCACCCTGGATGTGAAACTAGCTGAACGAGCCTCTACAGGTGAATTCTGTACAATATATGTTACACTGTAAGTTTGAAATATTTTTCTCACTGTTCGAAAATGTGGAAAACATTGGACAACTGAATTGAACCAAGAATTTTGGTAAATGTTTTCAAATTTACAAACGTCTGTTATTGTGGAACCTTCGTAGGGTTTTTACTGGGATTGTTTGGGAATTTACGATACATTTCTGATTGAGACAATGTGTTTGTGTGTTTCGCTGGAGGCTTTTGAACAGATTTTTTTAGATGTTTTGGAACTTTTTTCTTTTTATTGCAAGTTTCCTCTGGCTCCTCTAATGACAGATGTGGTTTCAGTGCTTTTAGTCAAACCTTTTCACAGAACTCTCTTCCCCTCGCTCTGTACAAAGTTTAAATTAAAAAGTTTCATTATACATTCATCAACTCTCATTTTTTTCTTCACCCAAAGGTGGCCTAGTGGTTCGGGCGTTGGCCACATCATCGGAGGATCGGGGGTTTGAACCCCTTCCCAATAGTGGTGGGGTGCCCTTGCGCAAGGTGCCGCCCCTGTCTCGCTCCTCCCTGCGATGGGCTGGCGACCTGTCCAGGGTGCGTCCCCCGTCCTTTGCCCTGTGTGCGCTGGGTTGGACTCCAGCACGACCCGCTTGGGACAAGCGGCAGAAAATGGATGGATTGACATATGATGTTGTGTCTTCAGGTTCTTCTTGTATATTTAATTTTTGAACTTTAGATTTGATATTTGAGAGACTCGTTTCTACAGATTTGGTATGATATTTGCTCCCTAGTATAATGCACACATCATGCACAATAGAACATATTTCTTGCATTCAGGACGATTTTACCAGGATGCTGAACATGAACATCCCAACTGTGTAACTCACATCTTCACCACTGTACTGCTTCTTACAGATTTCACTTGCCTGTCTCATATGAGGACTTTTACAGGATTGAATTATACAAAATTCTAAATCTTCCTCTGATGCACATCCACTGGCAATTCTCCAACATCGCAGTAAATATGACTCCATTGTATTGTTATTAAAAATATTCATTGCAACCTTTAATAAAACTATTGATCTGTCACTAATTATTTGTGCTGGCAGAGTGTTACTTTGAAACAGCGTCCTTTCGTGGTCTCTGATTGATGAAGTAATTGTTGTACTGCGCTTTGTGTGTCTTCAGAAATCATCAGTGCAGCTGCTGCTGCAGGTCTGTGATGCTGGGTTACTCACCACAATTTTATAACACAAACCCCCCCCCCCCCTGTAAAACATATTACTGTGAAAGGTACAGCCTGTACTGTTTGAATAAAGCCTTTAATATGTACACTATTAACATCCTTTTGCTCCAGGTTACCTTTTAGAATCTGTAGAGTCTTAACCTCATCCAAATCAAGTAAATCTTTCATTTTGTGCTCAGATTAAATTTTTCTCAGTACGGCTGTCCTGGTTCCTGTTCCTGTTCTGTTTTGAGCTGACAAAGAATCAGGATCTGCATTTCCTGATACATTATTATATAAGCGGTATGGTTTCATAATTCCCAATTTCGTGTCTTTAATTTATCACTGGGTTGTATTATCTCTCCAGTATAACTGATTGTAAACATTAAACTTGTTTCATTTTCTAAGTTCATACAGAAAGACATCGGGCATGATTTATAAGCACAGTATGCATGTATTCTTAAAACAGGAGTATTTCTGGGTCTGAATTATCTGAATTATCAAATGTTTTTTGAAAATATTTACCAGCTCTTTTAGCATTTAATGCTGCCCACTCTTCATGGGTGAGTTTAAATCTGATGTCTTTGGAGCAGAAGCTTTAAATTCCCCAAAAGTATCATTTTTGGAACGAACACACTTCAACGTGTCCTCGGAGATAAACGTGTTCTCTTCTATCTTCTGTTCAGCGACAGCTAATTTTTAGAGGAAAAAATTCCCACTCTACCCAGATGTTGCGAAAGCGCCATCAGCGCTTGGGTTCAGCGGTTCCCAATTTAGCCTGATCCAGCTCTCGGGATTACAATAATTAATCAATAAAATGGTACCTCATATAAAGATACATATTAGAGTTTACCATGTGCTGATTCAAGATAATATGACTGTGCTCAAAACAATAATAAGGACATGCAATTTCGGTCAGAGTATATATAACAAATCATTCAGCAATTGTTAAATTTATAGGTTATATAGTCGATACATGATCAATGAAATTTGAGTAAATGCATGTTATGAAAACAGCAAAATTCCCAACTAAGTCTCTCAACTGGTTACAAAGCAGCTACATCATCTTCGCCCGTTTTGCACTTTACATGCAGTCGCACGGTACCGTGGGTGTGTACCAGGCGAGGTCACTAGTACTTCTCTGGCCACACTGGACAACGCGCTGTCCTTAATCTGGGTAATAAAAGAAATCAATAACAGCATGCATCAGGTGGTTAGCGTCATGATCTAAAGTGAACCGGACAGCAATCTCAGGAACAGAAAAATCCTCAGTTGCTCCAGCAACTATGTTAGGAAGGAGATTATCTAAGGTGCAAGTAAGATCGTAATCAGGGTTACCAGTGAGTACCTTCTTAATGTTATCAAGGCACCATAGGACGAGTGATTTTTCTTACTATTACTTGTGGGTTGGTTCTCTGAATTTGGTCTTTTCCTTTGGAGCCTGTTCCCGTGGTCAGGGGCGTAAGGTCCAGGTTGGTCCTCCCATTCCTGCGTCTCCTCTGAGCTGTCTGAGTCCTCTGAGTCTTCGGTCTGCGTTGCTGCAGTCTGCGGGCCGCTAAGTGAGATGTCCTCCCTTGATTCTCCGACGCAGCTGTTCTGGCTCACGGATGACACACCAGGACCGGGATGGGTACCACTCTCCTGCCTCGATCCGGGGCTCTCCTTATTGCTTCCACTGTGTTCTTCTTCTCATGTTGCTGGCTCATCATTTTCACTAAGGTCGTCAGGCTCTGTTCTTGGCAACAGGTTCCTGGGAACTCGAGTACAGTGGTTAAGATGATAGCAAGTAGTACTATTCTCCACTTTTATTGCTGTGGGTGTCACGCTTACCACCTTATGAGGACCAGTTCGCCTTGGTTCATTCCACTTCCTCCTGAAAACTCTTACGTCTCAGCTCCTGTTGATAAATAGCTTAATTTACAGCAGTAAGTTGTCTCATATAGGCTCTCAGCTCTGCTTCCAATTGCTCCAAGGGAGGTCCCTGATAGGGCTCCCTCAGATGGGGTAAAAGGAAAAGAAGATTGAGATGCATGTTTTTGGGCCTGAAAAATGATTCTGAATCATGTGATTAAACCCCTTTTTGAATCTAGTTCTTTAATATCATGTTGTTCTGTTTAAGGCCGTGGACCGACACTTCACACTGCCTCATGCTTCCAGTAAGCCTGTGAAGAGCACCTCGAGCATGGGAGACTGCACTTATAAGACTCTCCGGTTCGCCCTGAGGGCCGTTCTGAAGACCGCCATCTACAGGATCACCTCCACTTTTGGGGAGCACTTAAAGTAAGAGCTGATGTCCTCAACGTCTCCCGTTAATCAAAACAATACAAGAAGACAGTCCTTCGGCCACTTTATCAGAAAATATTACTTTATTACTATATGACTGCGATGGGCTGGCGACCTGTCCAGGGTGTTTCCCCCGTCCCTCGCCCTGTGTTAACTGGGATGGACTCCAGCACCCCCTCGCAACCCCGTTTGGGACAAGCGGCAGGAAATGAAATGACTAATACTATATGATTATTTGTGATCTGTAGTGAGAGTAGGGAGCAGCTTGAGGAGAACCTGGAGAGAGAGATATGCTCTGGAGAGAAGAGGAATGAAAGTGAGTAGGGCAAATACTTGGAGTTTAAATACTTAGGATCAATAGCTCAGTGTAATGGCGAGTGTGGAAAAGAGGTGAAGAAGAGAGTGCAGGCTGGTTGGAATGGGTGGAGAAGAGTGGCTGGAGTGATTTGTGACAGACGCGTACTAGCTAGAGTAAAAGGGAAGGTTTATAGGACAGTAGTGAGACCAGCTATGTTGAATGGGTTGGAGACGGCAGCACTGACGAAAAGGCATGAGGCCGGAGCTGGAGGTGTCAGAGTTAAAGATGCTGAGATGTTCGTAGGGTTTGACGAGGATGGACAGGATTAGAAATGAGTATGTTGAAGGGACCGCTCAGGTTAGACGTCTTGGAGACAAAGTTAGAGAAGCAAGGTTGCGTTGGTTTGGACATGTGCAGAGGAGAGATGAGGATTATATTGGAAGGAGGATGTTGAAGATGGAGCTGCCAGGAAAGAGGAGAAGAGGAAGACCAAAGAGGAGGTTTATGGACGTGGTGAGAGAGGACATGCAGGTGGTCGGTTTGAAGCAGGAAGATGCAGAGGACAGGAAGAAATGGAGACAGTTGATCTGCTGTGGCGACCCCTAAACGGGAGCAGCCGAAAGAAACAGATTACCATATGATTATTTTTGAAGCAGAACCTCAGATATAATGTAATAGTGGAGGAATCACTAAATATAATAATCATTAAACATAAAGTTAATAAATAAAACAGACAGGTTACTAAGTGTAGCTGTAATCTGTGATTTCTTTATCTGATCTCTATCCATTTGGTCTGTCTGTCTGTCTGATATTTTCATCTATATATATGTTTTTCTATGTTACCTGTCTATCTGATCTTTGGCTGTCTGTCTATCTGATATGTCTGATTACTCTGTCTCTCTATATCAGGAGTGTCGAACTCCAGTCCTGGAGGGTCAGAGTCCAGCACATTTTGGTGATTTTTTTTTTTTTTCCTTCTCCAACACACCTGGTTCACACTTAGTGGTGGGTGTAGTGAGTGTGTTTTAGGAGGGAAATCTCTAAATTGTGCAGGACTCTGGCCCTCCAGGACTGGAGTTCGACACCCCTGGTCTATAAGATTTCTATCAATCTGGTCTGTCTGATCTGTCTATGTGAACAGTCTCTGTGGTCTGTCTGACTGTCTGTCTGTCTAGCGTGTGAATAGAGAGGTTTTGCTTTACAGTAAAGTATTTTCTATCTTTTTGTTTTCAGTGCGGTCTGTATTTCAGCAGAACATCAGACTTCAACAGTTCATGGAATACAAGGAGGGACTGACCTGGCCTGGCTCTGTTCCACCATGTCCTATATGTGGATGCACTTTGTGTGTGTGTGTGTGTGTGTGTGTGTGTGTGTGTGGTGCAAGTATACGTGACTTCAGGAGAGAGGAGCATCGTTCTACAGAAACGAATCACTCAGAACCTTAAATCTGTGACGGGACAGTGGACAGTTTTTGATTCCCTGTGAATCTCCTTCACACAAACGGCTTATATTTCCTTCCAAAAGTGTTTATTTTAAAAGATCAGAAAATCAAGTGTGATTTGACATCAGTCACCAGTGAGGAGGGAGGTGTTTACAGGAAGGTAAGTGATGTATGTCCGCGTCCACTGTCCACAACAAAGGACAGCTACAGCGAGTCAGGACTGTAGTTAGTTTTCAGAGGGACACGAAAATGTCAAGTTTAAAAAATGTGGGTGTTGGACATTCTTTAATGAACGACAATAAACTTTTCTACATGCCATGTTTGGTTTTCACCTGTCCCTGCTGTCCCTGCTGTCCTTGCTGTCCCTGCTGTACCTGCATGCTGGAAAGACACTGTTGACATCAAGTCCACAAAATATGTTCTTAATGCACCTTAAACCAAGATAAACGATGAAAAGAGAGAAACTGTGAGTTATTAACCTGAGCGGCTGTGAAGTCTGAACAGTTTAAAGAGTTAAAATTCTCATCTTTTTCTCAGTTTCCAACAAAGCAGCGCATCTTTCTGCAGCTAATGCTAATGCTAAAGCTAAAACAAGTTCATAGCACCGTGAGGCTTATCCCTATATTCCTGAAAAACAAACACTGAGGTAAATGTAGAGAAAAAATCCTTTAAAAAAACACATGAAATATTAATAATAAGTATACATGCTAATAGATTTTCAAATAGTCCTTTATCGTTTGCAGAAGTTTCATTTTTTTTATCTTTATCCAGGCAGAATTAGTTTTTGTTAATAAACATTTTCCTTTAATCTACTTTATATTTTACTTTACTTATGAATCACAAAAAATATCTTAAAAAGACCCCCTCAAAGGCGCGTCATCTGTGACGTCACCAATTCTGCAGGGGGCGTGGCCATCGCACCTATAAATAGAGCCGCGCACCGCTCGCAGCCTCAGTCCACGGGGACTTCAGGTGGTGCCTGTCTGCCCGGGTCCCCCTCGGAGGAGCGGCACCCCGCGACACTCCACGCGTCTCGGACGGAAGTTCGAGCTTTCTGCCCTTTTCGGTGACCGCTGGTGGCGTCGGGACATGCCCTGACCGAACTCTCTGGTGGCGGCTTTTGTAGCTTCTTGAAGGTGGGGGTGTGACTCAACAGGCCTGTCTAACCGTCAGTCTCGACCGGCTGACTCGACTGACTCCTTTCCTTCTGTCAGTGTTCCGTGTCTTTCCGCTCTTTCTCTTACATTTACATTTACGGCATTTAGCAGACGCTCTTATCCAGAGCGACTTACAGCAGTGCTTTATTTCCACAATAGATCATCTTGGTAACCAGCACAGATCAGTAACTGCTGATTAGCTAGTACCACCAAGTAACAGACTAAGAGCCCTGTAACAAGTACCAATAACAAGCACCCAAAGTAAGAACTCAAGTAGCAGTAAGATAAACGACAGACAAATCAAGCTAACTTGCGTATGTAGCTAAGTTAAGTATGAAGAGTGTAATTAGGAAGCACATCTTCCTACTCTTCACTCCTTTTTTCACTCTTTCCCCTCGTCTTGCGTCTCTCCTTCCTCTGCCCCTCTGTTCTGTCTGTGTGTTCGTTTTCTCTCTTTCTCTTCCCTCTATCTTTCCTCTCTCTGCCCCTGTCTCTCCCCTTCCCCCGGGTCTCGGTCCTGTCGGTCGGGCGGGCCGTCGGTTGCATCGGGAGGAGCACTCAGTTCTCTTCATTCTTCGACATCATTGAGAATGTCATTCGGACCTGCGATCTTTAGTTTTGATTGGCCACAGAATTAGAGGCTGAATCGACGGGCGGCTCGGACTCCCTCGCGGGTCTCATGTCTGTCTTTTAGCGGCTGCGAATCCCGTCGCTGGGGAGGGGAGTCGGGGGTGGGCTCGGGGTTGCCACGGTTACCGGAGGCGTGGGGTATGAGGGCGCGAGCCTCTGCCCGAGGCGCGCAGAGTCTCGCCGGGTCTCGGTTCTCCCAGGGTCAGAGGATCCGGGGAAGAGGGGACCGGTGCCGCCTGCAGCGCCCCGGGGGTGTGTCCTTTCCGCTCCATCCGTCATGGGGCGGGGGGCACGTCCCACTAACCCAGCCACTGGGGACACTGGGGACACGGTGTCTCTCAGTGCCGGTCCCAAGCCCGGACAAATGGGGAGGGAACAGAGGGGAGTGTGCACACTCCAACACAACCTGTTTTTAATCCAGCCACTGGGACACCCTGGACAGGGTGTCTCTCTCAGTGCCGGTCCCAAGCCCGGACAAATGGAGAGGGGAGACAGGAACACACACACACACACAGACACACACACACACACACACACACACACACACACACACACACACATATACATACTTACATACATACATACTATATATATATATGTGTGTGTGTGTGTGTGTGTGTGTGTGTGTGTGTGTGTGTGTGTTCATTTTGTCCGCTGTGAGTGAATCTCTGTGTAGGGATGTTTCCGTTTTCATATTCTTTCTTTCCTGTAAATAAATGTAATATATATATATATATGCACATTTATTTATTTATTTATTTACAGAGCAATTCACAAGAAATAGAGAATATGAAAACGGAAAGATAACCTCATACACAGAGAGCATAGTAGTAGTAATAATAATAAATTATAAATAGTGTAAATTTAGATATAAATGTAATAATACAAATAATTATATTATTATTAATCTTATCAATAATGATGATGATAATAATAACAATAATAATAATAACAATAATAAATGAGTAATAATAAATGAGTAATGCTAGGTTGAACTGTGGAGTCTGATGGCTGCAGGTAAGAATGACCTGCGGTAGTGTTCCTTCTTACACTGCGGGTGTAAAAGTCTGCTGCTGAACGAGCTGGAGATAGGAGTTAAGAGAGAGGAGACATTTCTTCCTGTATTCTGTGGTATCTGCAGCTAAAGACCGTTCAGACTGTACTAACAGTATAGTCAGTAAAGACTGTAAAGACTGTATGGACAGTACAGACAGGAAAGCCTGTTGTTGTGAATTGTGCTTGTGTAGTGATGCAGTTCCTCCACAGGGGGGCAGCAGTGCGACAGTTTCCCTCCTTCACACTGAGCCACAGGCAGCAGGAGCAGCTTTTATTAATAGAAATGTGCTCCATTTCCCCAAAATGTTCACAGTCCGAGTCCAGAGCGGCCTGAGTTCAGTCTGTTTCCATTCAGTCGTTTTGATCTTAATAACACACCCAACCAATCAAAGGCCCAATCAATAGGAGTCTTTCTCCTGTGTCTAACACATCTGACCAGAGTAATTCTCCTTTCTCTCACACCCCAACCAATCAGTCTCCTCTCATTAATTAATACAACCACCAAACCGTCTCAATCTCTTCACTCATTAAAACACTCATCCAATGAAATCTAAGCTGATGAAGTCATTAAGACGAGCGTTTGTAAAGTGTTTTTAAGACTAGCACTGCCATGATGATGGGGAACCTTAAAATAAACACACATGAAGTCAAATAAATAAATATACTTGCTGCCCCTAATGATGGGAATCACCTACAGCATAGTGGGGGTGACACTGTGGGGCAGCAGCGTCCCGGGACACTCCTCCCAGAACTACCTGGATCAGCTACAGGCCAAACACAAGGGGCCTTCCAGTCCTGGAGCCTAGTCCCTAAACTGCTGTTGTGAAGTGAAAGTGAAAACTTGTCCGTGTGAAAAGCAGCACAACACTCAGTGAACCCCAAAGAAAAATGCATCCTCTGCATTTAACCCACGTACAGAGGGGGCAGTTATTTAAAGTGCCCAGGGAGCAGTGATGGGGAGGTTACCATATCTGTTTCAGAGGGGGATCTAAAATAGAAGAAGAATAAAACGGGCCGTGTTGACTACATGAAGAGTGTTTCACATTTTCTGGTTCTAAGAGCCCAAAACTAACGAGACAAACGACTGTTTGATTGCTCTGCTGCCACATTTCTGTCTTCTATTCTTTTATGTTGTTTGAGATCATTCAGGAGACCGTAGTGGATCTGACGTTTCTGTGGTTCAGGAGGAGGTTTAGTGAGGTGGGGACGAGATGTCCCTCTGAGGTGAATGTCCTTCTGCTGGGCAGCAGCTGATGGACTTGTTTAGTTTCAGGCTGGTGTTTTATTAGATAAGGGACTGTAATCGCTCTCACTGTGAGACATTACTCTCACCTCAAACACCGGTGACCTTTAACCCAATTCATTTGCCTATAAACTTCTGTGTAGGGACTGTGTGTGTCTGTGTGTGTGTTACTCTGTGAGGGCCGTGTCGGGGTGTGTAGGGACTGTGTGTGTGTGTGCGGGTGGGGGGGTGTGTCGGGGTGTGTAGGGACTGTGTGTGTGTGCGTGTGTGTGTGTTACTCTGTGAGGGCCGTGTCGGGGTGTGTAGGGACTGTGTGTGTGTGTTACTCTGTGAGGGCCGTGTCGGGGTGTGTTGGGTCTGTGTGTGTGTGTTACTCTGTGAGGGCCGTGTCGGGGTGTGTTGGGTCTGTGTGATGTGTTTTATTTCTCTGTCCCAGGGACAGTCACACTCAGGTCCACAGTACAGGACGGTAATTGTGACCTACTGCTACTCCATCACACTCCCTGTGAGTCGGTACATTAAAATAATGATACTAAATGTGATCTAAATCAGCGACAAAGAATTTGTAACCATTCTCGTGCTGATTGTTTATTTTTAAAAAGCACTATATAATTACAGTTACAATGGGCAGCGGCGGCCTAGTGGTTCGGGCGTTGGCCACGTGATCGGAGGATCGGGGGTTCGAACCCCTTCCCAATGCGTTGCCCTGAGGTACCCCTGAGCAAGGTGCCGTCCCCGTCACTGCTCCCCGGGCGCTTTCAATAGCTGCCCACTGCTGCACGGTGTTTGAGTGCATGGGTTAAATGCAGAGGTCCAGTTTCGTTGTGGTTCACTGTGTGCTGTGCTGTGACCTCCCAATGACAAGGGTTTTCAATTTCTATAATACATTATTTTAATGAAGCATGTTAAAGTATTTTACTCTGTTTATTTTATTGTGCGTGTGTGTGTATATATCACGTACTTATATAAATATCTTAAATATTCACACACACATATATACAAACTATATAATTACAATTTATATAAGAATTACATAAATAAAGTATGTTAGTGTAAGTTTCTAAATATCTCACTCCTTAAAGGGGAACTCCACAATTTATTCCAAATTCCCCTCAAATTCCCAAGTTCTGTGTTTCTTCTTTCCCCCAGTGAAGCTCCACGTCTCTGAGTGTCTCTGAGTGTCTCTGTGTGTCTCTGAGAGTCTCTGTGGGACGGTGATGATGGTAAAATAGTCCATCTGAACTAAATCTCTTTTCTTGGTGTCATGAACAGGTTCAGTTTTAGTCCAGAATCTTGGTGTCATGAACAGGTTCAGTTTTAGTCCAGAATCTTCTCCAAACTAAAACAACGTCTCAGACATTTAACAGTGTCTTCACCACCAGTTTACGGCATTTAGCAGACACTCTTATCTAGAGAGACTTCCATGTCCTGATTACAGGTACAGTCCCCCCTGGAGACACTCAGGGTTACTGGTTTTGCTCAGGGACCTAGTGATAGAAAATCATTATTTCTTAATGAAGCATTGTTATTTCTTATTCATTTTAATTAAAAGTTGGTTTTCAGTGGGAATCGAGGCTGTTTTATTCAAAGGGATAATCATTCTTTCGTTTTTGCTCGTCTTTAGAAGGGATGCAAGCATCCAGCAGTGCTTTAAATATTTTAAAAGTAGCAAAAAAGCGATTTCACTCCATTTAAAAGCAGCAAATGAATGAATACTAATATTTTAAATCTGAAATGAATGAAGGAAGACTGGAGTGGGTACGGAGGGCTGAATCTTCGTTGTGAGCTGGGACGGATGATGGTCGAGGGTGGAAGAAGGTTAGGAAGGGTGATTCTGCTTGGGGTTGTTGAGGGTTTGATTTGAGATGTTTGTCCAAATTAAGAAAGGGGTGAGTTTTTCTGGGACAGAGTGCTATCTTTCTCATGAGTTTTAAACAGGATGGCTGGTAGTAAAGAAGATGCTTGAGGATGGATGATTAAAGCAGTAGAAGCAAACGTCTGAATATGGCAGACTGAGGATGAATCAACAAGTGTGTTTATTTTTGTTTTGGTCAGCAGCACCCATCCTCATATTCCACTCAGTACAAACAGCAAAGTATGCTTCAGATTTTTTAATATACAGTTCAGAGTGACTTAAAAGAAACTTAAAAGATTGAATTGCTTTTAAATAGTAAAGTTTTTAGAATTGTAAATCAGAAATAATCAAATGCATGATAATCAGTGACTGCATAGCCATGATCTCAAAATATACCAGATTAATCTGGATTATGATTTTTGTCATGATCGAGCAGCCCTATTCTATGTGTCCCATATGAGTCTTCCTGGGTCAGCGGTGGCCTAGTGTTTAGGGACAAGGTTCCAGGATTGTAGACCGGTTGTGGGTTTGAATCCCGGACCGGTAGGAGGCCCTGAGGTTCCCACTTTTACTTTATACTCTCAGTACTTTCCTGTACTTTTTACTTTTTACTCTCAGTACAGAAAAGGTTTGCTCCCTCACCTTTCTTTACCAACAATAATGGATTAAAAATGAAAAACGGAACAATCAAAGTCTAGATGCATGTTTTTCCAGTTCATTCTGCTCTTTCATTTTATTGTTCAGTGCTTTGTGACTCATGCCTGTAAGCTTTACTTATTTACTAACTTATTAAATTTTTCTTTTGCTGGAATTCAAGTTCAAAGCACCATAAACACCGTAGTCAAACAAAGTGTGTTACAAATGAACAAATACAAAGCATTTCAAAGAGAACAGAAGACGGTGGTGGTTTAGTGGAAGGATACTCGCATGTGGATCAAGAGGTTGCAGGTTTGAATCCCAGCTTCAGCACCACTATCATTGGGTTCCTGAGCAAAACCCTTTACCTCAAGTGGATCTTAAAAAGAATTCCAACAAAATAAATACAAACAGATTTAGAGATCGCCTGTTGTACGATGGGCTGGCGACCTGTCCAGGGTGTGTCCCCCGTCCTTCGCCCTGTGTGCACTGGGTTGGACTCCAGCATGCCCCCGATCCCACACACAACAACTTTTACAAGGCTAGTGGGCATCATGAGAGTTCACGCAGACTAGTCTGCTAATAAATTTACAAGTAAGTCAAGTAGGATTTTATTGTCATTTCAGCCATATACACAGAACATAGTGAAACAAAATAACGTTCCTCCAGGACCCTGGTGGAACAGACAGCACAGCAGACAGTAGAAATGAACAGAAGCTAGGTAAAGAAGTTGTGATTATTGAGCAGTTATATGGTTTCAGAGCACTGCAGATGCAATGTTTGCTCTGAGGGTGTTGATGGAGAAGTACAGAGAAGGCATATGACAGGCTGATTAGAGAGGAGTTGTGGTTTTGTATGAGGAAGTCAGGTGTATGTGAGAGTAGTTCAGGATATTATTAATAAAAAAAAAAAAAAAAAAAAAAAAAAAAATATATATATATATATATATATATATATATGTAATGGGAACTTACATTGGGCACTTTGTGACCTAATTGAGAAAATGAAGAATTTTCCCCCTTGTCCTTTATCTTTTTTAAGTTATTTAACAGAGGGTCATATGTTTACCTGTTTTAAACTATTGGATGGTGTAAATAGTTTTAAACTAGACTCTTTTAAACGGGGCGGAGGACTTGCCTCCGAATCCACCCCAAGGACCCCAGGATCCGCCCCTGATATCACTGCAGAGGAAACTCAAAAACAAAATCAGAGTCAGGGTCTCGAGCATCCTTGTGTTTAAAAGAGTCTAGTTTAAAACTGGGCATGGATCCGTCTTCCTGAAGTTGTGTGGAACTTCACCCCAGACTTGGACAGTCCTTCTCCACTCCTACGCTGAGACGCCTTGCACCTCAGCAGGACCCACAATTCAGTTCTGTTCAGAGCCCACACATCATGAGGAGAGGCCCCAAACTCTTGAGCATGTCTACGGGTGAGCTTTATTTAAAAAAACACTGGATTCTAAGGCTGAGTGTGAGAAAAGTCTAACATGCACATGAAAGAATATTAAAAAGGCTTGTTTTTGTTTTTTTCTGTGCTGATATCAGACTCTCAGGCCAATGGCAGCACTCTGGCGTCTCCTGCTCCCATCCCCAGCTCTCCAGAACAGACGTCCAGCTTAATTGCCCAGTGAATCCAAAACAGGAAGGAACAGGTACGGTCACCATGGCAACACGCATCCTTCTTCTGATGTCAGCAGGATAAACCTTCAGTCTACAGTTCAAATAGAAAAGTGAAGCCATATTGATGTATTTTCTTTTGACATTTTTGATCCAGTTTGATTCTGTGGCATGCAGTTTTACATTTACATTTACATTTAATGTAAATGGGGCAGCGGTGGCCTAGCGGTTAGGGCGTTAGCCGCATGATCGGAGGATCAGGGGTTCAAACCCCTTCCCAATAGGTTGCCCTGAGGTACCCTTGAGCAAGGTGCCGTCCCCATCACTGCTCCCCGGGCGCTTTCAATAGCTGCTCACTGCTGCACGGGTTTGAGTGTGCATGGGTTAAATGCAGAGGTCCAATTTCGTTGTGGTTCATGTGTGCTGTGCCATGACCTCGCAATGACAAGGGTTGTCACTTTCACTTTCTTTTTTTTTCCACATTTACGGCATTTTGCAGACGCTCTTATCCAGAGCGACTTACATGTCCTAATTAGAGGGACAGTCCCCCTGGAGCAATTCAGGGTTAAGGGTCTTGCTCAGGGACCCAGTGGTGGTAGTGCCAGAGGTGGGATTCGAATCGGGGACCTCTTGATCCTTCATTAGAAGAAATGAAATGTGTACGATGTACGTGTGCAAAACCCTTACTTAAAACAACACCGTCCAGTAGCCTTTCAGTAATGTAGACCCAGTCCACGCAGACGTCTGAATCAGGTGTTGGATTGAATCAGAAGCTTCCACATGTGCTTTCATGATGTTTGGTTTGGTCACTTTTTCATGGCACAAATCACAAGGAGTGCAAAGAAAAAGTCTCTATGTTGCTCTTGCCATTTTATTTTACCTTCTGGAGGACTGGATATGTCCCATGATTCCTAGGTGCTCTGTCAGAAGAAACCACTAGTTATGTTTTGATGTTTTTACTCAGAAGTCATCAGAGATTGAGCATTTTATTAGCTTTGGACTAACACGGCCACGTCTGATTAAACCACCATCAATTCCATCCACCCTGCCCTGCTGGGTTCCTCACAAATACAGTGGGGAACACTTTGGACTGCCTGAGAACAGCCTACTGGTAAAAACACAGTGTGGGCTGCAGGCTGGCTTTGAATAGAGACAAACAGAAGTGGAGGTAGCGTTATACTGAAGTTGATTTAGATTAGTCGTTTAAGGTAGAGGTTGGATTACATAAAGGATCAGCGCTGAGCCCATTCTTGTTTGCAACAGTAACGGACAGGCTGACGGACGAGATTAGACAGGAGTCTCCGTGGACGATGATGTTTGCAGATGATACTGTGATCTGCAGTGAGAGTAGGGAGCAGCTTGAGGAAAATTCATGTCATGGAAAATTTAATTGTGAACCTGAGTCAGAAATCAAACAAAGTCAAAAATCAAACGAAGTCAGAGAGATGCGGCACAACCAATTTACTGAAGAGTATCAGCAGGTGTGGTCCAGTGGGAGCAGCTCCAAAAGCTCATCCCAACTTCGGACTTTAAATACATTTCAATCCCCTTTAAAATTAGCATAAATCCACCCCATTAATAGTTTTCCACCAATAATATTCAATGCTGTCATGATTAAAACCTCAGTTCCCCCCACCTTTACCACTTCACCAACAATAGACAAAGGTCCTTTTACTGATGACTCCCTGTCTTATCCACCATCTGTATTTCAAGATTTCTTGAAATTTCTTGAACCGCACTGTTGTTTCATTAAAAATGTACCTCTTTTCTGCTGGATGTTTTCTGGGAACTCATGAGACAGCGCAAGACACTGGACAAAATGTAACTATATGCAGGTGCAACTACTTGCTTTCCCGTGGGAACTCGGTGGTGTGAGACACTGTAGGACAAGGGTAAGAGTAAAGGGACAAAAGTAAAGGGATTTTTACTATATATATCCCCCCTCTCTGACTTACAAGTCGGATACATCGATAAATGTGGTTAAAATACTGTAAGATTAGGTACTGATTTAAAGAATAATAATGCTGTAATACATGTTAATGATTAAAAGGACTGTATAACGTAGTTATGTATGAAATACAAATGATAATCATTAATAGAGCATATTAAGATTTTTTAGCTGAATTTGTTTTTTTAAGTTATCAGGTGTCTAAGAAGAGAGACCCATTCCTCAAGAGTGGGCGAAAACCTCTGTGCCGAGGAAATTTTTAGAGGAAAAATTCCCACTCTACCCAGATGTTGCGATAGCACTTTCAGCGCTTGGGTTCAGCAGTTCCCCAACTTAGCCTGATCCAGCTCTCAAGATTACAACATCAATCAGTAGAATGGTTTCTCATCCAAGGGTGCATATTAGAGTATACCATGTGCTGATTCAGGATAATGACTGTGCTCATAACAAAGAAAAAACACAAATCTCACTTAGAGTATATCTAAAGATCTCTTCTCTAGAGTAAAATACTTCACAACTGTTCAATTTAAGGTTACACAGTTGTTAAATTATCTGTGAAAATAAAAAACTGAATATATGCCTGAATATAGGCAGCGGTGGCCTAGTGGTTTGGGCGTTAGCCGGAGGATCGGGGGTTCGAACCCTTTCCCAATAGGTTGCCCTGAGGTACCCTTGAGCAAGGTGCCGTCGCGTCACTGCTCCCCGGGCGCTTTCAATAGCTTCCCACTGCTGCACGGTGTTTGAGTGCATGGGTTAAATGCAGAGGTCCAATTTCGTTGTGGTTCACTGTGTACTGTGCTGTGACCTTGCAATGACAAGGGTTGTCACTTTCACTTTCATTATACAACAGTAAAGGATTGTGTCAGCATCAGACCTAGTCAGGTATTATTCTAATCATTATTATTAATAATATGTATATATATATTTATATAATGTTTGTGTATAATTAGTTTTTGTTCTGGTTGTGGGTGATTCTCATCTGAGAAGCCTTGTCGATGGCTTTGTGCCAATGCCAGGAGGAAGCCTTTCCTTTGGGTACAGCAGCACTCCAGGGTCAAGAGCTTCTGTCCTTCGATGTGAGGTTCAGGGTGTAAGAACTCCTTACGCACCTGACCTTGTGTGCCTCTTAGCTCCTGGGAACAACATCACCATGAGCAACACCCCTCAGCAGTCTGGGAGGGACTTGGCCAACCTTCTCCAACGTGTGTTGCGCCAATGGACTAAGGTATACGAAAAGTTTGAAAAAGATTTCCTGAGGAGAAAAATGAAAATAATGGATAACGACTTTTCAAATTGTATTTAGGTCATTGTGATAGACTTCCCAACTCGGCTCACGGTGGATCGTCACCTCCAGGATCTGCTGAGACAGGAACACCATCGCACTGCAAGGAGACTGAGTTTGTTGAGTTGTGTTATATAAAAATATCAACTGTGTTTTATGAGGACTGACAGAATATCTCTGTTGGGCACAAGGTGCAATAATTACTGAACAGAAATTCAAGATGGTTATTTTTGGCCTACAGGGAGTCTACAATGCTGTAAGTGTTCCTTGTATTTGTATGACATGTTCTATTGAAACAAAGAGAATTCTGCTAGCGTCAGCAATCCTGTCTCCATAGGAGTGAGAAAATCCTACTTGACTTGATACATGTCCATCTGTGAGCGTTTTCTCCAGTCCGCTCTTGACCTCAGTGATGATGGAGGAATGCCTATCCTGGCCAAACTCATCTGGACAGCAGCCTATTTACATCTGTCAGCTCCACCGACACACAGTCTCACCTCAATGGCAACGTCTGCACGTCCGGTATTTACCCCAAAGGTGGTGGTGACAGGGACCATCATGAAAGAGACTCAGAAGGACGTGTACAACTGGACTAAGGTGGTAAGAGGTATCTCCAAAGGTGCTGCAGAAGACCAGTTTAGGGAGATTACCTTGGTAAGTATCTCCCTTTTTTCTCAATTTCTTTTTATTATCAGTGTGAAGTGAGTGTTTGTGTCAGAGCACTGTGTACACTGTGGGTGCAACTGCATGCAAAATCACAGATCGCTGCAACCCTTGGTTTTGAAGTCTTGGTTTGGTTCCTTTTTGGTATAGTGAAATAAAGAAGACAAGACATCACTAAAATTAATTTGAATTAAAACTTATTGTGGAATTTAAAAAATAATATGCAACAAAACACCGGTTTTGTGTTTTCCCTGATTGCGAAACTGTAGCTGTGAACAGTGTGATTTTGATTCTGAAGTGCATTCTCATTAGAGACCTGCCATGCTTTCCCTCAAACACCTCCATTATGTATGAATAATGTCTGAATATCTGGAATGTTTCACTCCTAATATGCACACAAACAAACAATTGACAATTGGGCCGCAGTGGCATGGAGAAGAGGAGGAGAGGAGGTATGGAGATGAGGAGCAGAGCAGGTGTGGAAGGTGAAGGCGTGGAGAAAAGGAGGAGAGCAGGTGCGGAAGGTGAAGGTGTAGATTGGAGGTATACTAGGAGGAGAGCAGGTCAGAAAGAGTTTTATTCTTCAGAAGCAAAACTTTTTGGTGATGATAAAATAAAATCCATTAATCAAAGATAATTTAAAGGCAAAAAACATGCAACATTAGATTATAATAACATTGCAACAGCCATATCTTCAGTTAAGATAAACAGAGATAAAGAGATGGATTAAGGGTTTTGGATAGATGTTGCTAAATGTTTGTCTTGGCCATTTAGTCGCCCAGAAGCAGCAAAACGTAGTATAAAATCACTTCGTCAGATATGGAAGGAAAATAGAAATGATTTGGGTTTGGCTTTTGTTTTTTTGGTTTTGTTTTTTTCTGACCCAGGAGAGATGGCAGTTTTAGTTTACTGGTAATGATGTATTTTCTGTATGTTCTGAAAAAGCTGTACACCTGTTGCCCAAATATGAAATCAGGCCGAATTATCGCCTTTTGGTGTCTGTGTTAAAAACCCAGCAAACTTTTCAATGACGCTTATTTGATATATCTGACACTTGTTTGTATTAAAGTACAGTTAGTAGAATGTACCTGAGTAGGTTTGTTTCTTTTATAGATTTTTTTAGAACTAGTTCAAGTGTGGAAAATGTATATAAATCAGAAATGTTATGCATTTTCTTCCTGGCTTATATTTTCTACACGTTTTAATCAATAAATACGGTAATTACGTCGATGCCATTGTAATATATCATGGCAATATTTATTATTCTTTTATGTAAATGGACTGAAATGTAATAATCGATTGATGAAACCGGACTTTTATTTTGATAAACCAAGGAGAAGTTGCAACCGGAAGTCTCCCCCGTATTCTTGGCCATTTCACGCTGCTCTCTCAGCAAGCGTGTGAACTGCCGTCGCAAAAGTTTCCCGAAGAAGAGGGACGCTTCAGGTGTTTAAAAATGTCCAAAATTGAGAAATTGAATTCTATTTTTATTGAGCGGTTAATGTTTGTGGCTAAAGAGATATTTGAAGCCGTTAAAGACGCGGTTTCTGAGTATCAGGAGGAGATCGAGAAAACTAAGCAGGAGAACCGCCACCTCAGGAAGATACTGAGCGAAATTAGCATCAGAGCTAACAGCGAGGTTCCAACCACAGGTAACATTCACTTTAAGACCGTAAACCAGAAAACAGTTCTTAAAAAGCACAGGTAGGGGTGTGTGTGTGTGTTTTTCTCGGACTGGCAGTCAAAAAGGCTGTGTATCAGTTTAAAGAGGAATGTAAACATCTCTGAGAATAATGAACACCTCCAGCACTGCCACCACTGGGTCCCTGAGACCCTGAACCCTGAGTGTCTCCAGGGGGGACTGTCCCTGTAATCAGGACATGGACTTCTCTCTGGAGAAGAGCGTCTGATAAATGCAGTAAATGTGTGCTGTGACCTCGCAATAACGAATAGTCACTTTCACTTTTTTCTTTTCACACACACACACACGCAGCAGGGGGCAGCTATTGAAAGCCCCCAGGGCACAGTGACGGGGACGGTACCTTGCTCAAGGGTACCTCAGGGCAACCTATTGGTGAGGGAATCGAACCCACGATCTTCCGATCCGGGGTAACTCCCTCACCGCTAGGACACTCACCTTTTTCTGTTTTCATCTTCAATCAGATTAACGAATGGACAGTAAATCACACCAGCCTTTGTGTTGACTTAACATTTAAAAGAAAAATTTGGCTCTAGTATCATTAGAAAGTACCTTAGTTAGGGTTCCAGTTTTTTGGCATAATTTTCCACCTTCAGAATAATGTCTTGACCTGTTGATACTTTTTCCATATAGCTTTTACTTCTATTGCAACGTTTTCTAAACCTTATTCTCCATGTTTAACTCCTTGTTTTGTGTTCCTCTTTAGATGCACCATCCAAACCTGCTGATCAAGCTCCTTTTGAGCAAGACTTTGGGTTGAACAACCAAAGAACACTGAATTTGGATTCCTCAGTATTAGAGCTGAAACTGGCCACCATAAAGCAAGAAGATGAACCACAACTGCTACTGAATAGTTCATCTACAAGCATTTCTGCCTCTTCAGGGAGTGCCCACGGTGAGGAGCTGAAGTGTATATCAGATGCTTGCTTGCATATTGAACCAGATTATCACTGTTTTTGCTCACAAAAGTAACAACTGATAGATCCTAAAGTACTCTTTAGCCTTTTTGGATCTCGTCCATTCTACCTTGGTCATCTTTTTACAGAGGGCCGGTTATTATTGAATTTATTATCTCTGAGAGAAACCCAAGATCAAGGTACCCTGTACTGGGTCTAATGTACTTAAGAATAAGGGGTTCTGCTCCTGGAGGGCTCCTCCAGAATTTCCTTGCCCATACACCTAAATCTATGCAGAATTATATTCTCCAGAACTAGAATTGGTCGCACATGTTCAAGTAGAGTGAGTAAAAATCTCAGTGTTGTGTTTTTGTTTTTAATTTACTTTAGGAGGTTGTTCATTTTTCATTTCATATATCTTTCAGACACATGGACTTGCCTCGTGGATGGAGTACTTCTTGAACAGCAAATCAGCAGCCAAGGCCCACAGGACCCAGAGCCCCCACTAATACAGCTGAATAATAATACAGCCACCGTAAAAGAAGAAAATGGGCCTCAGCAGTTGAGCACAGAAAAGCAGATTTGTGCCCAGGAGCCAGATCAGTCTGCTTTATTTACAAATTTGGACATCGAGGGAACAAAACACAACAGTCAAACTGGAAACTCATTTGTTCCGGACAATTTAGAACCATATGATTCCCAAGTCCTACACTCATCGGAAACTCAGATTCAAAGTAAAAATCATCTGGAGTCTATGGAATTTGATCTTTCCAGCCCAGCAACAAACACACCTCGCCCTTTAACTGAGAAGCTGATTCACTCTGGTCGGTGTGATAAACCAGTAAGCAGAGCCCAGTTACTGAGGAAAGGCACGACGTCAGGTCAGAATAAAAGACTGTATGGCTGTACCTGCTGTGGAGAGCGCTTCAGCAATGTGCGTTTACTCAGAGTCCATTGTATAACTCACACCTCAGAGAGGCCTTTTCACTGTGAGTCCTGTGGTAAAATGTTCAAGGAAAAACATCATTTAATAGATCATGAGAGGATACACACCGGAGAGAAGCGCTACAGCTGCTCTGCATGTGGAGAGTCTTTTATTTGGACAAATCAGGTCACTGTGCACATTAAAAATCATCATCCCGGTCAGGTAGCCACAATTGTTAAGAAAGTAAGAAAAAAGTAGAGCCTGAGGAGTATGAGTGTTTTTGAACATTCATTTGGTCTATAAGGGATACTTCTGGCCCTACATTTGGGAGGGGGGAGGGTTTTTTATTTTTATTTGATAAATGACATGGGTTCACACGTCCTTTTTTTTTTTTTTTTTTTTTACATAAATGTAATGTGTCAGGCATTAGTATGGATTATAGTTTATAGCTACATTCTAAGCTTATGTTATACAGTGTAGTTAGTCCTGCCTAAAGTAAAGACTAAATGTGGCAGAGTAGAGCTTAGCACTCATGCTGCTCTTAAATAGAACCAGTTGATGGAGGTTTAGAAAAGACTCTTTGAAATCCTTTGAAACGGGTGCTGGTGGTCTAGTGGTGGTACTTGCCTACGGGCCTGTGGCTCAAGAGGTCCCAGGTTCAATCCCACCTCCAGCACTACCACCACTGGGTCCCTGAGACCCTGAACCCTGAGTGTCTCCAGGGGGGACTGTCCCTGTAATCAGGACATGGACGTCACTCTGGAGAAGAGCGTCTGATAAATGCTGTGAATGTAAATCCAGGCTGAAAACAGTCCTGTTCCTGCTCTCAGCCCAGCTTAATAGACCTGTTCTATTGTCACCTATTCACATTTCATTTTTATTTCTTTTTTTTTATTCTTTTAAATCTGTTTTAATTTGATCTCTTCTGCTTTCTACTTTTAAAGTCTATGGGGCTGGGGTAGCATAGTTGTTAAATAATTGAACCCACAATGACAATATTGGAGAGAACTCCTGAACCCTGAGGCAGCATTGAGCAAGGTACCGTCTGCAGCACTGCCCCTGGATGACCACTGCTAATGCAGTGAAGGCATGTGGTTGTGGGTTCCCTGTGTACGTTGGTTTCTTCACAGTGCCAAATACTCACACTAACTATAGATTTATTTAGGCTTGAAACGTTCATCTCATTTCTAAATGTTTTTGTTGTTTTATGTTACTGCTTTGTTTTCCCTTCCTGTATTTTACTGTGAATTGAAAGGGACGATTTGTTGTGAACACACCCCAACACTCAGGGATTCACGGGGAAATGTTTTCTCTGTATTTAACTCACCAAGTTCAGCGGGAGGCAGTAATCTAGAGTTCCCAGGTAGCGCCGATCGGCACTGTGCTCGGGGGTATCTCAGGATATTCTTACGAACGTGAAAGTGACTACCCATGTCATTATGAAACGCAGCACGACACAGCGAAATTCAACCTCAAAGTGCCTGGGGCGCAGTGACGGGGACAGTACCTTGCTCAAGGGTACCTCAGGGCAACTTACTGGTGAGGGAGTCGAACCCACAATCTTCCTATCTGGGCCACCGCTGCCCCATGGACTCCAACCTACAACCTTCTTATCCTGGTCCAGTTAACCTCTAACCCATCAATACCAGAAGCCGTAAACAATCAGGTGCAGGTGATTACAGAGGACCAGGGGCACCTCAGGGTAACCTACCAGTCTCAAACCTGCGAGGCCACAACTGCATTGTATAAAAGGTGCTGTTTAAACGTTCCTTGCCCTGGATGCTCTCTATTGGATTAAAAGCTGTGCCCTATTGATTTCAAGTAGGATTTTATTGTCATTTCCGCCATATACACAGTACCCAGTGAAACGAAATAACGTTCCTCCAGGACCCTGGTGCTACACACAAGACAACATAAGACACAAGACGGGGAAACAAGTGCAAGACAAGACAGACAACAACAGACGGCACGACAGACAGTACAATCATCCGTAGAGGGCTGCAGTGTTGTGGAATTTGGGACATTTACAGCATTTAACAGATGCTTTTATCCAGAGAGGCTTACAACAGTGCTTTGTTTGTCTGGGACGAGGCCCCAGGAATGTAAGGGGTTTGAATCCCAGACCAGTAGGTTGCCCTGAGCTATCCTTGAGCAAGGTACCATCCCTGTCCCTGCTCCCTGGGTGCATGTGTGTAAGGGTTAATGGGTGGCAGTGGTCTAGTGGTAGGATACTTGTGGTAGGATGTGGCTCAAGAGGTCCCAGGTTCGAATCCCACCTCTGACACTACCACCACTGGGTCCCTGAGCAAGACCCCTAACCCTGAGAGTCCCTGTAATGAGGACATGGAAGTCTCTACGGATAAGCACGTCTGCTAAATGCCCTCAATGTAAAAGCAGAGGCTGGATTTTGTTAATATTTTACATTTACGGCATTTAGCAGACGCTCTTATCCAGAGCGACTTACATGTCCTAATTACAGGGACAGTCCCCCTGGAGACACTCAAGGTTCAGGGTCTTGCTCAGGGACCCAGTGGTGATAGTGCTAGAGGTGGGATTCGAACCGGGGACCTCTTGATCCAGGGGTCCGTAGGCAAGTACCCTACCACTAGACCACCGCCACCCAATATCCAGCGTGGGGTAGCTGGATACTAGTCTCTTCAGGGGCGTGGATTCATATCCCACCGCTGCCAAAGCATGTTCTTAGGGGCAGCAGTGTTCTAGTGGTTAGGGAGTGCATCGGAAGATTGTGGGTTCGATTCCCTCACCAGAAGGTTGCCCTGAGGTACCCTTGCGCAAGGTACTGTCCCCGTCACTGCTCCCCGGACACTTTCAATAACTGCCCACTGCTGCACGGTGTTTGCATGGGTTAAATGCAGAAGTCCAATTTCGTTGTGGTTCACCGTGTGCTGTGCTGTGACCTCGCAATGACGAGGGTTGTCACTCACTTTTTTCACTTTAAATATCCCGGAGCGCTAGCTGGCTCGTTGGTTAGTTGTAGTTCCTCTACTGACCGCGCGGGGCGCTACTCCACTCCGTGTCTCCGCGGCGGTTCTGCTCCGAGACACAATGGACGCTGCCAGGACGGCTCAACTACAGGCGTTTAACTCCTTTCTGAGGGAAAGCTTACTGTTTGTCGCTGAAGAAATATTTCAGGCCGTCCAAGACATCGTCTGCGAGCAGGAAAACGAGATAAGACGTGTGAAAGAGGAGACGTGCAGTCTGAGGAGAGCTCTGCTCGCGGCGCGCGTCCGCGGAGGAATCGGTAACCGCTCCACGAATCTCTGATTTAATGGAACCGCGCGCTGAGCGTGTCCTGGCTTTACCTGCTGTTACTTCAGTTTGGGTCCCCTCAGAAACGATGAGGGAAGCTCTGTGAGGAGTTCTGTCTGTTTAACCTGCGGACTCAGACGGTCCGAGTCATGCTCCCGCCTAAATCAGGCATTAACGCCTAAACCTCCCACGTGTTCAGAGGTTCAGGAAAGCGCTTCACCCGAGCGGGGTTTGTTTCCAGGAGTTTGAAAAGTTTTTTGTGGACGCTAGGGGGCGCTCAATGAGTTCAATGAGTGAATGTAAAATGAATCAGTTAATAATCCACTGGGATCTCAGAGAGCAGGAGACTTGCTATATATATATATATATATATATATAATGAGAGATTTGATAAATGTAACCAAATATTATATTGGAGCTGTTTTCCTTTAATCAGTCAGTTGCTGGAAAAGATGGACAGAGACAGAGTAGACTTGTGGTTTTGTTGCAGAACTGGTGCAGGGTCTGTGCTAATCCTGTAATACTTTTTCTTTAGATACTCAAACAAGCAATCCAGAAGATCTTGCTGATGAAGAACAGCAGAAATCCAAAAACGATCTACAGAACTTGGAGTCGTCGTTTATTCAGGTGAAACTGGGGCTGGAGGAAGATGACAATCCGCCGCTCCCAGGTGACTCCTCAACACGCAGTTCCTCCTCTGCAGAGATAACTGATGTCCAGAAAACTACTCAGTGCTTACCTACAAAAATAAAAGGCAGTGAATGTCTGAAGATGAATTCCTACCTTGCAATCAATCTTGTGCCTTGTGATGCCCAGTTCAGGTCTGATCGTTTTAACTCCAGTAAAACGAGAAATCAAACTCTGGTTAGTGGCGGTTGTGAGAAAAGATTAAAAGAGGAAGATGTCCATTCTTGTCCTTATTGTAACACGTCTTTTAGTGACTTTTCTCAGTTAGAGTCGCACTTGGAATGTCACAAAAGTGGGACAGACCCTTTCTGCTGTCAGATCTGTGGCAGGCGTTTCAGACATCGGTCCACCTGGAAGAACCACATGGTGGTGCATCAGAAAATTCGGCCCTTTAGATGCAAGTTTTGTGGTAAAGGGTTTAATCAGAAAGGTCACCTGAAGGAACATGAAAGGATTCACACAGGAGAAAAGCCTTTTGGATGCTCCATATGTGGGAAACGCTTCACTCAGATCAATCATGTGAAGTCACACCTTCGCATTCATCATCACGATAAACTGCGGACTCTAGAAAAAAAATGTTGAACAAGACGTTAAAGCACCCAGGTTAATCTTCATTCAAGTATCTTCAGATCTGCTCCTGTGAATAGATTGGGTGTGTTTCGGGGTGTAATAAGTGTAATGGTGGGAACTGATTTTGTTGCTTGTTTTGAGGTCAAACAGTTAAAGCAGTTTGTTCATGACACAAAGTATTGGCTGTTTTTTTTTTGGCCTTTTTATTCTAAAATATGGGTTTATTCAAATATACTTTTAACTACAGTTAGGTTTTTCTTCTCAGGGGGAGCCAAAGTGGAAGATTTATGGTGGGCTATCTTTCATATCGGTTTTTATAGATTATATATCGATATATTCATGTGAAGCATATGGACTATCGTTCCTTTACTGTCAGTGTAAGTGTAGAAAGTGACGTGCCTTTGTTTTGTTAGACAGTTTAGATTGACCGTCTGCGACTGAACATTAGAATTTAATACCTTTTTGGTTTGTTTTTTTTCGTCTCACTAATGAAACGTTGACATCGAGCCAAGTTCAGTCCGTCTTTAAACAGAATTGGCTGGTTGGCTTCCCAAGCAGCGAAGAGGATTTGAATTTGTAAAAGCACTTTGAATTGAGTTTGGCTTTTAATCCCCATTGAAAAGGCAGCCTGTGATCAGGATTAATCCCTGTTTAGGAATATTGTTCAGACATGGAGAAGCACTGTGATTAGTCCGTGCTGTTTTCAGTTTTTAAGGGAAGTTTTATGCAAATGTCATTATTTAATGATTTTCACTTTCTGTATAATTCACATACATTTAATAGGCACATAAACTTTTGCACTCAAAGAACATTTTATTGTGAGTATATTTGAATTCATTGACTAAGATTATGCCAAAAAAAGCATTAATAAAAATACAGTAAAAGATTTGGCATAAGAGCAGTACAGTGCAAATTTAAATAAATCTTGTATTATGCAAATATTATGGGGCAAAATTAATTAATTGTTAGTTTTATTAATTCTATATACTCTTATTTTTAATAGATAAGTTCATTCTCCCGCGTTTTTGGAGAGAATTGGTCAAAATCTGAGGCTCGTTTTATGTTTTCAAAGTCGTTTATTGACGAATGGAGTTTAAGAGCTTGAGTGGCAAAAACCTTTTTAAAGAACTTCTTGACGGAGAGTTTAGTTGCAGCAGCGGGAGGTTTTTCATTCAGAATATAAATAAATGAAGTCAGAGGTCAATCCTGAACCAGCAGAACCACCGGAGTGGAAATAATGAAGAGTTTGTTTTATCTTTAGAGTCAAGAAACCGGTGTGAACTCCATAATTAATGTTTAAAACAAGGAACCAATCTCTCAGTGGCCTGTTTCTCTCTTTCCTTCCTTCCGTTCTTTCTTTCTTAATAATAAACGGCTTTATTTGCCGTGATTCCGGCCTCACTTAGATTTTTTTTGGCCAGGTTTGTTACAAACACAAAGGATTTGTCTCTGACTGTTGCCAATAAGTGTTCACAACATTCGGTACACACACACACACACACACACCCCGTACAGAATGATATCCCAGTGCAAATGTCTAATCTTATCATTTCCCCTCATTTCCTAATTTAACTGCTCTACACTCCAGAACCCTTTGGCTTGGCCAGTCAAGACATCACCTTTTACCATAACATTTCAAAACTAATCAACCTTTTATTGTGGGGTTTTAAAAATAGTTTGTTATTAGTATTAGTAGTTGGAGTTTGTGTTGCTTAAATAAAGATTATTAAATGGACAGGTTTGGTTTCTGGGATTCTGCTGCTTAATGTTTTTTTATGGAACAGCACTTCAGGAAGTGGGTTTTATAGTCATGTCAAACTTTTCCACAGTGCACAGTTAAAGGAAAACTCAAACTGATGGATTTGCACTAATGTTGGTGTTTTGTTTAAAACCCACAGACATGCAGGTTTGTCTCACAAAAGAAACTCAGACCAAGGAAATGCCAGCAGATCTGGAGCCTGTGGGTCGAGTGAAGCGGGAACTGTGCACTGCTCAGTGTGACCTGCAGCCCCAGCTGTCGTCCACTTCTACCTCCATGGACACTGACCTCAAGCAGGAACTCCTCCCCTGTCTCCCTGTGAAGTCCATGGATACAGAAGAGAAAGACTACAGTGGTCTGCATGTTGCATCAGCTGCAGTCCGACTAGAGCAGTGTGGTCCCCAAACGTCCTCCACTGACGACTCTGATGGTCTTGCAGTGCAGAGGGACGATCGCTTTGAAGCTCAGATAGATGACTCAAACTCACATTCTTCTAAAAGTCTCTTCCAAGCACCTTCTGAGCAGCCATCACGCCCACAGAGTGAGTTCACCAACAATCTGATTTACTGTGAGGTTTGTAACAAACCTTTCAAATGGCCCTCTTGGTTAGAGAAGCACAGGCTGAGTCACAAAGAGGAACATCATGTCTGCGGTTTTTGTGGCAAAAGTTTCAGACATCTGGGGAAATTTAAGAAGCATGTAAAGATTCACACACGGGAGAGGCAGCATTCTTGCCAATTTTGCGGGAAAATGTTTGTTCAGAAAAGTCATATGAAGGATCATGAGAGAATTCACACTGGAGAAAAGCCCTTCAGCTGCCCATTATGTCTAAAAAGTTTTGTGCAAAGGAGTCACTTAATGGTCCACGATCGCACTCATTCGAAGAGGAAGAAAGGACTCACAAAAAAGTCAAAAGCAAAGCAGCGGAAAAGATGAACAAATGAACATACACAGTTTGTGAATGTCAAATTTTTTTGAATTAATTTTCTTAAATGTCAGTTGAGGTTTTTTTTTTTAATGTTGTGCTTTTTACAGCTGTTCAAAAAGCAGCTTTACAGAATCTGGTTTGAGCCCCAAGTGAATAAACCAAGGGTGACAGACAGAACTCCCAACAACTGGAGGAAGAAACTTTGGGAGGAACCAGGACCCAAAAGGGGAACCCGTCCTCCCCTGGTCCATACTGGAAAGAAAGCAAGTGAAAGTGTTTATAAATGAGTAGATTAGATTAGATAGAATTAGAATAGATTTAGTGATGAGTTCTGATAAAGTGTGAGTTACTATAAAAGAGTCCGTTAGTGTCTGAAATTGGAAGTTCAGTGGTGGTTCTGTTTTTGGGCGGAGCTTTTGTTAATCTTGGTGTCAGCAGCTCCTGCAGATGATCCAGTTTGATGGAGCTGATCTGGAGTTCAGGTGAAGAATCTGATGATGGGCGATTGGATCGGAAAGGCAGCCGACTCAGACGGTGAAGCAGCTGAAGTTCAGGAACCTCAATGAGCCCAATTCCTTTTCGAAAAGTAAATCAAAACGTCTCTCACTGCGTAAAGCGCTGAGTTGAAGTTCTGCAGTGGATGTGACCGTAGTTTGTGCCTGGTTTTCTGGTTCGAACCCTGGTTTAGTCTGAAAGCGACGCCTGTAGTGGTGTATTTTATTCAGTCCAGCTTACTGGGCATTAAACTGTCTCGGCCCACTCGGCCTATCCTGCTGCTCCTAAAGTAGATTCTCTGAGCAGTTCAAGGCTGCAGTGACGCTCAAGTACATCAAATGACTCGTGTTTTTGTCCCAGTAAGATTCTTCCGTTTCTATTATTCTGCTTCTTTATTCTGCTGACGCTGACGGCTCCCTCAGTAACACTTTCCTGGACGAACGGCCTTTGGAACACTAGAGAGCAGCACTGTTTAAGGGTTGGCTTCCTGTGTGTGTGTGTGTGTGTGTGTGTGTGTGTGTTTGCTAAGCTTTAAAAATCAATAAGGGTATTAAAACTCCCCTACACCGTCCCATCTCATGAACTGCTGTGATAATGTTCATTAGAAGATTGTAATGAAGGAGTAACAGTGTTTCTCTCTCTGAGGAGCGAGGTGTGCATGTAGGTGATGCTCAAGATTGCAAACTTCAATCGTTTTTAATATTTTAACTTCAGCTCTGGTAATGAAGGAACTGTTGCTGGGAACTCCGGGATGTCTGATATAGTTTATTTTGAACAAAGCTTTTGTTCCAAAACGGCTTCTTTGCTCCCTTGTCATTTGCTGTTGGGATGTGATTTACACATACAGAACATTTCCCTGCTGTATTGTAATTAATACCACCTTAATTAGATAAATGTGACTGGAGACTGGATATCCTAAATAAAGCTTTCAAAAATATTTGGTGTCTGTGACCTTCTCGTTTTCTGCAATGGTTCAAAAAGCTCTGTACTAGACTAAAGAAGAACCCTTTCGATCCCACCTTTGTAGCAAGTTTAACGGTTCTAGTCTTTAAAGATATGAAGTGCACACCCCTTGCCCTCCACACACCAGAACCTTTTCCATTTTTCTAGCTCTTTCCACAGCTGTCGCTAACCGAAAGAGACTCCACACTGTTGTGTGTTTATACAAACGGCCGTTAAGTGGGAGCTGGAAGATGAACAGTAAACGGTTGGTGTGAATATTTTATCTCATAAGTTTAACACAAGAACTAGAACCACTTCTTAACATGTGCTCGAGACATTTTTAACAAACTAGAACAAATCTTGTGTAGAAGCAACTTTTTGCCCCCCCCCCCCCCCCCATGACCTGGAACCACTGACATAAAGAACCATGTTAGAAACTGAGAAGTGAGGAAATCATCACATGACATCCAGCCTCTGTACCGGTGTTAGATTCTACTCATCAGCTTTAAATTATACCCAGATTCTTAAAATGGCAAAAAGGTTCTTACATTTGCGGCATTTAGCAGACACTCTTATCCAGAGCGACTTCCATGTCCTAATTACAGGAACAGTCCCCCAGAGCAATTCAGGGTTAAGGGTCTTGCTCAGGGCCCCGGTGGTGGTGCCAGAGGTGGGATTTGAACCTGGGACCTCTTGAGCCATAGGTCCAAAGGTAAGTACCCTACCACTAGACCACCACCACGCTTCACACTTCTACATCTCTGCAAAACATCATGGAAAGGTTCTTCAGGGAACCAAAAGTGGATCTTCACTGGCATGCTGCAGCGTTCAAATAGCGGTATTTTTCTCCAGGTGTGAAGATTCTGTTGGAGGGTTAAGCGTGGTCTGTATAAACTCATTATCTGTTTTATGGGCTCTGAATGTATCGTAAATTAAGAAGCAGTAATATGTGCAGTGTCTTTGTGTGGGTGGATGAAAGGTGTTGCCTGGGGTCTGTGAATCATGTAGGAAGCTAACAGAGCTGTAAACACTCTTGACAGCTGTACCACCTCTTGCCCAGCTTTTAATGGAACCCAGTCATCTGGGGCCGGTGTGAATCCTCTCTGACAGGTTTATGGGCGCCACTGCATTCACAGAGCACGGTACTGATGCCCAGGCAGTGTTTCTGAGAAGACACTGGCCATAAATTTAGTTTTATGGACAATGATAAGGAAATGTTGGGTTTTAAGGCTTTACCTAGAAGAACAGATGAAAGACCTCCACTCTTCCCACCTTTCTACCTCTTGAAAAACACCTCCATGACCATTCATTTTAAAACATGTATGCTACTTCCAACTCCTCACTGATAATGTAGTCCAGTCGGCTGGAAAAAGAAATCGCTGCCTGTCTTTCCCCCTGCTTGAGGATTTCAGATAAACCATCTATGATTCCTGGTGGACAGCAGAAGGAACATGAGGTCAGGGCCACTTATACCATAAACCAGTTCATGAAGGCTTGTAAGGCAAAAGAATTCTGTTGGAGTTAGTCTGTCACAGCGATAGTGAAAGTTCAGGGATTGTGTAGGGCATGTGTCTCCAGCTGTGCTCCAGCTGTGTTTTTAGAAGTTCTTGATTGTCTGGTTCATGCATTAGAATTGTGGGTTTGATCTCCAGGAGGACTATTAACCATGTTTGACCACTTCGTCTAAGAGAAGTGTTATTTGTGGCCCACTTGAGTGCCTAAATGCTCTAAATTCCACTTTTTTTTTTTTTTAAAGCTAAGCTTCTATTGATTGGCTTAGCACACTGTCTGCTTGATTTACATTTACGTTTTTTTACTATTGAAATAGGGCCTCGTCATACGATGACCGAGGGAACTTTGTTCCACCCTCACATATTCACTATATATATATATACACACACACAGTGACTTGCAAATGTATTCACCCCCCCTTGACATTTTTCTTTTTTTTTTGCCTCACAACCTGGAATTAAAATGCATTTTTTAGTATTTCTTTTAGAGAACATGCCTACAGCTTTTAATTTAACATTTTTTTTATTGCGAAGCAAACAACAACTAGGACAAAATAACAGAAAACTTAATTGTGCATATTCACCCCCCCCTAAAGTCAGTACCTTTGACTGGGCCATTCCAACACACTTAAATGTCTCCCTTTAAACCACTGGAGTGTTGCTTTAGCGGGATGCTCCGGGTCATCGTCCTGCTGGAAGGTGAACCTCCGTCCCAGTCTCAAATCACAGGCAGACTGACAGGTGTTGCTCAAGAATATTCCTGTATTTAGTACCATCCATCTTTCCCTCGACTCTGACCAGTTTGAAAACTGAGAAACATTTCCACAGCATGATGCTGCCACCACCATGTTTCACTGTGGAGATTGTGTTCTTGGGAATGTGTTGGGTTTGCGCCAGACATAGCATTATCCTTGGTGGCCGAAAAAAGTTCAATTTTAGCCTGACCAGAGCACCTTCCTCCATACATTTGGGGAGTTGCCCACAGGCCTTCTGGCAAACTATAAACGTGCCTGACTGTGCAAGTGTACCTAGAAGAACTGATGCTGCTTTTAAGGCAAAAGGTAGAAACACCAAATATTGATCTGATTTAGATTTCTCTTCTGCCTAAAACCTTTGCACAGTCCTGTGTGTGTGTGTGTGTGTGTATATATATATATATATATATATATATATATATATATATATATAACCTGTGATCCAAACATTGCCTACTTAGAATACCTGGAAGTCCAATCCAGAATGTAATTACTACACTATTCATTATTCAGCTTTTTAGTAAAGTCTTCAAAAGCCTCACTGTTATAAATGCTTCTTCCTAAACCCATCTTTCCTGCAGTGCTGCTTGATGTACCACCACTGTTGTTGTTCTGGCTGACAAGCCATTTGCATGCGGGACATGACTTCCTGCTGCCTCCAGTTCCTCTGCTGATGCTCTGGGTGCTGCAGAGGTTGTATGTCTCACATTCCACATGCGTGTCCGGTCCTCCTGGTTCATAGCTATCAGACTCGGCACCTGGCTGAAACTCTTATGATCCAGTTATCTGTGTTTAATCCCACTCTGATAAACTTCATCACCAACTATGCTTTCATGAACACAGAGACTCGACTCGTTTCTTAGATAACCTTAGACAATCGACTTTTTGATGTTCTCAGGAGTTAAAAGTTTTTAAGGCTTCTTATAGTTCTGTTTACACAAATGCCATCACAGTCTGTTTTATGCCCCCTTACGATGCATTCATCACTGCAGAGCTAAACAGGCTTTTAAATAGCATAAGCAAAAAAAAATAAATGCTTTGAGAGCTTAAAAAAATGGGATTTTTGGCCAAGCAGTTCCACACAGAGATCACTTTACGTAATCGCAGTTAGAGGGGTGAAAGTATGGCCCCCACTGTATTCTGGAGCACTAAACGTGCTCGCTTTACTTTCTGATGGACAGATCTGAGTCTGGCAGACCCCTGGGAAATTCGTCATGGAGGCCACAACACCAAATCATTATTGTCTTTTAATTTAAAATATAATAACGAGCTTCATAAATCTTAAAATAAAAATTGGAACAGTGCAAAACCTCTTATCACCAAAAGTGCCACACAGACTAGATTTAAGCTCCACCTTAATGATCAATCAAGTGCTAATTTAATTCGCATGTTTAATAACAGTTATTCAATTCAATTTTCACTTGTTCACCAACTGAATGAGTCTTAATCCATTTTTCATGTCTTGAGTTTTTACAGTTGGTTTTCTATATGCTCTGTTTCTAATAATTTAGTAATAAATTATTCATAATGTACAAAAGTGTTTAATTTGAACTGCAATACATTTACATTCCACTGTTATTGTTTATTGATTGGCTCAAGTCTTTATTGATTGCTATATTGATGTCAAAAATGGGCAACCCAGCCGCTAGGGAGGCACAAACCAATGTATTCCTTCATGCTGGTCCCAGTACCGGAAAATGGGGAGGGTTTCGTCAGGAAGCATTAGCTGTTATGATGGAGAGAAGAAGGGTTGATGAGGAGGTGATCAGTAGTTATGGTATCAGGGAGTGGTGGTGGTCTAGTAGTGGTTCTTGTCTATGGACCTGTGGCTCAAGACGTCCCAGGTTCGAATCCCACCTCCAGCACTACCACCACTGGGTCCCTGAGACCCTGAACCCTGAGTGTCTCCAGGGGGGACTGCTAAATGCCATAAATGTAAATGTTAGCAGAAGAATGCAGAAGTGCAGAAATGCAGAAGTGATCAGTGGACAGCTAGAAAGGTACTTGGTGTGACATCTGGAAGGAAGAAGGAGGAGAAGGAAACCTGGTGGTGGAACCCAGAAGTTCAGGAGTGTATACAGAAGAAGAAGTGGGACAGTGAGAGAGATGAACATAGACAGGTGTACAAGGAGATGAAATGCAGCGTGAAGAAAGCAGTGGTCAAGACTAAAGATCAGATGTTTGGTGGATTGGATGAGAGGATGGACAGTAAGGAGGGACCAAACTAAGGTCAAAGTGCTCTGAGTAGCTTATTGGAGGTAGCTGGTAGCTGGTAACACATGGAGACATAATAAAATCATGGTCCACAGGCTCGAAAGAAAACACTGCAACTTAAACTGCCCCAGCAATTAAAGCCTTTATGGCTGAAGCATGAACTATCAGACATGAAGGACACATGCTGAAACAAGCGTCCCACGTGGAATCTGCATTATGTTCAACCAAACCTTCCAAGCTTGATCCCCTTCACTGGAAGGACAACATAGAGAGATGAGCGGAGGCGTGACTGAAGCACAGGGCAAGAATTATTCATAAAAGAGTCAGAGTGTGGGAAAAAGGAGGGAGGTGAAGGGGCACAGAAGGCCGGAACAAACGGCTCGGTAAGCCTCATTAGAACTGGGGCTGCAGAAGAGGAACCAAAGAGCACACAGCTTTGGTTCAAATTAACCAACGGAACGGAAAAGAGAGACCAAGAACAGAAAGTGAATGTCCAGTTCTGTCCTGTGAAAAGACAAAGAAGCTGATTCGAAGTGTTTGTTTGAAAGAAGAGCTTTTTTAATGTATGACCTGAACATACGTTGCTCTACAGTTGAGTAATTACACAAACATGTACAAAAAGACCGGCACTGAAGAAAGACTTTTCAGATATTTTTGGGGTTATTCACGTGTTTATAGTGCGTCGCCTAAAAATAGGAGGGGAGAGGAGGCATGGCCGATACTTTCACTTTCACCGTGCCGAACAAGGACTACTTATAAAGGACACTGCTTTATTAAATTATGGGTGGTGGTGGTCTAGTGGTGGTACTTGCCTACAGACCTGTGGCTCAAGAGATCCCAGGTTCGAATCCCACCTCAGCACTACCACCACTGGGTCCCTGAGACCCTGAACCCTGAGTGTCTCCAGGGGGGACTGTCCCTGTACTCAGGACATGGACGTCTCTCTGGATAAGAGCGTCTGCTAAATGCCGTAAATGTAAATGTAAACAGGGCGGTTCGTGTTCGTGATAACATGACAAAACATAGAAAAAAAAACATCAGAAATGGACTGGACTACATGATACATGATTGCCAGACTTCTGAATCAGAAATAAATTCAAATATACTATTTTAATACCTATTACTTAATAAATACTATAGAATTTTTAAATTTGCACGTAGAGTATTGCAAGTGGTTGAGGTTTGGTCTTGACGTTTTAATGATCATAACCAGGGCCATGGGGGCGCATCCTTCCATCCATCCATCCATCCTTCCATCCATCATCCACTATCTTATCCTAATAAGATTCAAAGTTCAGTCACAGTGCAGAAACACCTAGGGGGACAATTTAGCATCTCATCTTTTATCCTTTTTTATGCAACGCCATGGCTGCTTCCACAGCCTCCCTGTGATCTCAGTGAATGAAGGATTTGATCAGTCATCTGGAAACCTGCTCTCAGCTCCGCTTGTCAGTCTGTGCTGTTGAAACGTGACAGCTGAAGGTGCACCAAAGACACTCAGTGGAAAACGATCACAAAGTTCACCCTACAGTGCTGAAATAACCTGCTAACCATGCAGGCAACGGGCAGAATGCACACTAAGACAGTGGCAGCAGGAATAACACAAGTTCCTTGCTATTTGTTTTGAAAGCACCTCTCAAAACACTCCTGAAGGCATGAGAAGCTCCTTAGTCTGAGACCGTCGTCACAAAGTGCAGTGAAGTAACGAGGGTTTAAGAAACATCAAGGTCGTTAAATGTGTGAAAATTATTTACTGAAACGTTCCTTTCATAAGTTTCTTTCTAAGGTCCACTCTCCCTAAAGGCAGAGCTAAAATAAACATAAATTTAGTTTATTAAAATGAAGTTGCAAGAACTTGAATGAAACAAGAATGTTAATATGTACGGACATTAATGACACATCGTTTTCAAATCATTGCATTTTTTTTTTCAACAAGCCCAATTTTTTTTACTGCAACTGCAGACCAAGAACACAAAACTAATCTGCATGCGCTTTTAAAATGATGTAAAAAAGAAAAGAAAAATGAAACTGGAGCAGAGTTAGATGGTCTGTAAAAACATTTAGACAGACTGATGTCTGTTTTTAAAATGCATTCTATTCCTAAAATTAAAAAAAGAAATAAAATAAGTTTAAAATGTATACACAAATGCATAAAAACGGTTTGACTGTTGTTAAGAGCTTAATCGCAGCGCTGGTTAGACTCGCTCTTTAGCATCTGTGTAGGATTCTGTCTTGATTTAGGAAAAACGTGCAAAATAAATTAAGAAAATCTGTCCTGAAAGTGTGGAAAGTCTAGATATTTGTTTCAAATTTGGTAGTGTTTATTAGTAAATATCAAAAGAATAAATGTAATAAATCAATAAAACATTTATTATAAATTTTTATTTATAAATATATATAAACAAATGTAATTTAAAATACGGATACCTGATAAATACCGAAACAGAATATTTGATCTGTGTGTTATTTTATGAATTGTTAATGATAGTAAAAAAGTAGCAATAAATGTTTTTCATGTACCTCAGCACAAATGGGCTTTAAAAAATACATTTTAGATCAAAACGTTCTTTAAAAAATCAGACATCCAGAAACATTTTTATATACACGATGTTTGACGGTAAGGCAGCTGTATTGGTTAATTTATACTGTTTACAGTGTTTTCAGCTCAGCACTGCCTGTCAGCCAAAATCATCTCATCATGAACGTGTCCTCTGTGAGGACACAGTACTTGGACAGAGTTTGGTCTTTTTGCTGTCAGTGAAACAAGGCCGATTGACGGCAGAGTCTGATTGGAACAGAGACGTGCCATCCTACCACCGACCCAAAGGCTTCTGGGCACTGAGCCTGCAAAGGCTTCTGGGAGCTGCAGCACATCAACAATGTCATTGGCAAGACTCTGACATGGTCATATGCTTGAAGTGGTGAAGACGTGTCCTCCAGCCTGCAGCTATGGACAATTCCATTATCTAAACACACTGAGGATGAACTCTGGAACAACAGTTATCTGCTTTCATTCTCATCAGCAGTTCAGTGAAACGGCAGAGTGTGTTTTTAATCAGGAAGCAGATATTCTATGTTATATATAATTTTATATATAATGTTATATATAATATTCTGTTATTCTATAATGTTCTGAAATTGAAAAAAAACCTTCACAGGCCTACTGGTTAGGGAGTTGGTCCCACGATTGGAACATTATGGGTTCAAATCCCAGATCAGTAGGTTGCTCTGAGGTACCTTTGAGCAAGGTACTGTCCCCATCACTGCACTGTTGAATTTTGTTGTGGTGTGCTGTGTTTCACAGTGACAAGAATAGTCACTCTCTATCGATCGGTCTATCAATTTAAGTAATATGAATTCTGCAAGGTTTGCTTGAAATCAAAGTTATTATTATTTACCTTGTTAGTTTTATCTACAGCACTGTGCAAAAGTTTTAGTCAGGTGTGTAAAACGCTGTAAACAGAACGCTTTCAGAAATGGAAGTGTTGATCATTTATTCTCATCAATCAACAAAAAGCAGTGAATGAACAAAAGAGAATCTAAATCAGATCAATATTTGCTGTGACCACCCTTTGCCTTCAACACAGCATCAGTTCTTCTAGGTACACTCGCACACAGTTTCTGAAGGAACTCGGCCGGTCGGTCGTTCCAAACACGACTGTGTTTCTCCTCCGTGTGACGTTGATGATCACCAGTACCTGTTTGGTAAAACTGGTTGATCAGACACCGACTATAATCCTACAGAATCCCTGACTGTGTGCAAGTGTTCCTAGAAGAACTGATGCTGCTCTGAAGGCAAAAGGTAGAAACACCAGATATTGATCTGATGTAGATTTTTCTTTTGTTCCTCACTTTGCATTTTGTAAATTGATCAAAATAAACAATCATTATTGATATTTCTGAAAGCGTTCTGTTTACAGCATTTTTTCACTCCTGCCTAAAACTTTTGCACAGCACTGTGTATGTGCACTCTTTGCTGCTACACCCAGAGTTCAGTATAAAGATGGTCTTTATTGTGTTATACTTTTGTGTTCCTTCCTGAAAAGACGCTAAATCAAACTGGTGAGACAGCAAAGCCGTGCGCTTTCAGTCAAACCAGACTTCTATTAGGATGAGCTCCATCAAGCACAACTGCACAAATTAATTGCACCTCTTTCTTCCTGTTCTGTTGTGATGATGATGCTGCTTGGTTTGATGGTGCTACTGGAACACTTGCGGTGTGCAGAGAAACCAGCAGAAGGGTGTAATCATCCTTCTCAAAAGAATGTGTGCTGGTTAATAGAGAAGATGCCTGATCCACTTCAAATTCTACTCCCACAGAGATGGAACCTCTATAATGTCTGAGCTCCTTCCTGTCAGGACGAAGATTTTTTTGTGTGATTGTGGAATGTCGTTCTTGGACTTGTTTGAAACACAGCCAGAAGTGTATTATGTCTGCAGTGAGACGTTATTAGATCTAATGGACGTGCTGCAGATTGGCTAGATGTTGTTAGTGTATCATCAAGAACTCTGTGGGACTGCATTTACACCGTCTGTGGCTGTACGACCGACTGAAGGAGATTACTGCGCCTCTCTCAGAAAATGCACACTGTGCAACACTGTGGCAGTTCAGAAGCTTAACCTTAACCTTTTGACCTTGACCAGACGTGCTGCTGCATGCTGACTGATGAACCACCAGCAGAACTGTCGAACACTCAGGATGATGAACCTCCAGCCTCACTGCCTTAAAGACATTGTCTGGAAAAGGTTCATTAGAGCCCAGATATTCTAATAGGTTTATGTTTACATATTCAGTTTTAATTTGTAGCTGTGGACGGTCAGCTAGTTTTGGTCTGTCTAGTAACAAATGGCAGCATGTAGTTTGGGGTAGGAATATTTATATTAAATTAACTCTTTCTCGTTCTTTCGTTCGCTCCCGTCAGGGGTCACCAAAGCAGATCATTCATTTCCCACAGCGAATCTTTCATTTCCATTTAATTAACCAACATGGAAAGTAATTTATATTAGTAATTCTCCGTTGAGTACGGTTAATAAAGTTAAGTACGAGACTCCCGGCTACGCGCTTATTCCAACCCACAACCCCCCGCCGTTACACTGACTGGGTCTAGTTTTAAATTTGAAGCACAAACAGCAGTGATTTATTTGATCCCAGTGCTGCTGCAGATTTCTGGATAGAATGGTGCATTCTGAGAAATACAGATCAAACTCCTTGTCAATGTTGAATGCTGGAAATTTAATATTGTAATGCTGGTTTGTAGTTTTTCTTACTTTGCCTTTCAAAGTTTCCATCGTTGCAGTTTCCATCGTTACTTCATTTAAATGAACATGTAATCAAACATTACAAAGTGGAAAAATGTTCCGTTTTTACAGCCTGTCTAAGGGTTTTAAATGTTGGTAGTTATATCTGTTCAAATCAAGACAACCGGGTCACTGTGCCAGCAGGAGTAACACAGGTTCCTTGCTATGAGTGCAGTTTATGAGCCTAAACCCTGATGATGCTGAAGATCTATGTGGTGTCATGAAAAGAGAACAGGGCCTTTCCTCTGGTGCTACAGCTGTTTATAGCATCACAGTCCAGCTGACAAGTGTCTGGGGTGAACCTTCAGGAAGTTCTTGCAGCTGCTCTTTTTGCAGAGTTACTGTGAAGGAACACCAGGAGCATCAGGGAGCTCCACTTTACTGCATTCAGTCTTCACTGCATACTGTCTGGAATTTAGTGAAAAGCAAAAGCCATTGTTGGTAACATTAATGATCTGAAAGACTACATTCAGGATATTAACTGATAATAACTGCGAGTAATTCTAGTTCAAAGAGTTCGAAGTTCATCTGAGATGAAAAACAAAAGAGCGGATTTACAGCACTGTGTAAAAGTTTTAGGCAGGTGTGTAAAACGCTGTAAACAGAACGCTTTCAGAAATGGAAGTGTTGATCATTTATTCTCATCAATCAACAAAATGCAGTGAAGGAACAAAAGAGAATCTAAATCAGATCAATATTTGGTGTGACCACCCTTTACCTTCCAAACAGCATCAGTTCTTTTAGGTACACTCACACACGGTTTCTGAAGGAACTCGGCCGGTCGGTCGTTCCAAACATGACTGTGTTTCTCCTCCGTGTGACGTTGATGATCACCAGTACCTGTTTGGTAAAACTGGTTGATCAGAGACCGACTATAATCCTACAGAATCCCTGACTGTGTGCAAGTGTTCCTAGAAGAACTGATGCTGCTCACTTTGCGTTTTGTAAATTGATCAAAATAAACAATCATTATTGATATTTCTGAAAGCGTTCTGTTTACAGCATTTTTTCACACCTGCCTAAAACTTTTGCACAGTGCTGTACAACCACAGAGAACAGCAGAGCAGAAAGCAAATGAACAACGAATAAGGTCAGAAGTTTAAACTAGACTCTTTATGAGAATGTTTTTATATCGCTCCACTGTAGCAAATTCATTTCCTTCTTTCTTTGGCCTTTATTTTTTAATTTAACCTTTATTTAACCAGGCAGGACAATGCAATTTACAGTCTTATATTTTTTTCATTTATCATTTCTAAAGCAGCTTTCAACTGAGGAACAACATTTCAGCTACAGTGCAGTAATGGCTTTCAGAACATTTGCTACATAATGCAATTTTTCAATTTTTCAAAAAGTACAAAGCAAGAGCTGAACAGAAGTTAGGTTTTTTGGTGTTTGATGGAACTGGGCCTTGGAATAGTGAGATTTCTTTGATAGAAATAAATAAGTGCAGGGATGGAAATCCTTAGATGTACAACAAGGCTGTTGAAATTATTAAAGTGACTTGTTGTGCAGGTGACACAGTAATCTCTCTGCAGGAGCTGGATTTGCCCTCCACCTCCTCAAATTAAGATGGATTTATGGGAACTAATTGAGACAAATTGCGTGCTTGCTAATCTTCGCTGCTTGCCATTCCCCCAGAATTAGGGCTCCAGATGATGTAGAGCTGGCTGTTCCATCATCTGGTGAATTGTTGTTCTGACTAAGCTTGAACAGCTCTGGGGTGACTTTTTTCTCCAAAGCCTGATCCATAATACACTATGATTCTTTTGTTAGAATTTAGTTTCCAGTGTTGGTGCTGCCCAAAATTTTGACCATTTCATTTTCCCCCAGTCAGATCTAATTCTGAGCACTAGCTTTGACTCCCTCAATAATACGATGCTACAAAGCTGGAAGTAAGAAATCAGAATGTTGTTCCTCAGTTTCACGTGAAGCATCACTGCATCGAGGCCAGACTAATGTTATGTCACTGGACAGCTCAATGGATGCTTTCAGAGCAGATATGGGAGCTGGTGGTCTAGTGGTGGGTATTAGCCTAAGGGCCTATGACTCGAGGTCCCAGGTTCGAATCCCACCTCTGGCACTACCACCACTGGGTTCCTGAACAAAACCATGAACCCTGGATTGCTCCGGGGGGGACTGTCCCTGTAATCAGGAACTGGAAGTCGCTCTGGATAAGAGCGTCTGATAAATGCTGTGAATGTAAATAACTGCTCAGAGTTGGTCCCCTCGGGCCTTAACATTAAAAACAGTAAAGTTGGACAAGAATCTCATTACGTTGTTCAGAAATGCTCAAATTATTTAATAGAAATAGATATTTCTTGTACACAAAGTTTGTCAGTTTTATTTTGAAAAGAAGCTAAGATTGAAATATCTGCTGTTGTGTTTCTTCAAAAATGATCGATATTGATCGATATTAGAGAGCTAAACAAAATTGATTATTCTTTTGCAATATAGGATTTCACTCAGTAGTCTACATTTACTAGAACTGCTTCGTAGAAAAGCTTTGTGTTGCATCTGGATTGCCATTACAGCCTATACGCTACATCCAAAGGAAGTGTAGAACCTGCAGTTAGGAGCTGGATGTGTTTCATCCTGAGAAGAAAAAATCTAATTTTACTAAAAATTGCTATTTTTAAAGGTGATCGCTACTTTTTAAAATCATCATCACTCGGTCTGCTCACAGCAGAAACTGGCCTGAGAGCTTACTGTTCCACACTATCACTCATCAAGAAGAGGAACGGTCATCTCATCTTTTATAAAGTCATTATTTTCCTTTTCAAAGTGAAAGTGACTACCCTTGTCATTGTGAAACGAAGCACAGCACAACAAATTTCAACCTCTGCGTTTCATCCATACACACACGTGCAGCAGGGGGCAGCTATTGAAAGTGCCCGGGCAGCAGTGACGGGGATGGCACCTTGCTCAAAGGTACCTCAGGGAAACCTACTGGTGAGGGAATCGAACCCACAATCTTCTGATCCGGGGCCTCGTCCCTAACCACTAGGCCACCGCCGCCCCTGTGGGTATTCGTTATTTATATTTATATTTATTTATAGTCAAATTCATCATTCTTAGAAAACCGCTGTAACTTTAATATCAGTTCTCACATCAGTTTATGATGTTTTTCAGTTTCAGATGACATAAACCTGTTCTACAGACTCATGTTATGCAGTATCTTTACATTTTATGATTTAACATTGATTCCAGACTTTTGAACAGTAATGTTTGGAGAGTGATGTTATATTGGTTGGAACTACAGGGTAGGTGCAGTTCTGATTTCTCCCTCTTCTTTCTCCTTTTCTCCAAAACCGAGACTCACCTCAGCAGCAAAGAGAGCCACGCTGGCTAAAAGGGCTCCAGCGACCCTCCACCGAAATCAGTTCCATGGAATCGGTGATGTGCAAGAGTAAACAACTCTCACTGTTCCGGTTTTACACTGGGCTCTGGAGGTTCTGGGCACTCCCTGGAGCATTATTACTAATATGTTCCGTGTGGGTGTGGATAAATGAAAAATCAGTTGCTCTAATCTGATTTGCTGTTAAATGGCCTCAATATAACCAAATGGGTTTAAATTCGACCAATGGGAAATGCAAATGCTCCGGCTGATTAAATGAGTAAACAAAAAGATAAACAGAATGTTTGGAATCGGTGTTGCATTCATTTGACACGTCTTTCCTGCCTGGCTCATCCTAGGCTCCCTGGGCGTTCATCCCTGAGGGGAGGACACATAAACCAGTGAAGCACAAGTTTCTCCTCACGCTTTGGCCCTGGACCAGCCTGACAGGAATAACAATGAACGCACACTGAGAGCAGCATCTTCTCCGTCACATTCACTGAATTATGCAGCACAGATGAGACAGTTCAAGACATTTAGAGAGTTGTTTTGTCCAAACAGCCTTGTCTGTTATAGTGGGTGGAAATCAGCCAAAAAAACCGTGGCTCACTCTCAAACCTGCCCCTGTTTGACCTCTAATGAACAGAATGGAGCTCAAACATTTACACCATTTCACCACTCTGGGGTTTTTAAAAGACTTGTGAATTCACACCAAGCCGTCATAAAAAGACTGTAGTATGGGACTAGACTTGTGAACCGGGTTCTGGGAAACACTTTTTTTGGCTTGGTGAAAGTGAAGTGAAAGTGACTATTCTTGTTATGGTGAAACACTGCTCACAGTGAACCACAGCGAATTTACACCTCTGTATTTTATAAACACACATCGTGCAGCAGGGGGCAGCTATTGAAAGTGCCCAGGGAGCAGTGATGGGGATGATACCTTGCTCAAGGGTACCTCAGAGCAACCTACTGGTGAGGGAATCAAACCCACAATCTTCTGATCTGACGAGGCCCTAAACACTAGAACACCGCTGCCCTGTGGTGCTTGCTTGTCTCAAATGGACACAAGAAGTGGAGCATCGTCACAAAGGTTTATGTTTCTCCTCCCTTTATGATGTTTATGGGCCAAACCAAAGTCCTAGGTTTAATTGTCCCAGTTAAACCCATTTACTTAGACACTATTCAGGATTGGGCAATGTTTTCTACCTATCCCAATGACATTTGATATGATACTTTGTCTAAATCGTCCTCTAATGTTTCAGTTGTGCTCGTCTTTTCCGTTTGCCAGAGGCAGGCAGCAGATGGTGTGGCATCAGACTCTTCATTAATGAAATGATAAATTTTCTCCATTCCTCTGTGCCCAAAAGCACAATCCTCAAAATGGCTGCATCAGTCTTAATTGGCCTTTTTCGCTGATTTCCTTCAAATTGTCCCTGGTGAAGCATGGGACAGCCAGGCTTTATAGAGAGGAAAGGACAATGTTTTCCAAACTGAAGAGTGTTTTTGTGTGTTTGCACGCTTACAGGCACTTACAAAGTAGAAGTGAACACAGAAAGGCTTTTGCTAAGCAGTGTGAACATCTGTATCTTTATAACATGGCCTTTTACCAAATAACAAAATGATGTGTTTGTGAATTTAAGATGGCATCATTGAGCAGTTGTCCTAGACGATGTTATTGAGGGTGTAATGAAGCTTGTCTATAATTGTGCACACGTCCACCAATCAGAAAATAGCTCCCGTGCTTCAAAGCTAATAGCATCTGCATAGCTCAGTGGTGCCTGGGGTGAGAGTAGCACCATATGGTACGCATTCGTTCCAAAGATATCCTGGAGAAGGAGAGCATGGCTTGCATAGCACCCACTCCCAGTATCTGGAAATAATTCTAACATTTCACACTTCAGAAATAAACTTAGCATTGCTACTGTAAACCCTCATGTGTCGAAAATGGTAAGACATATTCTCATAATCATTCAGCCAAAATATCTCTGGGGTACAGAGTTTCTAAAATGTTTAAATATAGTTGTTTAAAATGCTGTGCTCAGCATTCAGCAACAGAGTGACATGTTTAATTGTTCATCTGCAAACTGTAATTCACAGCCTTTGTTAAAACCCAAATGAAGACTGTGGTTTGAGTTGACTGAGGGACATCTTGGGATTTATTTATGGAAATTATTTGGGTGACACGTGAACCCAGCCACTAGGGATGCACAAGCCAGTGTATGTCTTCGTGCCGGTCCCAGTACCGGGTAAATGGGGAGGGTTACGTCAGGAAGGGCATCCGGTGTAAAACTTTGCCAAGTCAATATGCGGACAACGATACAGAAGTCCATACCGGATCGGTCGAGGCCCGGGTTAACAACGACCGCCATCAGTGCTGTTAGCCTACAGGGTGCTGGTGGACACTGGACTACTGTTGGCCAAAGAAGAAGAAGAAGAGGAGGAAGGCATGTCCAGAGGGAGAAGGAGAGAAAGAAGGAGAGGAGAGTGGAAGTGAGAGTAGGGACTTTGAATGTTGGCAGCATGACTGGTAAAGGTAGAGTAGAGTAGAGTAGAGTAGAGTGATCTTTTATTATCCCACGAATGGGAAATTTGGGCGTTACAGGGCTCTTAAAAAAGACAGGTGTACAGAAAGAGAAGAAAAAATATATAAAGATATAGAGAGAGAACAGGAACAAGTACAGGAGAGAAAAAGAGGAGCTATAAATAAATAATAAATTAACTATCTATATATATCTATATATATATATACATATACATATCTACAATATACACGGTAATAAGTTATGAATGAATTATACATATAAATAACAAGTAGACATCATAGAATGAGCTGATATGATGGAGAGAAGGAAGGTTGACATTTTGTGTGTGCAAGAGACTAGATGGAAGGGTAGTAAGGCCAGGTGTATTGGAGGGGGGTTTAAACTGTTCTACCATGGTGTGGATAGAAGGAGGAATGGAGTAGGTGTTATCCTGAAGGAAGAGTATGTGGAGAGTGTTTTGGAGGTGAAGAGGGTGTCAGGGAGGGTGATGAGTTTGAAGCTGGAAGCTGAAGGTGTGATAATGAATGTTGTTAGTGCTTATGCTCCACAAGTTGGTTGTAAGATGAAAGAGAAGGAAAAATTCTGGAGTGAGTTAGATGAAGTGATAGAGAGTGTACCCAGGGGAGAGAGAGTGGTGATTGGTGCAGATTTTAATGGTCATGTTGGTGAAGGGAACAGAGGTGATGAGGAGGTGATGGGTAGGCATGGTGTCAAGGAGAGGAATGCTGAAGGTCAGATGGTAGTAGATGTTGTGAAAAGGATGGAAATGGCTGTAGTTAATACTTATTTGAAGAAGAGGGAGGAGCACAGGGTGACGTATAAGAGTGGAGGAAGATGCTCACAGGTGGATTATATCCTTTGCAGGAGGGTCAGTTTGAAAGAGATCAGAGACTGCAAAGTAGTGACAGGGGAGAGTGTAGCTAAACAGCATAGGATGGTGGTCTGTAGGATGACCTTGGAGGGCGAGAAGAGGAGGAAAGTGAGGGCAGAGTCGAGGATCAAGTGGTGGAAGCTGAAGGAGGAGGACTGTAAGGTGGAATTCAGGCAGGAGTTAACACGGGCACTGGGAGGTGTTGAAGAGCTACCGGATTGCTGGGAAACTACTGCAGAAGTGATCAGGCAGACGGCTAGAAATGTACTTGGTGTGACATCTGGAAGGAAGAAAGAGGATAAGGAAACCTGGTGGTGGAACCAAGAAGTCCAGGAGTGTATTCAAAAGAAGAGGGAGGCAAAGAAGACATGGGACAGTCAGAGAGATGAAGAAAGTAGACAGGTGTACAAGGAGATGAACCGCAGGGCGAAGAAAGCAGTGGTGAAGACTGAAGATCAGGTGTTTGGTGAATTGTATGAGAGGTTGGACAGTAAAGAGGGAGAAAAGGACCTTTACCGATTGGCTAGACAGAGAGACAGATCTGGGAAAGATGTGCTACAGGTCAGGACGATTAAAGATAGAAATGGTAACGTACTCACAGGTGAACAGAGCGTGTTGAGCAGATGGAAGGAATACTTTGAGGAGCTGATGAATGAAGAAAATGTGAGAGAGAGAAGACTGGATGATGTGAGAAGAGTTAACCAGGAAGTGCAGCAAATAAACAAGATGGAAGTAAGGGCAGCGATGAAGAGGATGAAGAATGGAAAGGCTGTTGGACCGGATGACATACCAGTGGAAGCATGGAGATGTTTAGGGGAGATGGCAGTTGAGTTTCTGACCCGATTGTTTAACACAATCTTGGCAAGTGAGAAGATGCCTGAGGAGTGGAGACGAAGTGTACTGGTACCGATCTTCAAGAATAAGGGTGATGCACAGAGCTGTAGTAACTATAGAGGGATAAAGTTGATCAGCCACACCATGAAGTTCTGGGAAAGAGTCATGGAAGCTAGGTTAAGAAAAGAGGTGAGGATCAGTGAACAGCAGTATGGTTTTATGGATTTGGAGAAAGCAGATGACAGGGTGCCTAGAGAGGAGTTGTGGTTTTGTATGAGGAAGTCTGGTGTTACAGAGAAGTATGTGAGAGTAGTTCAGGATATGTAATAATGGCAGTGTAACAGTGGTGAGATCTGCAGTGGGAGTGACGGATGCATTTAAGGTAGATGTTGGATTACATCAAGGATCAGCACTGAGCCCATTCTTGTTTGCAATAGTAATGGACAGGTTGACGGACGAGGTTAGACAGGAGTCTCCGTGGACGATGATGTTTGCTGATGATATTGTGATCTGTAGTGAGAGTAGGGAGCAGCTTGAGGAGAACCTGGAGAAATGGAGATATGCTCTTGAGAGGAGAGGAATGAAAGTGAGTAGGGCAAAGACAGAATACATGAGTGTGAATGAAAGGGAGGAAAGTGGCGTGGTTAGGATGCAGGGAGTGGAGGTAACAAAGGTGGAGGAGTTTAAATACTTGGGATCAACAGTTCAGTGTAACGGCGAGTGTGGAAGAGAGGTGAAGAAGAGAGTGCAGGCTGGTTGGAATGGGTGGAGAAGAGTGGCTGGAGTGATTTGTGGCAGACGCGTACCAGCTAGAGTAAAAGGGAGGGTTTACAGGACAGTAGTGAGACCAGCTATATTGTACGGGTTGGAGACGGTGGCACTGACGAAAAGGCAGGAGGTGGAGCTGAACCACTAGACCACCGCTGCCCACTATCAGTTAGAATGAGATCAACTCTCCAAAGCATTTGATGAACTACACTTACAAGTGACCCTGAATACAGCAAACAGGCTTCCATTCACAACAGTGATGCTGTCAGGAACCTGGCGTGGAGTTGGCTGAAGTCATTGGTTAAGCAGTAACCTCTCTGCTGCAGGCGATTCTCTCCTGTGATTAAACGCTTTTCAGCACATGCCCCTGGCTTTTACCTGCAGAGTCATGAAGAAAAATGATAAAACTCAGTTTTATAAACTAAACGCTGAAGTGGGGTTGGTCGACGTGACTCTAATTATGGTGCTAAATTGTCACAATATTAAATGGAAATGGGTGGCGGTGGTCTAGTGGTGGGATACTTACCTGTGGATCAAGAGGTCCCAGGTTCGAATCCCACCTCCAGCACTACCATCACTGGGTCCCTGACCAAGACCCTGAACCCTTAGTGTCCCTGTAATCAGGACATGGACGTCACTCTGGATAAGAGCGTCTGATAAATGCCGTAAATGTAAATGGAAACACATTTAAGGTTTGGCAGCAACATTTTAAAACCACTTTTTTATGGCTTTTCTTGCTTTTTTCTTTATTTTGAAGAACTGTTGTATAAAGCAGTAGAACCCTCAAGGCTGAGTGTTCTCATGAGTAACATCACAGCTATGATGACCTGTAGAACTGACCTTAACCTCGCACCCCCACCCACCCAGCTGAAACACGCCCCGGATGTTAACTGCCCGGAATGATCCATTAAGAGTGGCTGAACTTGCCTTCTTTTCACAGAATTCTAAAATGAAGGATTGTTCCTGGAAGGTCTTTTGTGAACACACCTTCTTACCACAGGTGTGGATTCCTGTAAACCAAATTACTGGCACCTTTTCAAGAAGCAATATTCCATGGAAATTTGTAGGTCCAGGCAGGTGCCATGCCTTTTTTCTTGGGGAGAGGGAAAAAAACATCTAAATGAACATCCATTAGTTTTGATGAACACATGGCAGAGTGAGTTTCAGCTTAAACGATGGTTCAGCGACACACGGGTTCGAGTGAAGGTTTATGAAATTTGCTGAATGGAGCAGAAAATTGATACAAATACTAAATGCAATTCCTTCTTGTCCCCATGGCTGGCTCCGCTGTGGTCACTGCACTTCGGTGGTCGTGTGAGTGGCTGGGTGGGGAGCAGGTTCCGGTGCTCTCATTTGTAGTGTCTAAAAACGACCAGCAAAGTCTGTGTATTAACAGAGGTTGAGTGTAGGCATAATGAATATATATTTTGGACAGATTGTTTGGACTGTTTGGACAGAAGGAAACTCTTAATGTGTTAACATGTAGCCAATCCAACTGATTCTGATCAGACATGAAATGTCCTTTTAAAATGAGTTAGCTATCATTACAAATGTAACAAATGATAGTTTAGCAGTTATTCCAAATCATTTCCTTAAATACATCATCATCATTCATCATTAATGAACACATGACTGAGGTCGACCACAGGATGTTATCACTATATCCTCGTGGGCAGGTTATCCCTGGTGTTCAGGGAGTCGGTCACAGGATCGGAAGATTGTGGGTTCAAACCCCTTACCAGTAGGTTGCCCTGAGGTACCCTTGAGCAAGGTACCGTCCCCGTCACTGCTCCCTGAGGGCTCTCATAGCTGCCTCCTTCTGCACGGTGTGTGTTTGTGTGCATGGGTTAAATGCAGAGATCCAATTTTGTTGTGGTTCACTGTGTGCTGTGCTGTGTGTACTCACAAGGACGAGAATAGTCACTTTCATATACCATGCAGCAGGGGGCACCTATTTAAAGCTCCCGGGGAGCAGTGATGGGCACAGTACCTTGCTCAGGGGTACCTCAGGGCATTTTGGGATTCTAGTATTTCCAGTATGCATACACAGTCTACATAAAGCAGCCTAATAACCTTAAACAAAGGTTACAGTTACAGCCTTTAGCAGAATTACATTCTTTCTACTTAAGATAGCGAAAATTGATATTTTGGTTAATAATGTTTCATTAAAATTATGAACTTAATTCTTAAAGTAACAATAAAACATTTACACAAAGCTTCGCTTCTTACAAATTTTGATTCAGATCTCATTTTTAAAGCATTCATATTTAAAGCTGAAAGTAAGGGGGTGTACCCAAATGTGTGTGTTAGCAAAATCTGCTTTAAAAATGTATTTGTGTTTAAATGCTGTTTTAAAGAAAACTGTCGTTTTCTCCACACCCTGTTTCACAGCTATAAACGTCTGGTGACACCGAAGCGAGCCGGAACAGCGGTGCTCGTGTGCTGGATTGTGTCCTTGATTGTGGGTCTGACCCCCGTGTTGGGCTGGAACAACTTGGCGAAGCTGAAAGAGACCCAGAACATAACCGGTGCCAACCCACAAATCACCTGTGAGTTTGAAGCGGTCATCAGCATGGAGTACATGGTCTACTTTAACTTCTTCGGCTGGGTGCTGCCTCCGCTCGTCCTCATGCTGCTCATATACGCGGAGATCTTCTACATGATCCACAAACAGCTCAATAAGAAAGTGACAGCCAGCCAGACTGACCCCAGCCGATATTATGGCAAGGAGCTGAAGCTGGCCAAATCTCTGGCTCTGGTGCTGTTTCTGTTTGCTGTTAGCTGGCTGCCCCTGCACATCCTGAACTGCATCACTCTCTACAGCCCGGAGTTTAAGAACAAGATCATCTACATAGCCATTTTGCTCAGTCACGGCAACTCCGCCGTCAACCCCATCGTGTATGCCTTTCGTATTAAGAAGTTCCGCAGTGCTTTCCTAAAAATCGGGGAGCGGTATCTCTGTTGCCGGAAAATCTCCCACCAGGCCATTCGAGCCAGACAACGAAGGGAGAGCCCGGAGAGGAGAGTGAGACGAAACATTGACATCTGAACCCAAACTGGAGCCTTGGGACTCCCCTGACTTGGTCTGCTGTAGTGATTAACTTGATTAATTTGTATTCTGTATTCATGCAAACGCTGAGACCAGATATAAACAGGAGCATTTACCCAAACATATTCACTGTAGTCGTACAGCCAGTGGCGCAAAGAATGGAACTCTATCTGTGAGGCTCCATTAAATCTGTGAAAACGACACCCCGTCCAAACGGCTCTCTGTTGTGAAATGCACTCGCTTTGATGCAACCTGCAAGCCCTACTGCAACGCCCATGAAATGCTTCAAACCATGAGGAGTGTCAGAGCTGGCCTGAGGAAATGTCACCGAGCCATTTGTACTGCGCTTTATTGAATAGCAAGTCATGGGGAGCCCCTAACTTTTCTGCATTGGAACTAGATCTTCATGAGGAAGGACATAGGAAGGAAATCAATGAGGTGTCCATTTCTACCGACGAATCCGTTTCTGTGGAAGATCAATCATTTTAATGCAATCTGTCGCTTGTGGAGTGTACAGTATCTTCTTGAAAACGCAGTCGAGACGAGACGACTGCGTCTGCCTTAAACTAATGTTTGACCTGCTCGATCATTTCATTGCGGCTTCACGCGGGATTTCAATCCTGTTTGAGTTTTACTTTATTTGGTGTTTAATTTGTTGGCTTTACTCCTCATATGTAACGCAGCTGCAATTGCTGAAAACTCTAACAGTAACTTGCAGTGTCTTGTTTCTCACAGCTTGTCTGTAAGTTTCTCTCTGTGATGTATACGCTGCGCAGTCCGACTGCATGCAGCATACGATGTCTTCAGTATTTGCGCTGCAGAACCGAGAACCATCAGTGCCAGAATAGACAGAGAGAACCGTGAATAAACTTTAAATACACTAACATAGACCCGGGTTTCTTTCTGTGCTTAACAAAGAATGTTCTTGCCAACCTGCTGGGATGCTTCGCTCATGTTGAATTCCCAAACAGTGATTTTACTTTCATCAAAGAACCTTGGAGAAGATTCTTATTCACGCTGAAAGAACAGTGAGAGGAACTGAGCCAGGCAACGATCGCCGACGCGTAAACCGTCCGTGTCTTTAGTCCATCAGCAGTTTCTAACTGAACAGAGCGTTACCGTTTCCCCTCAGCATGGTGGGACGACTGAAGATTGCAGATTGTTTTCATTTCTGAGTCTTTAAGCTGCACACCAGCAGTATTTGGTCACTAGATTCAGCGTGTCCCGTCTAAAGATGGACAGGTAATAAGAAGCATGTCCACCTGCAGAATGCTGCAGCTGGTCAGCTCGCAGGAATGTTTCTGTGAACTGTTACTGACCATCTTGACAAGTGGGTCTCAGTGCGGAGCGAAGTGACTGGGCTTTGCTTCTCTTGGAGGTTAATTGTGTGTGTAATGGTTTTTATGGGAGTCTAACAGAGGCAGATCATTCTGAGGTGCTGTGCATGCTCGAGCGTAACTTGGTTTACACAAGCCGTCATGCTTGTATTTCAGTGCAGAGCTGCACCCTGTGTTGCCGTGGTGATCGTATTGATACATGCTGTGATTGCGATGAATATATTAAAGGGCCCATATCACCACGTATCTGCACTTAAAAGGTGAAAGAATGAAAATAGTTACATTTCCAAAACCTCAAACTGTAAGGAGCATTTCACCAGCGTCGCACTTTCTGATTTATGAATTTATAACAGCTTATTTAGTTCTAAACCATAAACGGGTTTAAAACATTAATATAGGAATGAATTCATGAGCCGTGAGTTCATTTGTTTGGTACCAAAACTCAAACACCTCACTGCGTCTGTATCAGTATTTACAGACCAGCCAGAGTCATTTTATTTTGTTGAATTACAAGAATATGTCAGCTGGAGCTGTGATTGGTCCTCCTGTTAAACACTGCGATTGGTTCGAGGCTCATTAATTTAGTGCACAGATGGACGCTGGGATAACGATTAAGAGGAGAACCATTAAGATCATCCGTTTACGACGGTGGATATGAACTGTTCATAGTTGGCTGTATGAAATGACTTACACTAAAGCCAATACAATATCGATCAAATTATTGAGTAATGACAGAATATTAAATACATCAGTCGGTCAGTGATGCCCTCTTCTGGTAGTGGGGGGTAAAAGCCCACCGTGGCGGCTCTGATCTGCAGGACAGTCAGTTTGTCCAGGAATCGAAACCTTCATGTATCAAAGATGTGCCGAGTGTTCTCCTGGAGAAGGTGATGCAGAAACAAACAGAAACCAACTCATTCATTTCATTTGGAAATTTATTTTTTACACAGTCTCTCTTTTTTTCACCAAAGATCATCCTCACTTTGGTCCAAATAAACAGCTAAAGTGTCAATACATTAAAACAGTACTTTTTGGTATAAAAACAATGCCAAGTGCATAATTTGAAGAAATCCACTGTAGTAAACTTACAAAAGCACTTACACTAAAATGCAGTTTCTGAAATCATTCGTCATGTTTTGCTTTGATTCATGAAAGCTCAAGAACTCATGAGCTGAACTGGGGCAACTCTGACACGTTAATAAGACCCGGATTGTGATCCTTGCCTGAATCACTTATTTAACGATCAATGACAACGTCGTAACAGGAGTTTTACGTCAACTGTGAAGATTTTGTAATCCTTCAGAACTCTAAGGCTTCCTTCTAAAACGTTAAATCTCCTGTGCCTTCAGACGTTTGGCAAATTTGCTTGTGAGTATTTTTTTTTTTTTTAATGGCAAAAAAAAAACATTTCCGGTGTTTAGCAGACGCTCTTATCCGGAGTGACTTACGAACGCTGATTACAGGGAAAACCTACGACCTCTTGGTCCACAGGAGACTCATCCTACCAGCAGACCAAAGTCTAGGAGGCTCCTTTTAGTGGCTCGACCAAACTGCAGCTTTAGTTTTAAAGCTGCTTTAAGATTCTGCTCTCATAATTCCTAACTAATAACTAACTTCTCTGCCGTCCCGGCAGCGCTGCACGCTTTTCAGTTCATTTCAATCAGAAATTTAAAAAAAAAACTGGCTGAAGAGTCATTTCAGTTATCCACCTCAATTCCAAAACAAAGTGCTGAAAAAAACAAAAACAATAAAAAACCACAATCACAATGAATGAATGAACTTCTCAATTAAAGAAGTGATTCATCGCTACAGTCCTAATCGGACTCATAATTCAATTGATGTTACAAAAAACAAAGTGCTAAAAGGAGACAAAACCTAAAGCTCAAAGATTAGCCACACCAAGGAATGCTGTACTTATAAAAGTAGTACCCCATAAAAGAAGTACTAGATTACACTCGGCACCCGCTGCTCACAGACTCCCTTGGCTCAGTGTCTGTGTGACAGTCGTTTAGAAACTTAAGAAACCAGTCCATCACTCTTTCCAGTGGAAGCTCTGGGACAGATGTGGCTCAGTGCAGCAGTTCGCTTCATCAGGAGAAAGAGGCTCGCTCCTGAAAGAGCAAACAAACGTCGGAGGTTCATTTCTTTGCATGAATAAAGAACAGCATTGTCATGGTCACGTACACAAACTGAACTCCATCGGGGAAAAGAAAAGTCTTCAAAAGCAGAGGGGGGGAAACCCCAATCTGAAACATGTAAATTTGAGGTTGAGGTCAAGAAAACAGAAACGAAAGAAAAAGCAGCTGATCAGCTGACATTACAATAACAGCACTTACATTTTAGAACGGACCTAAAAACCATTTTACAAACTCAAATCCTTCCTCTCAAAATCATTCTTAAAAAACACCCGCGCTCAGGGGATTCCAGGCAGTTTCTCTGTAAAGGCTTTAATGTTCATCATTCTCAAAGCTGAAGACTTTGCTGGTAAAAACGTTGTTGTTTATGCTTCATTCTTATTATTTTGGGGCTTGAAAAAAACTGACAAGCTTTTCAGAATACCACATGAACAAAGGCTCTTCCTGCCGTGGTTGAAGTTGGTAGTTGCTGACGAGTGAAAGGAAAGTTTTATTTCTGCACACGTAATGTGATAAAGCCCAGCATCAAATTTGAAATTAAACTGAAAGATAATTATTTCAGTTAATGAATAAGGTTTTTAGAAAATCTGAACAACGAATCGTTTTAGAAATTGCAGTTTGAAAGGTTGCGATTTCTTTACTGCAAGAGCTGCAGTTTTACTGAAATATATCCAGCACGGAACGTTTTAACTGAAGGAGAAAAGAATTCTACTGAAATAAATAAAACATTTAAATACAATCTAATAATTTAAAGTCTGTGCACTGGCAGATGCTAGATGACATTTCACAAACCAAATCCAGAAAAGTGGACTTTTCAGTGAAAACACCAGAGTGAAAAAAACACAACAAAAAAAACCAAATAAGTTGCAAAAACACACACACATACACACACACACACACACACACACACACCACTGTGCAAATGTTTTAGGCAGGTGTGTAAAACGCTGTGAACAGAACGCTTTCAGAAATGGAAGTGTTGATCATTTATTTTCATCAATCAACAAAATGCAGTGAATGAACAAAAGAGAATCTAAATCAGATCAATATTTGGTGTGACCACCCTTCGCCTTCAAAACAGCATCAGTTCTTCTAGGTACACTCTCACACGGTTTTTGAAGGAACTCGGCCGGTCGGTCGTTCCAAACATGACTGTGTTTCTCCTCCGTGTGACGTTGATGATCACCAGTACCTGTTTGGTAAAACTGGTTGATCAGACACCGACTATAATCCTACAGAATCCCCGACTGTGTGCGAGTGTTGCTAGAAGAACTGATGCTGCTCTGAAGGTAAAAGGTAGAAACACCAGATATTGATCTGATTTAGATTTTTCTTTTGTTCCTCACTTTGCGTTTTGTAAACTGATCAGAATAAACAATCAATATTGATATTTCTGAAAGCGTTCTGTTTACAGCATTTTTTCACACTTACAAAACTTTTGCACAGAACTGTATAAACACACAATTAGAGTAATTCAACATTTTCCCAGGTCTTCGTTGTGCTCATGTCTGATTTTGGGGCGTCTACATGAAGCTGAGGTCACACGAAGCAGTTTGTGTAACAATGTGAGACATACAGGTCATTAATATCAGCGTTATTATAACACCTACCTCAGATCTGTTCAGATTCATACACATCTTTACTTCTAATCATCTAATTCTAGTCACGTGTGTCGACCCCCTTCAAGGTTGCGTCAGGGCAACTGCCCCGCCTTGTTCTGAAGAACTCGTTATAAAGAATTCTCCATTTGAATTTTCTTTCAGTTTCATTTTAAACAAAACAAACAACAAATAAACTTTTCACTTCCTCAAACTTCTGACAGAGCAGAAGATTGTCCAGAGTGGACTTCCTGTAATGAAGGGATTTCCACAGAACAAGAATGAGCTCCACCCTGAGAGTGGAACATTGCACTCTTCTGGACTGCGTTCCTCCACGTTCTCTGGCGTAAATACTGATTCAAAAGCATTTCTCTAAAAACATCAGCCGAACCGTCAAACTGCACGTACCCAGCCTCCCTGCTGAACGATCCAGCTGGCCAGTCTGTTGTTGAGGAAGTGGACCATAGCTTGCTGGACGGTTCCAGCCATGTCGGGACAATAATTCTTCACGTAGAGAGCAAGCGCAACGGTGGCCTTCAGAAGCTGTTTCTCAGGGACAATCTCAGCTCTCTCCACCACCCACATCTTACACAAACTCTCCACGCTGTTGCTGAAGGCAGTAGCAACCTGAAAACCAGAGCAGCCTTTTCAAAAAAGTGAACTTGAGTATATTCACTGGGGCAACCCAAAACATTTCATTGGATCATGATTTTAACATCCAGCAATTATGAAGAATTAAATAATCAGCATAAAATGATTCGTCAATAAAACCACTGCAGCTGAGATGGATCCACTGCTGTGACGGAGGAGAATGTAGGAAATGTATTTTAAAGTCATTTATCAAATGTTATTCTTATGAATGTAAACACCTTTTTTTTTTTTTATTTCACTTTAGATTGAAATCTTAAAGAAAATGAAGAAAGCTGCTAAACTGACAAGTTTTAAAATAATCATGATCTCAATAATGACCAGGATAACTGGGGCCAGGATTTCTGCCACAACCGAGCAGCTGAAAGTTGTGTGTCCCAAACCAGTAGGTTGCCATGATAAGGTACCGTCCTCAACATTGCTACCCGGGTACAGTCAAGCACAACACTGCTTCCTGGGTGTTCAGTGCTGATGTGTTTCTGGGTTAAATACAGAGATTAAAAAATTCACTGTTCACTGTGTGTGTGTGTGTGTGTGTGTGGAACAGGAAGTGCCTTTCATTTTTATTTCTGTTGTTCAGAACAGACTGTGGACATGAAGGTGTAACAGCACCACTAATGGAGAAACTGCATCACTTCACAACTTTAGCTGTTTAAAGCAGTTTGGTCTTTTTGCCCTCTGGGGGTATTTTTTTGCTCTGCCACATTGCAATGGAGGAGAATAAAGCAGGGAGGAGAAGGAGCCCAGTCTGGTGGATGAGGAGGTCCTACCTGCTCCTGAGAGGCCACCTGGACTTCTCTGATCAGCGGCTGGATCACCGTCTCATCGTAATGATCTCCCAGCTCCCGGAGCTTCGCAGCAATCCCCACCGGGTCAAAAGCATCTGCTGGATCAAGGATCAGGATCAGGGTCAGGATCAGGATCAGGGTCAGGGTCAGGGTCAAGCACAAACCACACGGGCCGCTTACTGTAGTGTGAACGTCCGTCCCAATAGTTCACAACCGGTTCACTTACAATTTCACTGGTTTTTGGCTACTTACTTCAAAACATCCTGCTCAGTTCTGAACTCTTGCCAGGTTAAAAAAGACTTCTCGTTGGAAAGTTTGATCATTATTTATTTCTCTGCAGGAGTTTAATTCTGACACAAATATCGGTACTGGGTAGAATGTGTTGTTTCTACTGGTTTCGTATATATTATTTATTAATTGATTTCTTTATGATTTGGGGAAGGTGAACACCCGCTGCGGGACGTGCCAAAAAGCGACGGGTGGTAGAACTGCGCATGCGCAGTCCGGGGTGGGGGAGGCGGAACACCTGAAAATGATTCAAACTGATAATTCATTAAAAAAAACTCCTTTATTCGATTTCTTACGGAAGTGTGAAGTAAAGGACAGTAATCCCGAGCATGTAGTGCAGTGTGCCCCGCTGTTTCGGTTGAATTTGCGTCTCTAATCGAAGCGAGCCCGTTCTGAGGTAAAAACACTGCAGTATCGTGACAGGAGCGGCTTTAGGGGGAAATTATTTCCTCACAACCTTTATTCACTCAGTTTCCTTGTTGGTTAAGCATGAACAAGGTTACTCACCTCCCACAGAGTCGCATTCATACACATCTCTCTCATTCTGAAAAATACAGCTGACAATCTGCTGGGTTTGCTGGTGAAAGTCGGCCGGCATCGCTGAGCAACCCCGCGGAGAAACTCGGCCTCTTTCAGGAAAACGGTGGAAATTATGATTCGCTCCGAGTTTGACAAGCGTTTTATGGAGTTTGGACACGTCACTTCCGTGTTGGTTTGACTGCTATTCAGCTATTGGTCAGTAGAAACCAGTTCCTCGTCAAACCCCGCCCCCTCGACTGTGCGCTCTTGCTGCAGTTGTCCAGCAGAGGGCGCGGATGCAGCAGGAATAGCGCGGATGTTTCCACAGGAACGCCACGCCCTACTGATGGACGCGGAGGCTTTGTTTTACTGTAAGTGTAGCTACACGGAAACATTCCTAAAGGAAACGTGTCACCTTGTAGATCAGGGGCAACTCCAGGTTCTGGGGAGGCCACCACATTTCCCTGATTCACCTTCTCAAACACACTGAAATCGACTCAGCACCTAAATAACAGGTTTAAAATGTATCCAGTCGGAGGTCATTCGACTGCAGCACACTTGGTCATAATGACCCACAACCAGACAAAGAGCACAAGGCAGCAGGTCGATGTTCCCCAGGTTGCAGAGCTGGTTCTTCAGCCTCCTAAAGACCTCCTTAAAGATCACCCATCACTTCTTATCTTTTATTATTAACAATGGCCTCAGTGACACCAGGGTTGTCCTCTGTCACCATCAGGTTGCGAGATACGTTGCTGAAGCTTCTCATGCAGCTTTAACGAGACATGTAGATTGTGAGAGTTTATTAAGTACAATTATTTGATTTAGGAGATTGAATGGAGCACTGCAGGGATTTCTGGAGCTGAAGGCCCTTCTGAATGTAAAGAGGATCACCATGGAATAGTGAATCTTGAGTTGAGTAAACCAGAAAACCAGCATCGCAGTCCCAGCTCATCCCACCCCGTGTGCTTACGAGAGCAGGTTTCTAATTGTGCCAGCGCAGAGGAGGCTGTCAGGCAACTGATCTCAAAGCAGATTGGGAACTGTGGCAGCTGCTTGTATCCCTCAGGTGGCCCGATCCTTTTACAGCAGAGCTCCTCATTAAAAAAACGTGTGAGAGAGAGAGAGAGCAGAAAAGAAAGAGAATGAGAGATGAATGTCCTTTTGTGAACTTCCCTGCTCCCTGATGTCGCTCTTAAATAACTAATGGAAGAGTCGAGCCTTTGGAATGACAGTTCATTTATACCGGCGATCACAATCAATACATTTGTGAATAACTGTCCACTCAACAAAACTGAAAACATAAGAGGATTTCACAGCGTTTTTTGTCACTGCTGACACATATCAGCTTAATTTCTCATTTCTCACAGACACTTCCTAAATCTGTGTCAGTTCCATTGTCAGCACTGTGCCCCCTCCTGCATGACGGATCGCATCAAAATGTGTCTTCATCTGGTGTCTTCATGTGTTTTGGTTTGGCACAGACTACTTTAAATCTAATGTCATTTGGAGAAGCCCTCATAATTTATGTAATCCTCCAGGGATGGACTAGAACAGCTTTTGTCTTTTGTCCAGACTGGTCCACCACAACTTGACTGGACAAGAAATGTTTTTTAACCCATTTTTAGTGTTCAAGGATCAGCTCATGAACGTTTTTGCAGGCTGTTTTATACACACGGTTCTTGAGTCGTGCAGCTAAAGTTTCGATAACTGATTCAGTTAGTAAAAATCGGAAGACTTTCTTTCTTCTATAAATTCATGGTCTGAACACTGTGAGTCCAGATCTAATCCCTTTCTCTCTGTTTGAGATGGACGGCTGTCCATCAGTCACCATGAGGGTTTTCTGAACTCCAGACCAGCTCCACTGAGCTGATGAAAGGACTATTAACAGATTTGTCTCCTCACATGAACTCCAGATCAGCTCCATCAGGTTGGATCATCTGCTGGAGCTGCTGCCACTAAGATTAACAAAAGCTCCGCCCCCTCAATTAGAACCACCACTGTTAGCTCACCGACCTTCCAGCTACAGACGCTAACGGACTCTTTTACTGGAACTCACACTTTACTGAACTCATCACTCAATCTGTTCTTTTATAAACTCTTTCTCTTTCTTTCTTTCTTTGTTTCTGGTGTCCACCAGAGGAGGACGGGTTCCCCTTTTGAGTCTTGGTTCCTCCCTAGGGTTCTGTCTCTGTCGCCCTTGGTTTACTCAGTTGGGACTCTCAGTTGTGAACAGTTGTGAAAAGTGCTAAAAAATAAAACTGACTCGACTTGCAGGGGGATGGTGTGAAAGTGGAAGATGCAGAGGACAGGAAGACATGCTGGAAGCAGCTGGAAGTAAAAATAAAAGATTTATAATTTGAGCCTTTGGAGAGACCGATCTACCGTCAGAGCCCTAGGATGTGTGTGCAGGACTCCTCTAACACGGGACATCAGAAGATAACTGGGGAGACAGAGAACGCTCACAAGTTTAAAGTTGAGCTAACTTCCATTATTTACAGTGTGGCCTTCACGTCTGATTTTAATCTGGGCTGAGTTGCAGAAAGGTTGGAAATAAACTAGAAAAGCTCCCCGACAGAGCTCTGGAGCGTCTGCTGTTTGTGGCGTTATTTCTAGATTCACTCGACAGAATAATAGTCATTTTCAAACAGCCGCCTAAGAACAAAAGCAAGTGGCACAATCATAAATGTCACTTATTCCCATGAAATGTAATGACAACCAATGATTTATTTCTTAAACAACCCCCTGTGACCTGCTGTTTGAACATAAAAGGTTGGGGAACTTGGCTTTTGACTTGCACAGGCCCACATTAATTTAAAACCCTCAATGAGTTTTCTGTCACCCTTCCAGCCGACGGCTTAATCTGACTTTTGATTTTCTGTCAGTGTTTGGTATGAGTTATGGATTCAGTGCAGTTTTTTAAGTGAAGGGTGAAAGCAGTCTAATCTCTGTTATGCAGTTTGTTCTCGGTTTTGTTCATTTTGGTGCTTTAAAGTTTTTGTCTTCTTACATTTCCAATTGGTCTATTTTCTAACAAGACTCACTAAAACAGAAAGCAGCTGCAAAAGAAATGTCATTCACTGTTGTCTCTTAAAGGAAGTTGATCATTATCAGTTTCTTGGAACGTGGTCTTTTCTTCCTGGGAACAGCTTTTTATTGTGGCCTGTTCATTAGTTAACAGCAGGAGTTTATGACACACGACGGGCCACATGGGCCAGCTTGTCATCTGACTGCTCAGAGGTCAGAGGTCAGCTATTAACTGTGTGATTGTGAGTGTGAGAGAACACATCATTTCAGGTCATCACGGTAGGACTGTGAAATTTCCTAGAACATAATACCTGACCTGAGTTCTCTAAGAGAAGGACTGCGGAGAGAAAGTAAGAGTTGAAGAGTCCGGGAATTTTAATTGACGTTAGAGGAAACAAAATGCAGTTGAATAAAAACTTGTTGAAAGACTTGAAGTGAAGGTGAAGTGAAAGTGACTGTTTGTCATTGTGTTACACAACAGACAGGGAACCACAACAAAATGCAACCTCTGCTTTACACACACAGCCAGATACAGCACAAGGGGAGCAGTGATGGGGACGGTAACTTGATCAAGGTAACCTCAGGGCAATTCTTGTACCCATGACCTTCCATTCATGGTACCTAGTTCCTTACAACTACGCCAAAGTGGCTCCAAGAACATAGGATTAGGGTTAGGGTTAGGGTTATTTCCCAGCAGAACGTTGCCCAGAGCATCACATCACCCCAACCAACTTGCCCTTTTCCACACAGTCAAGTAGGATTTTATTGTCATTTCAGCCATATACACAGAACATAGTGAAACGAAATAACGTTCCTCCAGGACCCTGGTGCTACACACAAGACACAAGACAGCAGAAGACACAACATAAAACACAAGACAAGGCAACAAGTGCAGCCAACAGACAACAACAGACAGTACATTCATCCGTAAGAGGGCCGCAGTGTTCTAGAACAGAGCAGCCCAGGTTGTTCGGCAGTGTAACAGTGTGGCGGAGCAGCGTTATCGTTACAGTGCAGAGTGCAACAAGAGATAAATAGATAGTGATGGAATGAGGAGATATTAGCGGTTTAAAAGTCTGATGGCCAGGGGAAAGAAACTATTTCCCATCCTGGAAGTGGAGGCCCGTATGCTGCGGAACCTTTTCCCGGATGGTAGGAGGGAGAAGAGAGTGTGGGACGGGTGGGATGGATCTTCCACAATGCAGCGAGTGGTGAAGATGTCCTGTACAGAGGGCAAAGAGATCCCGATGATCTTCTCAGCTGTTCTCACTACCCGTTGTAGGGACTTGCAGTCTGAGACGCTGCAGTTCCCGTACCAGGCAGTAATGCAGCTGCTCAGGATGCTCTCGATGATTCCTCTGTAGAAGATGGTCAGAATGGAAGGCAGGAGATGTGCTTTCCTCAGACTACGGAGGAAGTAGAGACACTGCTGGGCTTACGTCGTGATGGAGCAGGTGTTGAGGTTCCACATAGAGTAGAGTAGAGTAGAGTAGAGTAGAGTAATCTTTTATTATCCCACGAATGGGAAATTTGGGCATTACAGGGCTCTTATAAAGGTGACAGAAAGAATATAGAAAGATAGATGTACAGAAAGATGTACAGATAGATGTACATGTACGTGAGGTTGTCGGTTATGTGAACACCAAGAAACTTGGTGCTCTGGATCATCTCCACAGGTGAGGTGTTGATAATAAGTGGAGTGTGGTCCCGATGTGATCTCCTGAAGTCAACAACCATCTCTTTAGTCTTGTCGACGTTCAGAGACAGGTTGTTGGTTCTGCACCAGTCCGTCAGCTCTTGTATCTCCTCTCTGTAAGCTGCCTCGTCTCCACCGCTGATCAGACCCACCACGGTTGTATCATCCGCGAATTTGATGATGTGGTTCGAGCTGTGCTTGGCTGCACAGTCGTGGGTCATCAGTGTGAACAGCAGTGGGCTGAGCACACAGCCCTGGGGGGCTCCTGTGCTCAGTGTGATGGTGTTGGAGGTGCTGCTACTGATCCTGACTGACTGGGGTCTCCCAGTCAGGAAGTCCAGGATCCAGTTACAGAGGGAGGTGTTCAGGCCCAGCAGCCTCAGCTTCTCACTCAGGTGCTGAGGGATGATGGTGTTGAATGCTGAACTGTAGTCGATGAACAGCATTCTGACGTAACTGTCCTTTCATACCTGAATGTCCAGGATTCATCTATTTACCAAGTGACATACTTGGTTGTCCAATTAAATGTGGCCAGGCTACTACCATAATGCTAAGATCCAGTTTTGATTCATGTGGATGCTACATTGAAACATACCACCTACATGAACACTGCTGCAGCCCAAGTTCACTCCTTCATGGTAATTATGTTCTCTAATAGCAGTGGCCTCATTCAGCAAGGTAATACTGTATAAGTGTTCAGAAGAAGTTCGATTTGCATAGATTTCAATCTAATCAAGCATCTGTGGGACACGCTCAACAAACTGTTCCGATCCTTGGGACCCCCACCTAACAACTTGCAGGACTTTTCTGTCCTGGGGCCAACTCCCTAACCACTAGGCCACTGCTGCCTAGGGCAGGTTGTTTTAATGTTCTGGGTGTATCTCAGTGTGCAAACTTGAACATCACTGTGTGGAAAGATTTGGGATCACTTTGCAGCTTTAGAATTAAGAACAACAGCCTTTCTTCATTTAAGATGATCATCATGAAGTGCTTCGAGAGGCTGGTCATGAGGCACATCAAGTCTCAGATCCCTTCCTCACTGGATCCCCGGCAGTTTGCGTATCGTCTCAACCGCTCAACGGACGATTGAATCTCCACCACCCTTGGCCCTTTCTCATCTGGACAGAAAGGACAGTTACGTCAGAATGCTGTTCTTCAACTACAGTTCAGCATTCAACACCATCATCCCTCAGCACCTGAGTGAGAAGCTGGGAGACCCCAGTCAGTCAGGATCAGTAGCAGCACCTCCAACACCATCACGCTGAGCACAGTTCACCACGCCCCTTATTACCACCTTACCACTCACCTCACCACTTATTACCACCTTACCACTCACCACGCCCCTTATTACCACCTTACCACTTACCTCACCACTTATTACCACTTTACCACTCACCACGCCCCTTATTACCACCTTACCACTCACCTCACCACTTATTACCACTTTACCACTCACCACGCCCCTTATTACCACCTTACCACTTACCTCACCACTTATTACCACCTTACCACTCACCACGCCCCTTATTACCACCTTACCACTTACCTCACCACTTATTACCACCTTACCACTCACCACGCCCCTTATTACCACCTTACCACTCACCACGCCCCTTATTACCACCTTACCACTCACCACGCCCCTTATTGCCACCTTACCACTTACACACCACTTACAGTTGAGGCCAAGATTATTATGAAGTAGAGTAGAGTAATCTTTTATTATCCCACAAATGGGAAATTTGGGCGTTACAGGGCTCTTATAAAGATGACAGAAAGAATATAGAAAGATAGATGTACAGAAAAATAAGAAAAATATAGAAAAAATATAAAGAATGAGGAACAAGTACAAGAGCAATAAATAATAAATAATCTATCTATCTATATATATATACATATTTACATGAAGATTAGGGAAGGCGACCATATATACAGTAAACAGTAATAAATAAGCTATAAATAAATTATAAATAAACAAATGATAAATAAACAAGTAACAAATGTAAATGTAATAATAATAATATATAATAATATACAATAATAATATATAATATAATATTTAGTAATATATAATAATAAACCAGTAATATTCAATATGTAATGCTATGTTGTGGAATTGTGGAGTCTGATGGCTGCAGGTAGGAATGACCTGCAGTAGCTCCTTCTTCACTGTGGGTGTAACAGTCTGCTGCTGAACGAGCTGCTCAGTGCTCCTACAGTCTCGTGTAGGGGGTGGGAGGTGTTGTCCATGATGGACGTTAGTTTGGAGAACATCCTCTCCTCCCCTACCTGCTCGATGGACTTGAGCGGACAGTTCAGGACAGAGCTGGCCCTCTTGACCAGTTTGTTTAGTTTCCCTCTGTCCCTTTCTTCCACACCAGCAGACCACAGCATAAAAACCAGCTGACGCTACAACCACAGTGTACTTGTGACAGATTAGAAGAAGAAGTGAAAGAAGTAATAAGTAAAGTAAAGAAAATAGATTAAATAAGTTAAAAGAACAGAAAGTTGTCAGAGCTCCTGTCACTGGCTGCCTCTCACGTGGCGCCATCTTGGAACTAGACAACACTCTTGATTTCTCCATGAAAATGACCATTAACCACAAGTGTTCGTTATTTTGGAAACAAATACACTATAAAAAACCATGTCCATTAAGTTTAATTTGGATATTTTATTGATACACTGAGTTGAAACAAGAAAGGGCAAAAATGAGAGATCCAAAATTATTAGCCCCCTGGACATTAATAGTCAATAGTGAACCCTTTCTGAACCACAACTGACAACCATCTCTTAGAGTAGATCTTTACTAGGTTGGCTCAGGTCTCCTGAGGGATTCTGGCCCATTCTTCCATTGCAAATTGTTCCAGCTGCTCCAAACTGCATAGTTTCCGAGAATGGACATTCACTTTGAGCACCTGCCACAGGTTCTCAATAGGATTGAGGTCTGGGCTCTGTGCAGGCCACTCCAGGATCTTGGTTTTGGTATCCTTGAGGAACTGTTGGACTAATTTCGATGTATGCTTTGGGTCATTGTCTTGTTGGAAGACCCAGCGATGACCTAAGCCAAGACTACGAGCAGATTTCTGCATATTCTCCCTCAAAACGTCAACACCATTTTCTTTTTTCATGATGCCATCACCCGAACAAGGTTCCCCGTGCCTGAGGCTGCAAAACAGCCCCGCAGCATGATGCTCCCACCACCATGTTTAACTGTGGAACTGTGTTCCTAGGGTTGAAGGCCTCTCCCTTTCTTCGCCAAACATAAGCAACATCCATGTGCCCAAACAGTTCCAGTTTAGTCTCATCAGACCAAAGCACAGACTTCCAAAACTCATCTTTACCTTTCAAACGTTCACGGGTAAACCTCCGTCAGGCTGTGATGTGCTGCTCTTTGAGTAAATGGGTTCTTCTGGGACGATGGCCCTGAAGCTCCCCACGATGACGAGCCCTCACAACTGTGTTCCTTGAAACATCAACTCCAGAACCAGGTCAGCAACAATAATCTTGCCGGGGCTCCTCGCTGACATCTCCGACTATTTTCCTCTCCAGAGTTCTTGAAATCTTGTGCTTACGGCCACGGCAGGTTTAATTCTTACAGAATTTGTCTCCTTGTACTTGGAAATGATGAACGTGCAGCAGTTCTAGACACTGTGAATCGCTTGGAAATGGCAGTGTAGCCTTCCCCCCATCATGAGCCTCTACTACCTTCTCTCAGAGCTCCAGACTGAGTTCCTTTGTCTTTGGCATGGTGAGTAACAGTATCCCTCTCGTGTTCAGGTGCCCTGTTCCTCTGAGTCTTTTTATGCTGATTGAATGTTGTTAGGAAGCCAATTGACTGCACAGGTGTGGTTTCAAAGCTGACTAGTTAATTACTGCAGGTGTGCTTTGAAAGCAAACATTCACATGGGGCTAATATTTTTGACCACCCCATTTTTTACTATATTTGATATAAAGTATACCTCTAGTATGCAATCAACCCCCCACTACGAGGTATGTGAGAGGATGGTCTGATGAGTCTAGCATGGCACTCAGGGACTGTTTTGAAACCACAGACTGGGAGGCGCTGTGCAGCCCACATGGAGAGGACATCGACAGCTTAACAGTCTGCGTAACCGACTACATCACCTTCTGTGTGGAGAACACTGTACCGACCAGGAGAGTACGGTGTTACTCCAATAATAAACCATGGCTGACCCCTGATCTGAGAGCTCTGCTGAAGCAGAAGTCAAGAGCCTTCAGATCAGGAGATAAAGAGGCAATGAGGACAGCTCAGAAGGAGCTGAAAAGAGAGATAAGGAGGGGGAAGGACAGATACAGAAAGAGGCTGGAGGAGCAGCTCAGACAGAACAACATCAGAGGTGTGTGGAGAGGACTGAACACCATTACTGGAAGGAGCACAGGAGGCCCAGAGTCTGGACATCAGGACTGGGCTAATAGTTTAAACCTGTTCTTCAACAGGTTTGACTCAGGAATCTGCCCCTCACCCAACCACCAAAGCTCATCACATGCCAGTGCTCCCCTTCACACCTCCTTGCAAACTCCAACGGCACCTCCCTGTCACACCTCTCTGCAACCCCCACCAGGGATATCAGCTGCGTATCCCCTCTTATCTTCTCCTTCACCCCAAGGAGCCAAACCACTGTTGCCCTCACCTCTAACCTGATGAAGGCTATGGAGAGGATCATCCTCTCTCACCTTCGTCCACTGGTGAGGAGGGACCTAGACCCGCTACAGTTTGCTTATCAGCTGCATATCGGGGTGGATGACGCGGTCATCTACCTGCTGCATCGGGCCCTCACTCACCTGGAGAGTGACAAGAGCACTGTGAGAGTCATGTTCTTTGACTTTTCCAGTGCTTTCAACACGATCCAGCCTTCAGTTCTGAGGGGGAAGCTGGAGGGAGTAGGTGTGGACCATCACATGTCTGAGTGGATTATTGACTACCTCACCAATAGACCCCAGTATGTGAGACTCCAGGACTGTGTGTCTGAGGTGGTGGTCTGCAGCACTGGAGCCCCACAAGGAACAGTCCTCCCCCTTCCTCTTCACCCTGTACACAGCGGACTTTAAATTCAACACGGACACCTGTCACCTGCAGAAGTTCTCCAACGACACCGCTATTGTTGGTGGTGTGTCGGAGGGGAATGACCAGGAATACAGGGGGGTCATCAGTGACTTCAGATGGTGCGATCAAAATCATCTGCGCATCAATGCCAGCAAGACGAAGGAGCTGGTGATCGACTTCCGCAGGAAGTCACCCCCCGTTACACCGGTGGACATCCAGGGTTTGTGCATTGAAACGGTGGAGGAGTACAAATACCTGGGTGTCCACATCAACAATAAACTGGACTGGTCCACTAACACTACTGCTCTGTACAAAAAGGGCCTCAGTCGTCTACACCTGCTAAGGCGGCTGAGGTCATTTGGGGTGAACAGGAATCTCCTGAGGTCCTTCTATGACTCTGTGGTGGCGTCGGCTGTTTTTTACGCTGTGGTCTGCTGGTGTGGAAGAGTCGCAGAGAGCGACAAAGGGAAACTAAACAAACTGGTCAAGAGGGCCAGCTCTGTCCTGAACTGTCCGCTCAAGTCCATAGAGCAGGTAGGGGAGGAGAGGATGTTCTCCAAACTAACATCCATCATGGACAACACCTCCCACCCCCTACACGAGACTGTAGGAACACTGAGCAGCTCGTTCAGCAGCAGACTGTTACACCCGCAGTGAAGAAGGAGCTACTGCAGGTCATTCCTACCTGCAGCCATCAGACTCCACAACTCAACATAACATAACATTACACTACTTGTTTATTATTATTATATATTATAATATATTATATATTATTGTATGTTATTATTATTATTATTAATACCGTTTTGTATATTATTATTTATTATTACATTTATTATTATTATTATTATTATTA
>CM029371.1:30201368-30243868 GCA_017165825.1 Hepsetus odoe
TATATATATTTTATATAAAATTATTATATTATATAAAACTTTATTTATTTTTTTAATATATATTTTTTCTTTTCTTCTTCTGTACACCTGTCACTTTTATAAGAGCCCTGTAACGTCCAAATTTCCCATTCGTGGGATAATAAAAGATCATTCTACTCTACTCTACTCTACTCTACTCTCCTCCTCTTCTTCTTTTTCTTTCGGCTGCTCCCGTTTAGGGGTCGCCACAGCGGATCAACTGTCTCCATTTCTTCCTGTCTTTTGCATCTTCCTGCTTCAACCCGACCACCTGCATGTCCTCTCTCACCACGTCCATAAACCTCCTCTTTGGTCTTCCTCTTCTCCTCTTTCCTGGCAGCTCCATCTTCAACATCCTCCTTCCAATATAATCATCATCTCTCCTCTGCACATGGCCAAACCAACGCAACCTTGCTTCTCTAACCTTGTCTCCAAGACGTCTAACCTGAGCTGTCCCTCTAATATACTAATTTCTAATCCTGTCCATCCTCGTCACACCCAATGAAAATCTCAGCATCTTTAACTCTGACACCTCCAGCTCCGCCTCCTGCCTTTTCGTCAGTGCCACCGTCTCCAACCCATACAACATAGCTGGTCTCACTACTGTCCTGTAAACCCTCCCTTTTACTCTAGCTGGTACGCGTCTGTCACAAATCACTCCAGCCACTCTTCTCCACCCATTCCAACCAGCCTGCACCAAAACCACAACTCCTCTCTAGGCACCCTGTCATATGGTTTCTCCAAATCCACAAAGGCACAATGCAGCGCCTTCTGACCTTCTCTGTACTTCTCCATCAACACCCTCAGAGCTAACATTGCATCTGTGGTGCTCTTTCTCGGCATAAAACCATACTGCTGTTCACTAATCCTCACCTCTTTTCTTCTTCTTCACCTCTCTTCCACACTCGCCGTTACACTGAACTGTTGATCCCAAGTATTTAAACTCCTCCACCTTTGTTACCTCCACTTCCTGCATCCTAACCACTCCACTTTCCTCCCTTTCATTCACACTCATGTATTCTGTCTTTGCCCTACTCACTTTCATTCCTCTCCTCTCAAGAGCATATCTCCATCTCTCCAGGTTCTCCTCAAGCTGCTCCCTACTCTCATTACAGATCACAATATCATCAGCAAACATCATCGTCCACGGAGACTCCTGTCTAACCTCGTCCGTCAACCTGTCCATTACTACTGCAAACAAGAACGGGCTCAGTGCTGATCCTTGATGTAATCCAACCTCTACTTTAAATGCATCCGTCACTCCCACTGCAGATCTCACCACTGTTACACTGCCCTCATACATATCCTAAACTACTCTCACATACTTCTCTGTAACACCAGACTTCCTCATACAAAACCACAACTCCTCTCTAGGCACCCTGTCATATGCTTTCTCCAAATCCACAAAGGCACAATGCAGCTCCTTCTGACCTTCTCTGTACTTCTCCATCAACACCCTCAGAGCAAACATTGCATCTGTGGTGCTCTTTCTCGGCATAAAACCATACTGCTGTTCACTAATCCTGACCTCTTTTCTTAACCGAGCTTCCACTACTCTTTCCCATAACTTCATGGTGTGGCTGATCAACTTTATCCCTCTATAGTTACTACAGCTCTGTGCATCACCCTTATTCTTGAAGATCGGTACCAGTACACTTCGTCTCCACTCCTCAGGCATCTTCTCACTTGCCAAGATTGTGTTAAACAATCTGGTCAGAAACTCAACTGCCATCTCCCCTAAACATCTCCATGCTTCCACTGGTATGTCATCCGGTCCAACAGCCTTTCCATTCTTCATCCTCTTCATCGCTGCCCTTACTTCCATCTTGTTTATTTGCTGCACTTCCTGGTTAACTCTCCTCACATCATCCAGTCTTCTCTCTCTCACATTTTCTTCATTCATCAGCTCCTCAAAGTATTCCTTCCATCTGCTCAACACGCTCTGTTCACCTGTGAGTACGTTACCATTTCTATCTTTAATCGCCCTGACCTGTAGCACATCTTTCCCAGATCTGTCTCTCTGTCTAGCCAATCGGTAAAGGTCCTTTTCTCCCTCTTTACTGTCCAACCTCTCATACAATTCACCAAACACCTTATCTTTGGCCTTCACCACTGCTTTCTTCGCCCTGCGGTTCATCTCCTTGTACACCTGTCTACTTTCTTCATCTCTCTGTATGTCCCATGTCTTCTTTGCCTCCCTCTTCTTTTGAATACACTCCTGGACTTCTTGGTTCCACCACCAGGTCTCCTTATCCTCTTTCTTCCTTCCGGATGTCACACCAAGTACATTTCTAGCCGTCTGCCTGATCACTTCTGCAGTAGTTTCCCAGCAATCCGGAAGCTCTTCGACACCTCCCAGTGCCCGTGTTAACTCCTGCCTGAATTCCACCTTACAGTCCTCCTCCTTCAGCTTCCACCACTTGATCCTCGACTCTGCCCTCACTTTCCTCCTCTTCTTGACCTCCAAGGTCATCCTACAGACCACCATCCTATGCTTTTTAGCTACACTCTCCCCTGTCACTACTTTGCAGTCTCTGATCTCTTTCAAACTGACCCTCCTGCAAAGAATATAATCCACCTGTGAGCATCTTCCTCCACTCTTATACGTCACCCTGTGCTCCTCCCTCTTCTTAAAATAAGTATTAACTACAGCCATTTCCATCCTTTTCACAACATCTACTACCATCTGCCCTTCAGCATTCCTCTCCTTGACACCATGCCTACCCATCACCTCCTCATCACCTCTGTTCCCTTCACCAACATGACCATTAAAATCTGCACCAATCATCACTCTCTCTCCCCTGGGTACACTCTCTATCACTTCATCTAACTCACTCCAGAATTTTTCCTTCACTTTCATCTTACAACCAACTTGTGGAGCATAAGCACTAACAACATTCATTATCACACCTTCAACTTCCAGCTTCAAACTCATCACCCTCCCTGACACCCTCTTCACCTCCAAAACACTCTCCACATACTCTTCCTTCAGGATAACACCTACTCCATTCCTCCTTCTATCCACACCATGGTAGAACAGTTTAAACCCCCCTCCAATACACCTGGCCTTACTACCCTTCCATCTAGTCTCTCACTCACAGAAGATCAACCTTCCTTCTCTCCATCATATCAGCTAATTCTCTACCTTTACCAGTCATGCTGCCAACATTCAAAGTCCCTATCCTCACTTCCACTCTCCTCTCCTTCTTTCTCTCCTTCTCCCTCTGGACATGCCTTCCTCCTCTTCTTCTTCTTCTTTGGCCAACAGTAGTCCAATTTCCACCAGCACCCTGTAGGCTAACAGCACTGATGGCGGTCGTTGTTAACCCGGGCCTCGACCGATCCGGTATGGAATTCTGTATCGTTGTCCGCATATTGACTTGGCAAAGTTTTACACCGGATGCCCTTCCTGACGTAACCCTCCCCATTTACCCGGTACTGGGACCGGCACGAAGAAATACACTGGCTTGTGCATCCCTAGTGGCTTGGTTCTACTCTACTCTACTCTAAAGCCTAAAAATGTATTTTATACTACAAAATGTACCAAAAGCTACTAAACAGCACTGATGAATGTTTGCTTATATCAAGTTTCATCAGTGCTGCAAACATTGAGAAGAGGTTTAGAAAAATGATCCTGGGCTAATAATTTCGGCCTCAACTGTATTTATTTCTGCACTCTGCACTTTAGTTACAACACTGCTGCTCTGTTAATTGTCCAGTCATTTCTGCTGCTTTGTATCGTAACACTGCGGCTCTGACGGATGAATGTCCGTGAACTGTCTGTTGTCTAACCTTTCTGCACTGCTAGTTCTTGTCTGTACTTGTCTTGTTTTCTGTCGAGTCTGATGTCGCCCCGTGTGTAGCTCCAGGGTCCTGGAGGAACGTTATTTCGTTTCACTGTGTTCTGTGTAGATGGGTGAAATGACAATAAAAACCTGCTTGACTTGGTGAAAAAAAAAAAAAAAAGATTCAACCATTTAACATTTGTAAAAGAACCGATCATCTTTATTAATTTTCAGTTAAGGCAGTCCAGTACAAAGCATTTCACAACCAACCGTTATGACAACAATCATGGACAATATAGTTCATTTGAAGGGAAAACCATGCTGATTAAAAAGTAATGTGTAAAATAAAAAAATGAAGCCAACATTTCCAAAGAAAGGCATATAATTAATAAAAGCAAAAAACAAACAATGACTGTGACATGCTTTATGGCTGCCAGTTTCCAAACTGAACAAATATCACAGAAACTTCAACCTAATTACAGGTACAGCAAGAAAAAAGGAAGAAGAAAAAAAAATCACAGTTAGCAAAACCTGTTATATTTTGCACTTACATGCATGATCAATCGGCTGAGTCTCTACAGTATGTTACAGACGAAAGTCCCGTACGTATCTAAACATCTCAGGTCTGGCAAGTTGAAGTATAAATGAGCTGTGCTTGGAGAGGCGGATGAACTCATCTCCCACATCAGGCAGAAAAAAACAGTTATAACGTATTTAATATAATCGTCGTCTCAGAAGAGGTCATTTATAAATATACCACCATGAAGGAATGACATCTTCAAAATAAAGTGCTTCCTTAAATGTGTAATTATATTTAAAACACACTCCCAATGATAACTGTAGGTTGATGTCTCAGAGAGAGAGAGAGAGAGAGAGAGAGAGAGACTAAGCTCCAGTCCTCCCCTGCATTTATATGTACACTGTGCTGCCACTTTATTAGAACCACCCACCTGGTAGATACCCTTTTTTGCCATTTTATCTGAAAAGCCTAGAATATAGGTGCACTTTAACCCATCTGTTGGTGGACAATTTTTCACCGTCTATTCTCTTCATCAGAGGCAAGGGACCACCTCAGACCTGGTTTTTATACATTATACAGACTGTAGTGTATCCACAACCAACAATATACAGCTATTAGTGGTCCTGCAAGCTTAGGGTCTTCTAAAGCACTCCAGGACCACAGCACTACCAGGTCAGTCCCCCTGCAGTGCTGAGAATCTTCACTCCATCAAATAAAATCCGCTCCTGCGGCGTCCCGTCCACTGTCAGCCAGTAAATCACCAACGTGAACCTTTATAGTAGGTGTTTCTGATGAAATTGGCCAGTAACTGTAGACACAAGATATCTGGACCAATTAAAGTGGAAACTCTTCTTTTGTATGTACCCTTGTGTGTATCAGACCTCCACCTCCACTCAGGTGAAGAGTTCAGTAAGGTGAGCTTTTTCATGTTCTTCCTCCCGTAGTGTGCTTACGATCATGCAGCGGTGAAGTTTTACTCTACATAAACTACATAAATACACGTTAATGCCATGCATTCTGAGGCCTTGACGAGGTTCGAGGGGTTCCACACTATGGGCTAAATCTGATCTGGGTTCTGATGCAAAACTGCATCTGTGCTTCGTTGCCGATTTAGTAAAGCTGAGTTCGTTCTGATCTAATGCACACAATGGCTTTTCTCGGTTTAGGGTCGATCGATTCTGTGAATAACAGCAATGACTAAATAAATAAAATCTTTAACAAGGATCTAGAAACGATGGTAATCAATGTGATCTATAATTCCGTCTTCAGAAGAATTAAGCTGTGTAAATACTGAAAATACTGAAATACTCCAGCACTCAGAAACCACAACATTAACTAATTCCTAGTTGTATCTTTTTAGTTATAAATTATATTTCTAATAGACCATTCCCCACATAAATGCTATTTAAACTGAAAGGTCTTCTAAGTTATACTGTAAGGCCAGTTAAGCTCATTCCTGTTCACCCTGGAAAGTTTCTTGTAAAATAGATATGCATAGTTCAGTTCAGCTGCCATTACCGATGGGCTCGGGATCTTCTTTTCATACCCAGTGTGTCCAAATGTTCATCCACCACTTCTACAATCTAGGATATTCACCAGGAGTAACAGTAACACACTCCACTGTCCTGATAAGGTTTTACACTAGATTTTGGAGCATTACTGTGAGGATATGATTACAGTCAGCCACGAGAGCATTAGTCAGGTCAGGTACTGGTGCTGGATAAGTTCTGGATTGTAAACTCTACTCTAACTCATCCAGCAGATAATGAATGGATTTCCATAACTCCACAGAGTCCAGGGCTCCACAGCTCAGGGATTGGCACCGTGATCTTCGGCTCATGAGCAGCCCGTTCTTAAAAACCCCTCTGTGTGGAGATTATTAAAGTTTTATGGGGCAGAAATGTAGGCCTGTGTGAGCAATAAAAATGACCTTAAAAATAAAAATGAACCTTAAAAATGTCTGAACTCACAAAGAAGGGCTTATTGGGTACTGGATTTATCGGAAATATAGAGCTTTTATATGAAAGGTGTTAATGCTTTGAGGCCAAATTTGTGTCAATGTATCATAACCTGAAATGCAGTTTCAGAGCAGTATTGCAGGAATATCATAACTTGGTAGATAAAATCATGCATTTAATCATTTCTGACAGTTATAAAATAATTGAAAAACATACTTGCAAATGATAACTAATTAAGAAGTTGCTGACACACATAAATAACATTGTTGCAGCTTTCAGTATTTCAAGAGCATCTGTTGTGGTGAAAGGTGAAAGAATATTTATGCAGTGCTACATTTGCATCTGAACAGAGTTGTACGGCAGAACGGTTGTTTGGATTATTGGCTTGAAGAGACCAAAACTGGATGGTCAAACAACAGAGCTAAAACAATTATGATTTGCTGAATTGTGTGTATGTGTGTGCGCGTGTGTGTATGTGTATATGTTTGTGTGTGTGTGTGTGTTTGTGATTTAATTAACCACAATTAACCATCTGCTTCATTGTTTTGGTGAGTCATCGCTGTAGTGTTATTGTGAACGCGGCTGTACGGGTCACTGAAATGCCGTGTCTAAGTCTGCTGTGACTCACCAAACCAGTGGAGAACGAAACAATGACCTGAAAACATTTTCAGGGCTTAACACTCAAAACCATTCAAATCAGCTTCTGTCCATCACACAGGCATGTCCACGCAGAATGCTTGGAACATCTGGCAACATCTGATGTGCCTGAAAATTTCTGGCCTTGTTCGATTTAAGGTTTTTTTATCATTCATCTATCGCCAGACTGAAAGAGAGAGAGACAGAGAAACAGAGAGAGAGAGAGAGAGAGAGAGACAGAGAGAGACAGAGAGAGAGACAGAGAGAGAGAGAGAGAGAGAGAGAGAGAGAGAGAGAGACAGACAGAGAAACAGAGAGAGAGAGACAGATAGAGAAACAGAGAGAGAGAGAGAAACAGAGAGAGACTGAGAGAGCGAGAGAGAGACAGAGAGAGAAACAAAGAGAGAGAGAGAGAGAAAAGCGAGTCACAGCTCCTGCTGTCCCAGTGGAAAGAAGCCAGTTTAAATGTCTGTGTGATAAAGAAATACAACCATTCTGTTATAAATATGTTGCAAAGTGTCATTTGTGTAATTCCACAGATCGTCTGATAAAAGGTGTTACACTACTTTTACACGTATGAGAACCCTTCTTTAGTACTTTTTTGAAACCTTTAGATATGCAGTGTCTGGGCCTCATATCTTTAACACATGAAGGTTTGCTGTGCCAAGGACTCTTAACCAGCATGTGTACGAGTACTACGCACAGCAGACAGTCAGTCAAATGAAGGACTGACTAGCAAACGTGTATGTATGTACATCTACAGAATCTAAACTCCTTATCTCTTGAATCTTCCTGCATGCTTTCTGGGACATTAATGGCTTCAAGTTCTACCAATGAACATAAGGTCTAAAAAACAATGTTTAAAAAAAGTAGGTGTGCAGAAATGCCAAATTGAAAGCACAAAAACAAAGTCTGGATCAAAACGAACGCTATTGAGATAGGTATCTAAAAACGTCACCTGAATGTACACACGCGCTAATACACCAATGCGGAGCAAGGTCAAAAGGTCGGAGCACAGCACACTTGTCCTGGTACACTGAGACGACCACAGACAGGCACGAGCTGAACAAAAATTGTCCTCCTCCTCCTCCGTCCACCTCATCACTGCACCAAAAAGGAACTGAGAACAGTCACAGGCCAAGATTATTTATACTGTTTTTTTTCATTTTTCTGACAAAATTGGACAAAGCCTGCAGACAAGTCCGTTTCTCGAATCAAGCTGTCTTACTGGCATGAAAACAGGCAGTACGAAAAAGCACAAACAGAAATGCCTTGGCACCTCAGAGTGTCTCAAAGAGTCCGTACATACATTAGTGCAGGGAGCCAAGAATCTCCCCACCCCTCAGGCCTGTCCCTTCGTTCCAAGGGAGGCTGAGGTTATCTCCAGCTAGTCCTCAGAAAAAGGTGGCCTCAAATTTGCGTATGGTGCGTGTGCCCTGGCGGTGTGTAGGGAGGGGGCGCAGGGTTGGGTTTAATTCCCCGGCTCTTCATGTAGGAGATGAACTGGTCAGGGATTTCAGCCAGGACGTCTTTGGCCAGCCGCGCCATGCTTAACACGTGGTTCCCCGTCCTGTCCATGTAGTCCCGGAATGGGACAAACTGCATAAGCCAAGAGATGTTTGGTCATTTGTTGGTTCAATCTATCGATTATTGTTTACTTTTGTGCAGTCAATTGTTTGCCAAAAAAGCATTAATTGAATCTAGAGAAACGCCAATATGGAAACATCATGATGTAACGTCAATAAAACACTTTCTGAAGTACAATGCATTTATAAGATCTGAACAGCTTTATTCAAATAAAATATTTGGTTAAAACATACCTACCTACTTCAATATGGTTTAAGTTGTTTTGAAAAATCATTTTTTAAATATTGGATAAAAATAAAGAAAAGGTGTCACCTGGACAATGTCTCGTTCTGCTAGTTTCCCTCTTGAGGAGATCCTTATGTCATCACCGTCCAGCTCCACCATAGCTAAGCGAGGAGATAAATAAGAGTTAACACTGAGCAGGTCTGGCATGATTTAGGTTTTCCTTAAATGGATTCATTAAAGTAGAGATGTGAGTGGAAAAAAAAACAAGCATCAAATTTACAAAGCAATAACCCACTTGCACAAGCCAGCGTATTTCATTGTGCCTGTCCCAGTACCGGATAAATGGAGAGAAGGAGAGAGAAGGAAGTGTGGGAGAGTGGAAGTGAGGATAGAAAAAGGAGAAGAAGGACAACAGATGCAATATTTTCTCTGAGGGTGTTGATGGAGAAGTACAGAGAAGGAGTTAGATTGTGTCTTTGTGGACTTGGAGAAAGCAGACAGGGTGCCTAGAGAGGAGTTGCGGTTTTGTATGAGGAAGTCTGGAGTTACAGAGAAGTACATGAGAGTAGTTCAGGATATGTATGAGGGCAGTGTAACAGTGGTGAGATCTAGAGAGGAGAGGAATGGAGGTGAGTAGAACAAAGACAGAATAAATGAGTGTGAACGAAAGAGAGGAAAGTGGAGTGGTGAGGATGGAGGGAGTAGAGAAGGTGAAAGTGGAGGTGGAGGAGTTTAAATGAAGCTGCCAGGCACAAGAAAATGAAGAAGACCAAAGAGGAGGTTAATGGACGTGGTGAGAGAGGACATGCAGGCAGTTGGTTTGAAGGAGGAAGATGCAGAGGACGAGAAGAAATGAAGATTAGATGATCTGCTGTGTTGACCCCTAACGGGAGCAGCCGAAAGAAGAGGAAGATATTAGAGAATTATATATAATATAATATATGAAAATATTATCATGTCATTTTCTGGACCGCTTGTCCTAATTAGGGTTGTGAGGGGGTGCTGGAGTCCATCCCAGCTCACACAGGGCAAAGGACTGGGACACACCCTGGACAGGTCGCCAGCCTATCGCAGGGAGGAGCGAACCTGACGGGGACGGCACCTTGCTCAAGGTTACCTCAAGGCAACCCACCGGGAAGGGGTCTGAACCCACAATCCTCCGATCCAGGGCAACTCCCCAACCACTAGGCCACCGCTGATGTGGGAGATCCTACTGCAGGCTGATTTGTTTGTATTTTTTTTTTCTTCCAGAAAAAGGAAGAAAAACATGGACATCTGACACTAAAGGCCCTTAAACGTGCCACCATGAAGATATTATATTTATGATAACTGAAGGTAGTGTCCTTAGACATGATAGCTGTAACATTTACACCAAAATAGGAGAAAATACGGGGCACATGGTGTGCACTCCTATATGAGTGGGGCTAAAAACATGCTGTGTAAAATGAAAAGCCTCTGTAATGCTCAAAAACAGGTCAGCGGGTGCACAGGGGTCATCACATTAACATTGAGATTAAAGTCACAGAGCAGCATTACCTTCTCCATCTTGATAATGGAGATTACAAAGTAAGAAAAGTCAGATAAAAATAAACTGGCAGGTCCAAAAGGACGGAGGATTAGAGCTCATTTCGTCATCTGTAGTTGAAAGGACTTGTATGTTATGGTGCTGATCAGCCGACAGGTGAACCACAGTGTTCTGAGCAGTCTGGTGGACCATGTTCATTAAGATGAATAAAATCTGTGTCCTGCTGTCAGGTCTGACAAACATAAGATTCAAAGTTTCATTCCAGAGCAGATAATTGAGGATAAAGCCTTGTTGGACGCTGCACGCTAAGCAGAGCCATCCTGACTGAAGGCGGGGACCTTCACCTGCATGCTAGCTCTCATATTGCACAGAAGTTAAGACCGGCACTGGGAGGTAGTGAAGATTTACCAGATTGCTGGGCAACTACTGCAGAAGTGGTAAAGCAGACAGCTAGAAAGGGACCTGATGTGACATTTAGACAGAAGAAGGAGGATAAGGAAACCTGGTGGTGGAACCCAGAAGTCCACGAGTTTATACAGAAGAAGAGGCAAGCAAAGAAGAGGGGTAGTCAGAGAGATGAAGAAAGTAGACAAGAGTACAAGCAGAAGAAGCGCAGGGTGAAGAAAGCAGTGCTAAAAGCTAAAGATAAGGTGTTTGGTGAACTGTATGAGAGGTTGGACAGTAAAGAGGGAGAAAAGGACCTAAAATAACTGGATAGATAGGAGACAGAGCTGGGAATGATGTGCAGCAGTTTAGGGCGATAAAGGTTAGGGCAGTGTGACAGTGGTCAGGTCTGCAGTAGGAATGATGGATGTGTTTAAAGTAGAGGTGAGATTACATCAAGGATCAGTGCTTAACCCTTTCATGTTTGCAATGGCGGTAAAAGGTTGAGGAACGAGGGGAGACAGGAGTCTCCGTGGACGATGATGTTTGCTGATGATACTGTGATCTGCAGTGAGAGTAGGGAGAAGCTTGAGGAGAACCTGGAGAGGTGGAGATCTGCTCTAGAGAGGAGAGGAATGAAAGTGAGCAGGACAAAGACAGAATACATGAGTGTGAATAAAAGTGAGGACAGTGGAGTGGTGAGGATGGAGGGAGTAGAGGAGGTGAAGGTGGAGAAGTTTAAATACTCTGTGTGGACAGTTCAGAGTAACGGCAAGTGTGAAAGAGGGCAGAAGAAGAGAGTGCAGACAGGTTGGAATGGGTGGAGAAGAGTGGCTGGAGTGATCTGAGACAGACAGGGACCAGCGAGAGTGAAAGAGAAGAAAGAGCACAGTTCATTCACTAATGGCAGCCACACTTGTTTGAGCTCACACCTGACTTTATTTACCGAACTGAACATGACAAAAGATACAAGCCTAAAGCACCACCGTTGCAACAGAACTAGACCGTGTGAATGACTGACGCTCTGCTCTGACTCACTGGGGCTTAAATAGCCAGCCAGCCTCATGAGCCCAGGTGTACTCAGTCAGAGCAGAGCACCATCTACCCTGACAAAGAGTAATAATCTTCCTGCACTATTGCCACCCTGAGCCACAAAAAAAGCCATGTTTTGTTATAAGAAAGTGAACCATGACAAAGATAAAGCAAAATGAAGCTTTATTTAACTACCTCTGTCAAAATGGGTTATTAAGTAATCCTCAAAGACAGTATCTGCCTTAAGTTGCAGCAGTTCAGAGGACATCCTCCTCTGAACAGAAGGACTGGGGGTTGAAATGAAGTTTGGTGTCAAGAGACAGATGCATGTAAACAGCTAGAACATCTGGCTGAAATGCATCTTCTGAGGTGTAATCAGATTTAAACCAGCTCTAAAAGTGTCTCACCATCTTTTTATTTGAAAAAGGCTTCACTCAGAGCTGGCGCTGGAGAAGAGTATGTTTCAATTTCTACGCACATAACAACAGATATCCGGAGACACAGAGGCCATTACTTCCATTACTTTAATCACTGCTTATTGCTCTGGTGTTTCTCCTGACTGTAACTGGCCAGACTGGACAGAATCAGCCCTTCACTGAAAGACTCGTCCACAGACCTACAAATCCAGTAAGGATTTGTAAAAGCTCAGTGCAAGTTGGTGTGAATCGGTCCAGGTTTTATATAGACTGTTCATAGTGTAGATTAGAGTGGCTTATTATTGACCTAGGCTAGTCCTCATGTGGACTGGCCATGAAGTGGCCCCAGTGTGACTGTTTGCACTCATTAACCAGATGTACACTAATAACTGCACAGTCGGTAATTACACTTCACTTTTAAAGTGATGCTCCCCATGACCTGACTTTGCCAGCACTCTGCACAAACAAGTGAGCTGGTATTTGTTCTTGGAGCATCTGTTGGGCTAATTAGACAGAAATGAGCATAGAGAGCTTACCTGTGCTTTAAAATCCAATCATCGAAATATTGGTTTGTTTTCTATACAGAATTCTGGAAGAGCAGGGAGAGGGAGGGGGATAGTGGTGGTGGGGGATCTATTAAAAAAATCTCTGCACTCCACACTGCTTCAGGTTGCCTAGTCTTTCCTTGACAAAAGGACAAAAGAAGGTATTGTTTATGTTCACACTTACCATCAAACTCAGCCTGGCCCACTCCAACAATGATGATTGACATGGGCAGCTTGGCACCCTGTGGGTGAGAAGGGGGTGTTTACTTCTTTAAAGGCAGTAATCATTTTCTGCTTCACGTCACATACTAAGAAAAGAAAGTCAATGAGTTAAAGAATGTGAAACGGTAAAACAGTTTACTCTTCGCTGCTCATGGTTCCCGGTCAGTTCCCCTCAGGATTTGTATCTTCTGCTTATTTACATAAGCACTAATGGTTGCCTCATTTACATTTACAGCATTTAGCAGACGCTCTTATCCAGAGCGACTTCCATGTCCTGATTACAGGGACAGTCCCCCCTGGAGACACTCAGGGTTCAGGGTCTTGCTCAGGGACCCAGTGGTGGTAGTGCTGGAGGTGAGAATCGAACCTGTGACCTCTTGATCCAGAGGTCTGTAGGCAAGTACCACCACTAGACCACCACCACCGCCTCCTGCTAATCTTTAACAATTTGAACAAATTAAGGTTAAAACCACTGGCCAAGTTCAGCCACCAAGCAAAAAATGTGCTATTTTAGACAAACGATAGATTCCTCAGTTCATGCAGTAGCTTTGTTTCACCAAATCCGCTACTTTAAATGGCTTGATCCTGTACTTTTTGTATTTTTGATAGTTTTGCGTGTAAATAAGAAAGATAAAATATTTTATCTAAATTTAGGAGCTATTAAGTTTCAAGAAGCTGCAGAAGAAGGTAGAAAAAATTCTGGCTACTTGAGGCTTGTAGTACCCCTAGTGGGCCAAGGCTAACTACGATCACAAAATCATCTACACAACAAACATCAGAACTGTGCAAACTGACTACAGACACAGTAAGCCAACATCTGTCTTTAGAACACTTTCACTTTCTACAGAGTTTCTGAAGAGTTCTTAATACAGACTGAGCTGTGGACTTTCATCAGGAATGCATGCAAACTTAATTCTGTGTGCAGAGTTTGGCTGTCCCTTTCTGAAGCTAAAGCATGCAACCTGCTGATGAGAATGGAATTATATGAGATTCTGACAGTAGCTTTAACTAACTTTATTGGGTTCCAGAAGGAAATGAACTACGCTGGCTTCTGATGGGAAATTAAGTTTGTTAAGATCTGGTCAAAAATAAAGTGTTCTAGGTTGTGATAGGAATTAAAGTATGTTGTGTTCTGATAGAAACTGAAGTGTGTTCTTCTGATAGCTGTGTAGCTACTGAACCAAAATTACACAAAATGTTACCAGAAACTAACTGTGAAGACATCTACCTGGAATTATATAATATAACTAGAATTACAACTTTTGAAAATGCAAAGAAAATAAAACTCTATTAACTGAATGATTAATTGAGACACTGCAGATGAATATAACTATATTCTAATATAGTTCTCATATAACCTAACCCTAACCCTAGGATTTTTCAAACTCATAATAACATCATTTACTGGCCACATCAGGGCAGCTGTCCCCAAAACACACAACCACTCTGTGACTAATGCTTTTTTCGGTTTCGAGTCTGTTAGTTGGTATTAAACACACAAATTCCTGCTAGGCTCGAGATCACAGATCTCAGATCTGTTCGGATGATTCAGAAGAGATGACCATCTCAGGATGAGTCATACTCGTGATGAGAGTAAATTGTGTGTCAAAACACTCTGTAGTCACGCTTCTGAGAGGACAGACACTATTCTGGACATGGACTGGACCGCTGAGAGTTTAATGGAGCAGAGCTTTTGGGGACCTTAGGGAAAAAAAGAAAAAATGATTGCAAAAACCCTTTTGCACCCTTTTCCATCCATCCATCCATCCCTCCCTCCATCCATCCATCCATCACTCCATCCCTCCATCCACTCTCACCACCTGGGTTTTGCCCGTGAGGAAGTTAAAAACTCAGGCACACAGTTCAATCCCATTTTCTTCACGTTGCTTTACAGACCGTTGGGGGGCGGTTGTGTCGAAAACGGAACTGTAGTCAATGGACATCAATCGACCTCATATATTTCACATATTTCATGTTCACAAGGCAGAGGTTGAACTGAAGATTCAAGATCAGTGGAGGACACCATCTGAAGATTCAAGATTCAGATCAGTAATCTGTACAGGTGAACTGGAGTGAGCTTGTGGAGCTGCAGATGGTGGATGGAGATTCTGAAGAACGTTCTTGACTACCAACGTTAGTCTGGAAACAGGCTGGAAGGTTTATTGTTCTGTGATAACGTGGATCTTTTAAAGCAAGTAGGGACCACAGAGTGAGCCAGAGATTCATTAAAGATGGATGTGAGGGTCACAGGTTTATTACATATAAATGAAAATGTGAAAAAACTTCTAAATAAATGTGACTTTTCATTTAAATGGAACCACAGCCTGTGGCAATGAGTCAGTTGGTTTAGTTGAAGGTTCAGCCTCTCCACTGACTGCTTGTGCTGTTGCCCTAGGACAGGGTTTTAGTGTTAAATAGCTGGTGAGAAATCAGGGCTGGAAGAAGAGGCAACCTCCCCATCGCCTCTCACTCTGGAGCGAGCTGGAATGCTAAAAACACTTCCCTTAGCGAGTAAGCATAGAAACATCACTCCAGCTGAGAGGTGTGTACACTCGTTTGAACTTCTTATGCAATCCTGCTCTGAAATGACTGACGTATTTTTAAGATTCATAAGGCTTTATATAATAGTCTGTCCTCGGGCCGCAGTCCTGTCAGCGAGCTCCTCTGATGGTTTTGTTTACCAGCTTCGTTTTTCTGGGACGAAATAAAGCTCCAGACAGAGTCCCCTGACAGGGTGGTTGAAAGTTGTTTCTTCAACACTTCCAAATGATCTGTGTACAACAGTCTTTCTGACAGTCATGTATCTTGGGTGCATGTCAGGAGGATCCACAGATAATTGAACTCCATTGCCTCATTTGTGCCATCATCTCTGCCTTTGATTGATAGGACAGATCTGGCATAATGAAAAAACAAAACATCCCGTCAGTTCATAGTAGTCGCCTTGACAACGCCTGGGAAGAAGTGTTCTAGTGGTACAAGGATATACCTTCACCCACATGCGCAAAAAAATACACATAATGAAAAGTAATCCAGTTACGTACTGTCACATCGTCACAAAAACTGTCAGTGTCCTAGTCATAGTGGGGACAGCTCCTTCAGTCCAGCCCAGATGCTTTATGTGGCATCTTTATTGGGCCAAACAACTTCGCCCAAACCTCAAGATTTTAGTGACAAAGGTAATGTTACACAGGATGACTATTGCATGGTTAAAAAAACAACTTTGTTGTAAATAGGCTCCAATCTTTCTCTTTCTGCCTAATTTCTATCCTGGGCCATGTAATTGGGGAGGGAAGAACAGTGAGTAGGCTGTCACTTAGTGCTCTAACTGACAGCTTGGGGCTGAACTAATGATGTTCAAGCTGTAATGAATGCGAGAGGAAGCTGCAAGAAGCAGAAGTTTTTCTGCTGTGTAGGCGAGGATCTGTCATAACTTCAGACAGGAGCTTAAGTCGTTTCCGTTTAAGCTTATCATCAGTCACTGGCGGAGTGGGTGGTTTGGTGTGTCTGTCTGATTCATTCGCCCGCCTATCACGTAGATGGTGACATCTGATTGGTCGCCGACAAGTTAAATGCAAGCATTTTGGGTGTGTAGCTTGGGAACGCTGCTGATGCATTCAACAACACTCTGTCTGACATGACAAATGAAGGCATGCCTAGTGATGTTTTCTGTTATCTTCAAATTGGACGGTGACTGCTTTTCCAAATCATCGGGTCCATTAACAAGCCATGGTCATTTCTGAGGGACGTAAAGACATGCAAGCTGCTGATGTTAAGCATTTAAAGAGAAAATGGCTGGCCAATATCCTGCTGGGGTAATTATACTGCTAATCTAGTTTATTTCTGTCAATTTTTTTGAATGCTGCTGGAATTTTTAATAGTATTCTTTCAACATTTTAAAGGAACTCATCTGGGAATAATGAACCACTGTTACCAGCTGGGGAATAAGATACCACAGTTTTTTTTGGAAAAAGTCTTCTTCCTTCCGCTGCTCTTGTTTAAGGGTCGCCACAGTGGATCATCAGTTTCCATTTCTTCTGGTCTACTGCATCTTCCTCCTTCACACTGTTGCCCTACATATTCATAAACCTCATCTTCTTCTTCCTCTTCTCCTCTTTCCTGGCAGCTGCATCTTCAACATCCTTCTCCTGATAAACTCCTCATCTCTTCTCTGGACTCGTCCAAACCTGCAGTCTTGCCTGACGTTGAGTTATTAATCGATGGTTTTTTGATGCACTTGAACACAAATGTAAGTTCTCAAACGGTTCTCGGCACTGATGCATGATTTAGGGGGGAAAAAAAACTTGAATGGGTCTAGAACCTCCACATTATGTGAAGGAAAAAATCAGAGATTGAACCACTGAGAAACTATACATATGGGCCACATAACTAATAAATCTGCATACATAAGTGAGAAATCTGTTCTTTTTAGAAATATGAAAAGCTTTTCATGTACTTTGCTTCTACGCTGATGATGTACCCAAGAAATGAATTGACATAAATGCACAAACCATCAGCAGCGCAGCAAAGCAGAGGGATGATGTCAGCTCATGTAAGAAGTGTAAGAAACACTGCTAGTTTAAATAGACCTCCTGCGGGGACAAGCCCACTTCATCATGACCTGTTTTTAAAAACAGCGGTCAGATCTTGAGCAGCTGCTTACGATAACAACGTTTTCTTATGAATGATACATGCGGCTCTCCTCCCCTCTGAACGTCCCACACGAAGGCAAGAAATAGGTCAGCATTCCTCACAGGGATCCCATCCCATATGCTTTTGAAGGCCTGGTGTGTGGCACATGTTGTACACCCACACATTCAGCGCAGGGAACCGTGTACCGACGTGAGTGATGGGACGAAACCGCAACAGAAAGACTCCATCTGGGTTTGTTAACTGATTTTCAACACTGATTTACTCAAAAAAGACTCTGCTTTTGGAGCGGCTGTGATGGCAGCAGACATCTGCCACCCTTCAGGCTCAAAAGCAAAAAGTGAAGTGAAACGTTGAGGGTTTATGGTCTTCATCGTAATAAATATCGCAGGATTTCAGTTTTTCCAGGCCAAGCTCTGTGTCAGAATTAGCTCAAACCAAAACGCTAAACCACTAAACATGACAACTCGTTGTAAATAATATACTCGTCCAAGTTTCTGTGTTTATTCCGTTCGGTTTCTTTTCTCTGATGGGTAAATACTTTTGTGCAAAATATCATCCCACTCTTGCCTGTCACTCAACAGGAACAGCTGAAAACACAGAAGAACCTGAACATGGCAGAGAGGTCTGCAGTTGTTTCTATAGCAGCTCCAAAAAAGTGTCACATCAGAAGTTAAAGGACCGTAAATACATCACAGGACGAGATACTGGAAAATATGCTCACTGAGATTAAAAGACATCGGATTCAGGAATATGTGAAGACATTTTCCGACTCAAAAAATGATTTCACACATTACATTTGCGGCATTTATCAGACGCTCTTATCCAGAGCAACTTCCGTGTCCTGATTACAGGGACAGTCCCCCCTGGAGACACTCAGGGTTCAGGGTCTTGCTCAGGGACCCAGTGGTGGTAGTGCTGGAGGTGGGATTCAAACCTGGGACCTCTTGAGCCACAGGTCTGTAGGCAAGTATCCCACCACTAGACCAGCACCGCCCTCACACAAAGTCCACATTTACAAGACTGTTTCCAAACTCCCTTAGAATGAGACTTTTTATTGAACCTTTAAGGCTTTTAGAAAATGTATGGATAAGACACAACATTGAGCCACTGAAAGGTTCGGTGAATAAAATCTCCTCACCATGCTGAAGTGAGGAAACATATATACATAAGTAGCAAGTGAACCATTATTTGTGGAATGTGGGCAAACACGTGACCGACTTGTAAAGTGTGATGACTAGATGTCTGGATCAGAGCTCCAAACAGCAGGTCTTGTTTGGTGTTCCTGGAATGGAGTGGTTTGACCCCCAGAGGTGGTCCAAGAAAGGACAAGAGGTGAACCAGTGCTCAATGCTGCGTGAAGGCTAGCCTGTCTGGGCTGATCCCACTGAAGAACTGCTGTAGCACAAACTACTGGTAAGCACTGCTGATTCTGACAGAAAGGTCTCAAATATTAGATTGATTATATTATATATTAGATTAGATTATCTTATTTCCTAACTTTTACTGCATCTGATGCACAAGTTTGCTGCTTATGACGCTGTGAAACCGTCAAACCTGACGGCAGACCTGTGAAAGTGCTTGTTGTCCCCTGTCCACCCTCACCTACAATATTGGCACCAGAATTGCAGCATGGAAGAAGGTGGCCTGGTCTGATGATGCACTTGTATCTCTTACCTGGGGAAGAGATGACACCATAATGCACCCTGGAAAGAAGGTAAGCCAGTGGAGGCAGTGTGGTGACCAGTGTGGTGACCACTTTGATAGGTATCACTAAATACATCCAACAAGCCTGCCATTTTCAAGATGCTCTGACCCAGTCTTCTCAAAATGACAGCTGTCTAAGTTGCTAAGATCTTTCCCTTACCCACATTTCCGACACATGTTAAATATACAGAAAAGTTTCACAATAAACACGTTTCTACAGTTGAAATACTGTGTTTTATTCTCTAAAACCCTCACCAGGAGCAAGATGAGAGAGAAGGTTCCAGGTGCAAAGGAAGGCCATGTGAGAACGAGCAGCAGGCAAGATCTTAAAAGGAAGGTGTGGCTGTTCTAATGGTTTGACTAACAGTCGCAAATTCCCTTTAAATCCAGTCTGCTGGGAAATCGGCCTTTGCTGCTGCAAGGATGACGATCCCTCCTTGATGGTTCTGGCTGTTGGAGGAACATACCGACCACTTACCTGAAGGCAAAGTAGACCAAAAACGTAGATCTGGCATGCATATGCATTATAGCAGCCGTAAATCCTATTTGAAAAGGAAGCTGGAGCAGCCATCCATTTTTATGTTATTGATTAAAGGAAAATAACCGACAGAAATGATATATTAAAGGAATAGTTCAGTCAATAAAGCTGATTTTGCCAAAAATTCACAAAATTCACATTTTGTAGAACGATGCAGACTGTTGGCTGTAAACTCACGAGCGAATTACAATAGCAGAAGAGCAGGGCCTTTACATCAGATAATAACAACACTTATTCTAGCATCTTTCACAAACTCAAGATCACTTCGTATGCAAGAGGGAAATCATGAAGGAGCCACTAAGAACTGGAAGAGGAAAAGGAAGAGAAGCAATCATGAAAGAGAAAAGTAATTGCAATTATATAAGGGTTTCTGAGTTTGCGGGTGATGGCCCTAGAGGACATGTCTCTGAAGGTGAAGAGACTAGTACAGGGGACAGCAAGATAAGCTCTCCAAATAGTTTTGGAAAACCACAATCAAATCACGATCAAATTAAAATCAATGCCTATTTATGTTTTCCAAGAGTGTGAAAAATCCCAGATGATATTATAGCACCTTCTCTGGTTAAAATTCAGCTTTAAAGGGTTTAAGGTGTCCAGGTGTGTCCTTTTATGTCCTGCACTTCAAACCTTCTGGTAGAATTTTCATAGTAAAAAGGATTTTTTGATTTTTGATTCCTAAATACATTTCTCAGCCTGTGTATCTTTACGGCCCGTACTCACGTTCACGATGGCCTCTTTGGTCTGGGACATGTCTGATATGACTCCGTCTGTGATGATGAGGAGAACAAAGTACTGGGAGCCGTCCTGCACAGCCGCTGCGTACCTTCAAAGGGAGCAAAAAAAAAAAAACCCTAAAGTGAGGACAGGTATGTTGGATCACTGCTGGCAAAACTTAAACGTCCACTCGGTTCTCTTGTAGACTTCCTGTTACTGCTTGCTACTGAATAAAGAAGTCAAATGTAAAGCATCTCTGTTAATTTCCTATTAGAAGTTCAAAACTCGAAAGCTAAAAGTACATGGATAGCAGTTCTGTGCAATTAAGTTAAATGACTTTGACTGTCTTTCTAACTTACACTACAAAACACAACACATATAAAAGATACGTTATATTTATAATAGATAATACAGTTTATCACTTTATAATATAATTACTTTTTGCTGTGTTTTACTAAAAAGCATTCAATTGTGAAGAACTATAGGTTTATCCATTTCTGTTGTACATTTCGGTCTTGACTGTATAAATAAATAAGTAACGTGAGTAATTATAAACCACCTCCACGATCCCCTTAGTGCCCACTGGAGGTCCATCGGGACCACAATCTTCAGCATCACAGCCTAAAGGGCAGCTAACACAGAATGACTAAAGAGAAAGTAAAATGTAAATGTTCTTAGAAAGCTGGCAGATTTAGTCCCAGATTGATTTTAACGTTATATCCCTCTCTACCTCGCCTTCTTTAACAAACCTTTTACAATGTAAATGACCCTGCGCCTTGTGGATTTGTATCATTCATGTGCGTCCCCCGTGTTTGTTTAAGCAGAATCAAGCTCTGTGGGTAACTGCCTCTCGCAATGCCAGGACTCTGGGTGGCACATCATGCTTTAATTAAGCAAGTCTAATTCAAGTCTATGGAGATGGCGTTTTTAATTACTGTGGAGAGGATGCATAATGAGATTGAAAAAGATTCGCTTGTGTGATGCAAAGGAATGAAGGGAGGGTGTGGAGAGACTTCACAAAATCATTTATGCCTGCCTCCTTTATTGGTTACACCCTCCCTGTGCTGAGGATTGGTCACACAGGGAAATCCAACGTGCACAGAATAGATTTCGAGAAGCGCGGTCGAGATGGACACAGTCCACTCTGCAGTAACCGTCTGGGTTGGTGAATAAATGATGCCAGATCTGCTTCTATATTCACTTCACAAATTATTTGGACGTATTAAACATGGGACGGTTCCCATCCATAACCAAAGTTGCCAGATGTGGTAGGTTGATAAATGTATACATATAAAAGAAATATGGGAGCATTTGACTTTATTGTCACTTTTTTGTTATTGTTACTGTTATTAGTAATATTATGGCTTAATTTGCACTCTGCACTTTTTTCACATGCGCTCATTAGACGGATGTTCTGTTCAGTCTGTTCACTACACTGCTGCTCTGTTCCACCCTTACACAAGCACATTAAGCCCGTCTCTAGTTAGATGAATAACCTCTTTGGCAACGGTTCTTTGTAATCTGCAGTCTTGTCGGCACTTGTCTGTCTTCTGTTCTATGTCGTGTTTTGATGTCGTCCTATGTGTAGCACCAGGGTCCCGGAGGAACGGTATTTTGTTTCACTGTGTTCTGTGTACCTGGTTGAAATGACAATAAACAACCTACTTGACTTGATTTCTATTGGATCAGCACAATATGAAGGACAGCTTCTGTGTTCCAATGATCTTCTTCGGCTGCTCCCGTTTAGGAGTCGCTACAGCGGATCAACTGTCTCCATTTCTTCCGGTCCTCTGCATCTTCCTGCTTCAAACCCACCACCTGCATGTCCTCTCTCACCACGTCCATAAACCTCCTCTTTGTTCTTCCTCTTCTCCTCTTTCCTGGCAGCTCCATCTTCAACATCCTCCTCCCGACATAATCCTCGTCTCTCCTCTGCACATGTCCAAACCAACGCAACCTTGCTTCTCTAACTGTGTCTCCAAAATGTCTAACCTGAGCTGTCCCTCTAATATACTCATTTCTAATCCTGTCCATCCTCGTCACACCCAACGAACATCTCAGCATCTTTAACTCTGACACCTCCAGCTCCGCATCCTGCCTTTTCATCAGCCCCACTGTCTCCAACCTGTATAACATAGCTGGTCTCACTACTGTCCTGTAAACCTTCCCTTTAATCTCACTGGTCCCCGTCTGTCACAAATCACTCTTGTCACTCTTCTCCACCCATTCCAACCTGCCTGCACTCTCTTCTTCACCTCTCTGGGGCAGCAGTGGCCTAGTGGTGAGGGAGTCGCCCCACATCGGAAGATTGTGGGTTCGATTCCCTCAAAAAGTAGGTTGCCTTGAGGTACCCCTGAGCAAGGTACCGTCCCTGTCACTGTTCCCTGGGCGCTTTCAATAGCTGCCCACTGCTGCACGGTGTTTGTGTGCATGGGTTAAAAGCAGAGGTCCAATTTCGTTGTGGTTCATGGTGTGCAGTGCTGTGACCTCGTCACTTTCACTTTTTTTTCTCTTTCTTCCACACTCGCCGTTACACTGAACTGCTGATCCCAAGTACAGATGCCCTTCCTGACGTAACCCTCCTCATTTATCCGGGCTTGGGACCGGCACGAAGAAATACACTGACCTGTGCATCCCTACTGGCTGGCTTTCTGTGCTCCAGTGATAGTAATAAAACAAATACTTAGAGGTGTGGTTTTCTTATAACTGCAGATAAATGTTTCATTTCAGGGATGAATTAGTGCTATAAATCCTTACTGGAATGATCTGTTTACCGTATGTTTAGTAGAGTTTTCTCTACATCTCTAATTCTGTTCATCATTCCGGACCATGTCTGATTTTTTAAATGTTTTCATAAAGCTACTAAACACCCAGTTATGAACCGAGTGCTTAAAAGTATCTTTACTAAAGTAGAAGAACTGATTCTTTTACTGGAAGTGAAGGTCTGAATCTCATGCCAAATGAAAATATGAATTCTAATATATAATAAGATTTGAAAGTGATGTTACATCTGTCATTAGGGGTCTGCCGAAAAACTGGTTTTCTAAATGTTTTGGCCCTTCTTTCACATGCAAGCAGCAGTTTAGATCAAAGGAACCTTTAAAAAAGTGTAATCAGTACCTTTCTCTCACCAGTTTCTTTCTTTTCACTGACAACTTTGAATCCTCTGTCCCTGTACATCCGGAGTGTCCAGCCACTGGAGTGTTCTGCTGTGTTGCTGGTGTTCCTAAACTCCTAATGAACTGTACTGGAACCAGCGTCAGTGTTCAGAGGTGATTTCTGAGCGTTTATTCATCACACAAACAAAAACCCAGGACTCCAAACGCTAACGGTCAAGAACTCACCCTCAAAGGTCTCCAACTGCATGTACTGGTGCAGTAAAAAAAAAATTGTAAAGTCCATCTCCAGTAAGTTATGATGAGCCCCATCTTTATTTCGTATCTTTACAGAAACTCAATGTGTTTATTAATCAGAAAGAAAAAGTTTTGCATGATATTTTAAATTTATTTGTAGCTTATCCTGTTTACTACTGAACCTTACCAGGCACCGTGGCCAAAACGTGTGGGCAATTTAAGTTTCTTCCAGTAACATTTCTCGACCATTTTAATGGCCATCCTCTTGAGAGATTTGGGCCACGTGATGCTGGTTCTGTGCACTGGTGTGAGGAGCAACTACCTTCTTCAGATTCATACAGCTGTTTATTTTAAAGTAGGGGCATATGAAAAAGCACCATGACAGACAAGGAAGTGATGAAATGTTACAAGTAGAGACACACAGTAAAACCGCTGGATTAATTCCAAACACCTTTGCGCTGTGGTGGCCTAGTGATGGGAAACTCAATTACCCACAGTTCCTGTGTGGTCTGGGCTAAGATTGGATCAAAAGCGCCGTGTATTTACTAGAAATAATGAAAGGAGACATTCCCTCCATTACTTGCACTTTTCTCTTCTTTACTTCTAACATTTTAAATTCCAGGCTAAAATAATCAAGTGTGGATTTGTGGGAGGGGCTAACTGGAGCTTAGTTTTCTCTCAGTAACTTACTACATCAAATAAATGAGCAATAAATAATCTCAAATAGTAAAGCTTTGTAAAAGACATGGGCCCAGTAAATGGCCTTTATGTTTGGCTACAGCAGAAACGTTTTCAGAGCGGGTCAGATCTGAAGAGCGGTGTGCGAGGTCATTAATGTGAATCAGATAATAAAGCAACGGTGATATAAAAACAAACACAACGAACACGTTTTACACCTTTAAAAATCTGAGTTACAAGCATGAAGTCTCAGACGAGAGGAAAATAAAGTCAGCGGCTGGTGTTGATTTAAAAACATGGCCATGAACACACGAGCAGTGATTGTAGGCGTCAGAAATGCTGGTGTTTCCGTTTACGGCATTCAGACGCTCTTATCCAGAGCGACTTCCATGGCTTGTGGGCAGCGGCGGTCTAGTGGTGAGGGAGTTCCCCCGCATCGGAAGATTGTGGGTTTGATTCCCTCACCAATAGGTTGCCCTGAGGTACCCCTGAGCAAGGTACCGTCCCCGTCACTGCTCCCTGGGTGCTTTCAATAGCTGCCCACTGCTGCACGGTGTTTGCATGGGTTTAATGCAGAGGTCTGATTTTGTTGTGGTTCACTGTGTGCTGTGCTGTGACCTCACAATGACAAGGGTTGTCACTTATTATTATTATTATTATTATTATTATTACAGGGACAGTCCCCCCCTGGAGACACTCGGGGTTCAGGGTCTTGCTCAGGGGCCCAGTGGTGGTAGTGCTGGAGGTGGGATTCGGACCTGGAACCTCTTGATCCAGAAGTCTGTAGGCAAGTACCACCACTGGACCACCAGCACCCCATAGCAGAGAAGCCCTGTTTCTCTCTGATTGTGGCTCAGTTAGTGTTAAAGAAGTAAATCTGTTTATTTGTAGATCTCATAAACAGCAGTCTGTGTCTGTGATGCAGAAAGCTTGTATGAGTTCTCTGTAAACTGCGGACACATACCTGGCCACATGGTTGACAACGGGGGCGAAGTTTGTGGGTCCATAAAGCTGCACAGTCTTCAAGCTCTGATGATAAGCCTCCAAGATCCCTTCGATACCATTACAGTAGGGGTTTTCAATATTGCCATTCTGTAGGAGAAAGAGGAATCCGGCAGTGTCAATCCACCAATCAGTGTAAAGCTGTTTGCGTTCTTTTCTGAATATGTTTCTCCCAATGCACTTTTTTTGCTCATATTTGGGGTAAATTTAATATGCGAGCTATAAACCAAGACCGAACGCAGGAAGAAATGTTCATGATTCATTCAGTGCCAAAAACGAATCTCAATAATTCAGCATGAACTCGCAACACTTCTCTAAAGTCGACTCATTAATTGAAAGGCTCGTTAACTAGTTAACCTCAGTGCACCCCGAGATTACCTGAACAAATGAAAGAAACTCTGAAAGGATGAGTGCAAGCAGAAAAAACATGGCAAGGCGGTGGAGTGAAAGCTGTCAAAGCTTCCGTTCTGTTTACAGAAATCAGTGGTTGGGAATTCTGTTCATTTTTCCCTCTATTCTGTTTTAGGGCTATGCAAAAACATTGTATTGTATCTTAAATATGAAACAATAGTGATAAAAGTCATTTCAAGATATATAATGTTAAATATTTTTAGAAGTATAAAGGTCATTATGAAACGGGGTCTGAAAAGCATTACATTCTAGTGTCAGATTTGCGTATTCCAAAAGGCCCTTAATGTTTATTAAACGAACGAAATCAAATTAAACGCATTCATTTAAAACCCCTTTTTAAAGGAAAACAAAGAAGAAGAAATGATTTAACCAGAAACAAATGTCCCATTCTCTCTGTGCTCTGCATGAACATTAACGTGCAGGTTTAAAATAAACCAGTAACACAGTTTGTAATTACTGGTAATCAGGTGTTAAGAGCACATGGCAGCCCCACAAATGAAATGTTGTTCATGTGCAATTCAAGAAATCCGTTTGTAAAGAAATGAAAATGGAGCCTTTAGGAGTTTATCATGAGCTGACAGACACGAGGTCTGGAGGAAGCAGAGAGGAGGCGGAGACAGAGGCTCTGATCAGTTTAGGCTTTTCTCAGCCTACGTGGATCTACAGAGAGAACTCCAATCCATAAACCTTCTCTGAGCATGAATTACTCACTGGGAGAAATTCAATTTACACACCATGAGTAACACACAGCTCCACCGGCTCTGCGCCGGCGGGTGTAGTTTTTGATGATCGTCTAGTGTGACAACGCAAGGACATGTTTTCTTTTTAATTAAGGAGAAAGCGAGTTGATATTTTAGACACGTGATCTTTATGAAGATCAGGGGAACCCTTCTTAGTTTTCATTAAGAAGACGTAGACAGTGCGGTCCTCCAACTTACCAGCGGAAACTCGTGAGACACGCGTCCATCAGGAGGCAGTTTGGCTCCGAAGCCCAAAGCAGGAAACATTTTATCGCTGTCATAATCCTGAATGATCTCCCCCACGGCCTTCAGCGCCATGGCATAGGCGTTCATCTGGTACGGGTTCATGTAGTGGAGTGATGTGGACTGGGAGGGGTTACCTACAGATCAGAGTTGAGTCTGGAGTTTACATTTACAGTTCTTGTAACGTGTTAATGACTTTTCAACAAATCTCCTGCAAAGTCTGGAAGAAAAAAAAATTCGTAATCATCCCTTATAATTCTGTCAGGAAAATCATGAAGCTGAGATTAATAACATGGCAGGAAGTGACAGTCCCCAAGCATCGCAAACCTACCAGATCAACTGGGATTGTGATCGTCACTAAAATTAGCCCCACTGTAGCTCCGCACAGCAGCTGTTGCTGTTTTTTTCCTGATGTTAACGTTGTCTTCTAGTTCTCCAGCAGCGTGGAGCTGACGCACTGACGGATCGGCGCAGGCTGAATGCAATTCATGTCCAAAGCAAAAGAAAATATCAACTTCTGCTTGATTCATTGCTCGTGCCTGACAGAGTTCACCATTTAGACTGGTTCAGGATTTTATCCAGATGAACTCCTGTTTTCTTTGTTGGGGTAAATGTTGTGCCCGTCCCAAGACAATCATAAAGAGTAACAGTGATTCCACAGTATTTGCTCTAACGCACGAAACACTAAACTCTACGCGTCTCTAGTCTAGTCTTTCCGAGCTGGTGTAGGTTGCTTTGGGAGAGACGTGCACAGTCCTCTGGATTTGAAGAGAAATATGGAAAAAGCCCGAGCGGTGATTTTTAGGAGAAATATTCGAGATCCTACAGTCGCTGTCTGCTCAGTATAGTTTGTATAAGAACTTTTCTCAAACATTCAGGAACACCAGGAGCTACTTATGTGCTTCCCACGGCAGAATTCTGAGGACGCGAACAGTTTGAAGTCTTTGAAGTCTTGTTTACATTGTTTTTATTTGTTACAGAGAAACTCAGAATAGCAATCTGGCCCCACAGGCAGTCTTTCACAACACATCAGTTTGAACGTAACTTCATATTTCAGCAAAATTTCATGCCAGATCACATTAATTCTGAATTATTAGGCGCTTTTTTCTTTTGCAGCTACTTTAGCAGAGTGCAGTAATTATTGGTAATTGCAGTAAGTGCAGCCTTTCAAGCAACATGGGGCTCATTTCCAGCAGTGGGTGTGCATAAGTCATTCAGCAGCCTTTTCTATAGACCTCTAACCCGGCCACCTACGGCCGGGCACCCTGCGAGGCTTTCTGTTCAGCCTGGCAGACGAGTTGCCCATTCACAGCTCTGTTGAACACAGTGTTAAGTAGCTCTGCTTGGAGGAAGACTGGTTAAGGTGTTTGGGAAATCACCTGACCTTTACAGGTGCTCACAGGCTACTTTGGATTTTTTGAATCATTTAATCACTTACCATTAGAGGCGGTGAAATCAATGGCCACTGTGAAATTGATTTGGGTCCTAGGGAGGGTTACATGGAGACATGGAAAACAAAAAGTCAGCAAAACAGTGCCATCAGCTGGAGTTTAGAGAATAAAAACAGGGCTGTCAAAATCACACAATTAATAGTAATAATTAAAAGAAAAACTATAAAATATACACATAAACAATGTGACCAACTCCACCCACTACCTGGTATATAACCAATCTGGGAGGGTGTTATTTTTTATGGAAAAAACATCTAGGCCAGACTGGGGAACTTTCTGAACAGTGTGAAACTGCATTTTATGGACAGTTTAAAAAAAAAAACTCCTTTAATTAATCATCAAAACAATGACAATATAAGGAAAGTGAAAGTGACTATTTCTTTTTGTGAACACAGTGAGCAACAATGAAACACATCCTCTGTATTTGACACACACACACACACACACACACACATTGTCCAGCAGGGGGCAGACATATCCAGCACCCAGGAAGCAGTGATGGGGATGGTACTTTGATCAAGGGAACCTCAGGACAACCTTCTGGTCAGTGATTCAAACCCACGACCTTCCAATCCTGTGGCCTCATCCCTAAACACCGGACCACTGCTGCCTCAGCTGATGTCTAATTTAGTTGAAAGTGACAGTCCTAACAATGCAAGCACACACTCGAAAACAAACACAAGGACTTGCTAACGTCTGCTCCAGATACAAGGTCTGATCGTAATTGATGGGATGGGCAGTTTCACTGAGCTCACACTACGCTTTCTTTTTGCTTGGGTAGCAAACCATTAAAGTATAGCAATGACCACCAGCAGCCTCTACTCTGATCTCCTCTTATATTTGCAAGTGGGAAGACTCACGACTGTGAATGCACATTAAATATGAAATCAAACACTACAGGAACAGCATGGTGACCATTATAAGATCAGGACAACCGCTGAGACACGGCCTATCAGACTACATGTGCTCGCTTCAGGCAAATATTGTATGTTTTAAAAGTAGTGACACCAAATAAATATGAAACAGATATTAAGATGAATCCTGCTCTGTAAACTCAAGCGTTGTAAGTCCAGTAACTTTACTGCTTAATGTAACAAACCTCAGCTTCAACGCTACAGTGGATTATATTATTTGGTTTTTGTCTTTCTTCTGCACACTAAATTGTGGAACATGCATTATGTTGTTCCCTGTTTTATAAAAGCAGTCAGTCACAGGCTGAGCCCCATATATTTACATTTACAGCATTTATCAGACGCTCTAATCCAGAGAGACGTCCATGTCCTGAGTACAGGGACAGTCCCCCCCGGAGACACTCAGGGTTCAGGGTCTCAGGGACCCAGTGGTGGTAGTGCTGGAGGTGGGATTGAACCTGGAACCTCTTAGTCCACAGTTATCCATAGACTAGACCACCATGACTAGACCACCATGACTAGACCACCACCACTCCGATACATATATATATTCTTATTAACCCTTATTGTCCTAAATCTACTTCTTCACTCATTCATTATTTAACTGCTTCTCCTGAGTAGGGTCAAGGGTGGTGCTGGAGCTCTCACAGGGAGAAAGGCAGAGAAACACCCCCAGTTCATGAAAGGGCTCTCACACACACACACACACACACACACACACACACACACACACACACACACACACACACACACACACACACACAGTCCAGCATTCAAACCCATGACTTTCCTTTCCTGGGGTCCCTAAACACTAGGCCATCACACTTTCTATAGTAAAAGTCTTTACCACTGCAGTTTGGTATAAAACATGATAGGAATGGAAGTGGTCTTGCATATCATACTGGCCTAGCAAACCTGACAATGAGATTCTTTATTTTACTGAAAATAGAACAATATAGTGCTTTGAAAAACAAGGGCATGAGATGATTGGCTACTCTTTAAACGCTTTGACATTTCACCAGGCGGACAGGGCGGACTCCGCTGTCATGTCTCCGAATGAATCAGTGCGCCGCTAGCAGGTTCAGGACTGCATGAGTGAGCATTAGACGCCCCCGTCCCAAACGTAGGCCCATTTTGGCAGGATTTTTAAGGAAACCACTCAGCCTGGCTATTGTGAGACAGATATGATTTGAAATGGTTCCAGCACTTTAAATGTTCATTCAGTCTGATATTCCTCCCTGCAGAAAGATAGGTCACCTTCAGCCAAATCGACAGCACCATTTTTCTTTGATGTTTCTGGACAAGGTCATGTCAAGTCAGTTTTATTTATAAAGTGTTTTTTACAACTGTTGTTGTCACAAAGCAGCTTTACAGAATCCGGTCTGAGCCCTGATTGGGTAAGCCGAGGGTGACAGAGGCAGAACTCCCGAACACTGGAGGAAAAACCCTTGGGCGCAGCCAGGCGGCAGCGGTGGCCTAGTGGTTAGGGCGTTAGCTGCATGATTGGAGGATCGGGGGTTCGAACCCCTTCCCAATAGGTTGCCCTGAGGTACTCTTGAGCAAGGTACTGTCCCCATCACTGCTCCCTGGGCGCTTTCAATAGCTGCCCACTGCTGCATGGGTTAAATGCAGAGGCCCAATTTTGTTGTGGTGCTGTGCTGTGACCTTGCAATGACAAGGGTTGTCACTTTCACTTTATAAAAGAGGAACCCGTCCTCCTCTGGTCCACAACAGAAATAAAGAAGGAAAAGAAAGAGAAAGTGAAAGTGTGTATAAATGAATAGATTTAGTGATGAGTTCTGGTAAAGTATGAGTTTAAGTAAAAGAGTCCGTTAGTGTCTGTAACTGGAAGTTCGATGAGCTAATAGTACTGATTCCCGTCTGTCCGATCACTCCTGCCACTCTTCTCCACCCATTCCAAGCTTGATCAGAGCAAGTTCTTGCAAAAACCGTTATACACGGTTCTCCTTTCTTTTATGATTTTTGAGCTTCATGGGGAGCCACCTGGGATGCTTCTGCCACCAGCTTATAGAAAAAATGTTGTTGGCGGCATTTCAAAAATACTAGTATAGTCCATTTAAGCATAAGCCTTTAGGTCAAAATGTAGAACTTTAAAAAACACATTCTCTCAGGGGCAACTTTGTACGGCTATTTTAGACAACTACAAAGATCTCTTAAGTTTTATAATGTTTTTAAGCCACAAATGTTTTATGTAGTTACTTAAAAAAGCCTTATTATTCTCAAGGCGCAGTAAAGACAAAACAAGGACAAAAACTGCATAATCTCCTCATGAGGTAAGGTATCTGTAATGCGAATAAGCCACAGCTCGCCTCTTCTGAACAGCGTCAGGAAAGATTGATTTTATCCTGTGCGTGCTCCGCAGGGCACTCATCTAACTTGCCTTTCCTTTTCGGCACACATCCACCAAATAGCAGGAAGGATTTCTCTTTGGCTCGGCACAAAGGAGGGGACCGAAGGGTGTTGGATTTCAGCGAGATATCGACCATATGCAGCTCCAGAGCCGCTTTATTTCAACTATAACATGCAGGTTACTGTAACAGACGAGCACGAGGGATGTGAGGGTGTGAGAAGAAATCTGCTCTCTAGTTGAAGTCAACAGTGAATCTGACACATGCAACCCAACACACACACACACACACACACACACACACACACACACACTTTTCTCAAACAAACTCACTTAATGAAGAAGAGCTATAGCACCACGCATTTTTAGTAAGTAACTATATATCACCAGATCTGCAATGAACAAGTTTCGGGTTCACACGCTGCTGGAAACGGGGACGTTACTGCAGTTCTGTGTCCTGAAAATAACCCAAGTTCAGAAATATAGGTTAGCCGCTGAACATGTTAGCGGTATGTGGTGTTTCCCACAATCTCCAAGCAGATGTAAATATAATCAGTGGTCCAGACTGGTGAACGGTCTGTAGGTCTGGAAATGAATGTGGAGTGACAGTAGGGTAAATTCAGTGGCAGAGAGATGAAGGGAAAATGATGGATGAGTGACCAGATCTGGGACATCTGTAAGTGCAGGGAAGCCCAGGGGTGTTGGAAGGGTCGTCGGTTCGGTTGTTTAAAGGTCTGCAATGAGATCATGTCAGAAATTGTGACAATACAAGAAAGTGGGATGAAAAGAATAATCCAATAATCTAATAATACACATTATATAAAACATATCCCGACAAATATTTGATGTCAGAGCCTTAAAATGATTCCTAGCTTCTGATCAGTTTTCCAAGCCTTATGAACCGCAGTAAACCCTACAGGTTGCCTCTGTCTCTTAAGAAGCTTCAGTGTTTGGACAATGGCCATGATATTTTCAGAAAAGGCAACTGTGACACCGCTTATCATCATAACAACATACTGTCATATTGCTCGCGCCTTTAAAAGAACACAAAAGATTTCACACAATACATATCGGTACTGCCGCGGTGGGCCGGTGAGTGATTAACAGTGACTTTGTAGAAAAGGTGGCTTGTCAAACATTCCGTCGTTGAAACACGTTTGGCAATAATATAATATTTCATACACTAAACTTTTGCTGTTGAAACTTTCAGGGATTCTCAGGTGTCTATCCCCACAAAAACCCGTCCACACCGAGTCTGACACGATTCAGGCTGAAAGCAACTACAAAAAAGATTGTTTGCACTTGACATAAGCTCCGCTGTGGTAGATGGTAACTAGATGTTAGCACCAGATACTTTAAGTCTTTGAAGTTGCAAAGTAGGGCCTCCATGAAGATGACTAGTTTGTCAGCACTTCCCACACATGCTTGATTGGACTGAGATCTGGGGAAATTTGGAGGCCTTGACCTCTTCGTTATGTTCCTCACATCATATCTGAACTATGTTTTCCGTGTGGCCGGGCACATTGTCCTGCTGAAAGTCGCCACTGACCTTAAAGAATCCAATTGCTATGAAGGGGTGAGACAGTTTAGGTAGGTGGGATTCTTTTGTGATTGAACCAGATGGAGTAGCCTTTGCTCCCCACGCCCAGAAGCCTCTTCAGTTATGTTCCCTGGAAACCATCTGGTTCAATTGCAGGAGCAACCCATGTGTTATTGTTTTGGAGATGCTCGATCTTCAAGCTATCCCACTTTGGCTCTTGTATAAGTCACACTGACACAATGTCTATATTTTGATGAAATAAAATTGTCCTCTTAGTGTTTTCTAACACGGCCTATGTCCACAGCAGTCAGGAAGAGGGGACGAGTACATGTCAAGGCTCTCCAGAACCCCCCCATGGCACAGTTTATGAAATGTCAACATATTATCCTATTGCCCACCCATAAGATGGTTTGTTCTTCAGTGAGTGCACGTGTGTCTTTTGTGTGTTAATTCCGTGTTAGGTTACCAAGCAATGACATTCTGTCTATGTGCCTAATCCTATTGCACTGTCATGCTATAACTTGATTAAGCTCTTGCCCAAATAAAAAGAGGAAATTGCCTCTCAAGCTGAAGCACCCTCCACACCATTGCAAATATTCTGGGCCAAACGAGTCGAGACGGCTGGGGCAAAGCAATAGAGCAAAGCAATACTGGGCCTTTATTAGGGTGTGCAGTGGAGATGTGGAATCAGAAGCTGGAACACACTGAAGCAGGAGTGTAGCCACTGATAGAAATCAATTACGGGTAGCGGAGCAGAGAATCAGAAAAAAGAAGCAGTCAAACAGTAATAAAGCAGAAGAGGAACAGCTCAGCCTCAAATTAGCCTCAGGGTCAGTGTTAGAGCATACACACACACACACACACACACACACACACACACACACACACGCCATGCTGAAATTAGGGTTCCTTCTTTACACTCTTTGGTCTCTCTCTAACCCACACACAGAAACAATCTCTCATACAAATACGCACACACACACACACACACACACACACACACACACACACACACACACACACACACGCATGCACACATGCATATGTATTGCTGTAACAAGGCCCTTCTGTTATTTCTCTTCCTTCACATGAACGTCTATCTCTTTTTTTTTGCTCTCCATGTCTCTATGCTTCACACACACACTAACACACACTCTTGCTGATGCACAGGTCTGAAGTGAGTCCTCCTGCTGGCTGAGCCGGTATGCACTCTGATTAAAAAATGACCTTTACCTCCGCGGGGGCTGCTCCTGACGGCTGAGTGGCAGATAGCCTGAAGAAACACCACCGGTTCAGCCTGACATTTCTATTAGCCTAAGAGCTCCTCTCACCTGGGCCACAGTACGGCTCTAATGGGACTAAGAGAGGAAACAACAAAAGTACGGCACATTATGGAAGATTATAGCCCTCAGCCTTAGAGTGCATAGCCCTCAATCAAGAGCCTGTATATTGCTGTAAATAAGACCTTTCAAGTATGTAGAAACGGTGTGAGGTTGTCAGTTTCACTGAATATTTTTAATTTCATGGCGGCTGCTCCTGGTGGACATCTCATCGCATGTGGAATGTCTGCTCTAGGTTCTGTCTGCTGTAATTGGCCCACTGTTGTGGTTATACTAGCTGCTGCAGGATTGCAGACATACCTCCAGCATTGTGCCTGACAAATGAGAGGCCGATGCCTGGTGACAAGAGCCTCGTCCTGCCCACCCATCACTGTCCTTGTCCTTGTGTCCACCTTTTGTCAGGTTCCTTCCTATTCAAGAGGCTTCTTCTATGGTATGCTGCAGTGTCCTCAGCAGGACAAACTGGCTCATGTAAACCTCATGCCAGGAAGTGACAAATGTTTTCAAACTCTGTGTGTTTTTGCAGATTAAAATATGCAGAAGCACATATATTTGCAGGAATCATGAGATTGTTAACACAGTGCTGCAACGTTGTCTCGCAGTGAGAAGGTTCTGGGTTTGATTCCCAGTTAGAGCAGCCTCGGCCCATTCTGGTCCCTGTGCGTTTCCTTCCACTAGTTCTGCAAACAGAATGTGACTAACGCAGCCGTAAGCAAAGCCTGATGACAAATAACACTCTGACTTGACACAGGGAACACACCTGAACATGGAACATCTGAATGCTCAGTTGAAATATGTGATACTTGTGCATTAAAAATTCACACAATGTTGTTCCCTACAGAGGACGTGCTTCTACAAGCAGCCACTATAGAGGTTACAGATTGAGCCAGACCTGAGGAAATGACTGAAGTGTAACGGAACCTTCAAACACTGGAGAACAGAAATTTTTCAACTCAAGGATGTTTTTTATATCTGTGAAAATTCCACTCAAAATACCACTTTACAAATGAACAATCACAAAAACTTTATTCCTCTGGACGACCAGCACCAGTGAAAGAACTGATTCACAATTCTATTTAAAATACCTTCCGCAGAATTCAGAATATATCCCTCGTGCAGCAGTGGATGGAGAAGCAGTGATTTATGCCTTAGTGTTTTCTCCACTCTGGACATTCAGCAGAGACGGTTTGTGTGTTTCTCAGCATTAGGAATGTAAGGCCACCATTTTTGAAGGTGACCCAAACCTTCCCTCTCCTGCACATTGTGTCATTAAACCGACAGGTCTGATCACCTTGTGGCCTCATAAAGCTGAATTATGTGCTTGACGTTTTAATGCATGCATGAATGCAGAATGGCCTTCCCAAGTCACGTGGCTTTACATGAATTAATAAAGGAGATAATTACTATCCAGGTACAAATGGGCAGCAGCCCTAGTATTAGCTGGGGATTTGAAAGGTTAATGTAATTTTCTCCTCTTTTCATTATGATTTTTTTCTTTCAGCTCATGCCCTTTGAATCCCTAAAGGGTCCTCTGTCTTGTGGGTTTTTTTTTTTTTTTGGCCTTAAGTTGAATACTGCATGCCTAATAAGAGATTAATACAGCACAAATTTTCATCATTTAGAAAATTGGATTATGATTCCCTCTTAAGTGCTCTATCATCTTAATTACTTTGCATTAGGCTCTCTGTTAAAGAGGAAAAAAGAAAAAAAACAGGCTTTTTTCTTTCTTTTTTTGAAAGTGTTGTATGTGTTATATGTGCTGTATGTATTTAACATACAAGATCATTGTATGTTACATGGAAATGAATTGATTAATAATCATGGAACCTTTAAAGTCCTGATCTAGGATGGCTGTTTTCAGTAATATAACTTATAACTTATAACATTACATTTCAGATTTCTCTCATTTTTTGGCCATCAAACACAGTCCGAAAGCTTCCGTTTACTTTTGCAAGATGAATGTGTAACCGGTCCACCAGTTACAAATGCACACCAGACATTTCAAATTCCCACTGAAGAAAGGACGAAGCGGGACAGCCGCTTTACACCTGCTCAGGATCCAGAGCAGGGCTCACCCAACCGTTTCGCTTCGGGCCAAAAGAAGATTTAACTGGCAAATCAGTCGTCGTCACAGACCAACTTTGGCAAACCTTCAGTATAATTATCGAACATCATGGCAAGGTTCTGGGTGCAGGGCGACCCCGAGCAGGGCGACCCCGAGCAGGGCGACCCCGAGCAGGGCGACCCCGAGCAGGGCGGCCTGGGTCTGTTCAGGGAGGAGTTCCCTCCGGGTGCCACGTTCCCACAGTCCAAAGGTAAACACATTACATGGAACAGAGATGACCCCAAGTTGTGTGTGTGTGTGTGTGTGTGTGTGTGCATGTGTGTGTGTGTGCATGTGTGTGTGTGTGCATGTGTGTGTGTGCATGTGTGTGTGTGCATGTGTGTGTGTGTGAGAGTGTCTGTGTATGTGTGTGCATGTGTGTGTGTGTGTGTGTGTGCATGTGTGTGTGTGCATGTGTGTGTGTGTGTGTGTGCATGTGTGTGAGTGTGTGTGGGTGTATATGTGTGTGTGTCAGTGTGTGTGTGTATGTGTGTGTGAGTGTCAGTGTGTGTGTATGTGTGTGTGTGTGTATGAGTGTGTGTGTATGTGTGAGTGTGTGTGTGTATGTGTGTGTGTGTGTGTGTATGTGTGAGTGTGTGTGAGAGTGTGTGTGTGTGAGTGTGTATGTGTATGTGTATGTAGGTGTGTGTTTGTTTAGGTGTCTGTGTGTGTGAGTGTGTGTGTGTGAGTGTGTGTGTGTGTGTGTGAGTGTGTGTGTGAGTGTGTGTGTGTGTATATATGTGTGAGAGTGTGTGTATGTGTGTGTGAGTGTGTGTGTGTGTATATGTGTGTGAGAGTGTGTGTGTATGTCTGTGTGTGTGTGAGAGTGTGTGTGTGTGTGTGTGTATGTCTGTGTATGTGTGAGAGTGTTTGTCTGTGTATGTGTGAGAGTGTTTGTGTGTGTATGTCTGTGTGTGTGTGAGTGTGTGTATGTGTGTGAGAGTGTGTGTGTGTATGTCTGTGTGTGTGTGAGTGTGTGTAAAATTCAGAGGATGTATTTGGTTGTGGTTCACTCACATAGTCACTTTCACTTTCACAACCTGTTATATTTGTATTGCATGTATCACAGAGCACACACCCCACTCCTTTTCTCTTGAGGAAATCATCTTCCCTTTTTTTCTTTTTCCTTTTCAGTGTCTGTCTGTGTCACAGTATATTCTGTCAGTTAAAACGTCTAATTAACGGTTAACTATTGAAACAGAAAGATGCCTTTGACACGGAGAAGACACGAAGGGATTGTAGATGTTCCCCAAAGACTTCCAGTCTGCCAGCTTTGTTCATCTACTCACCCTCCCTTGATGTAATCGAGGAAGGTGAATTCCGATTCCACTGAGAAGGACAGCAGCGTCACCTGCACAAGAAAACTGAAGAATGAACATTTGCAGCATGGAATATATATTTAAATATATTTTAATATAAATTGTATTTCCATGCTTTGTTCTTTGTACTGGGGCAGCGGTGGCCTAGTGGTTAAGATGTTGGTCGGAGGATCGGGGGTTCGAACCCCTTCCCGATAGGTTGCCCTGAGGTACCCTTGAGCAAGGTACCGTCCCCGTCATGCTGCTCCATGCGATGGGCTGGAGACCTGTCCAGGGTGTATCCCCTGTCCTTCACCCTGTGGGAGCTGGGATGGACTCCAGCAGTCCCCCGCGACCCCGCTTGGGACAAGCGGCCCAGAAAATGACTGACTGACTGACTGTTCTTTGTACTGGGCAGCTTCACTACAGCTTCTGTGTTTCTGTTTAGGACACTAATATGTTTCTGATCTCCAGGATTTCTCTCTTTATTGATTACTACATAACCCACATGTGCTTGAGCTTCAAAGATTGATGACAGGACATTCTTCTGCAGTACTTTCTGGCAAGGAGCTGAATTCACGCTTTGAAGCAGCAACGCATCCACACAGCGTCACACTACCACCACCATGTTTGACTGTGGGAATAACGCTCCTCTTGAGGAACACTTTATTAGGTCTAGCTAGAGCTAATTGGACTCCTGGCTTTCCACTGTTGTCTTTTTCAGTCCAAAGAAAACAAGCCAAAAGTTTGGGGCAATCAAGTTGTTTGTTGCCTTGTCCCTGTTCCGTGGAGACCATCTTTGTCCAGTGTCACTGTAAAGTGGGAATGATGAATTACGACTCCCAGAGCTTTTCTAACAGAAATAAACAACTTTCTTTACCAGGTTTGGAATTTCTTTTTATCGAGTGTCCTGTTTGCCAGAAATGTCATGAGTGCGCCAGGCCTCGGACAGAACAGTACACGGACTGTGCATGTCTCGTGAATGAACAATTCAGTCTAAACTGCATGTGCTATTAATATCCGATTAGCAGTGCAGCCTAGAAGGCACAGCATATGTTGTTTTTGGACTGCCGAATATGGGATCTTTTCTCCAGTGGAGGAAGCACATTATGTTCTCATATCTAAACCTGCCTGCTATTTTACCTTCCATGTGTTATGAATAAGACAATGATGGATGATGGCAGGCAGAAGAGCCAAAGTTAGTGGATGTTGCCAGTACGAGTTTGTAACGTGGGTGGAAATGAGGGGTGTTTTGGTGCAGCCATCAGTCTGCATAACACACTCATGTCACATTAGCTGTCCTGAGCTACAAATTCCCACTTTCATATCCACTTTCATGTCCTCCATCCACCCACATGCTTCTATTTCTCTTTCACTCTTTCTCTTTTGCACATACAGATGCCAAGCATTCTCACTCAGAGTCTACTACTGACCTTTAACCTGCACCATCTGCTAAATAAAATACACAAAAGAGTACTTACAATCTTAATCACTACTCTCTCAAACAATCTGGAGCATAATTCGAACATTGTCTCAGTGCAGCTGCGAGTGGTTATTTTCTTTTTTTAACTCATGTAATTAGCAGGAGTGTGAAAAGAGAATGCAATTAATGCAGAAAGCCTGTGTTTTCACAGGTGGAAGCTGCATGCCTTTGTTTTGTCTCACTCCTAACACGGATGAGCAGAAGGGACTGTCCATATTAAAGACGCTGTGTGTGTTTTGTGTGGGTTTTAAAGAAGAAAAAATAAGTGCCTGACACGCTGGTGTACTATTACCATATTCCTAAGTTTTGGTTTGAATGAATGTTATTAAGTTCTGGAAACACCCAGTGGAAGATCATCCAAACAGAATCATTTTCTCCACTATATGAAGGTCAATATAAGCGCAGCACTGTCTTGTAGGTTGGGTTATTAGATTGCCCCAAATGATTCACCCGTACAGACAGTTGTTTTGCACTGGTTGGTGTCTGTCTACACTTGTCTTGTGTTCTGTGTGATGTTAGATGTAAGTAAATCTTAGATGTAAATGTTAGATGTAAAGAGTAAATCTTACCGTGTGCTAAATAACATTAGACTTAATAAAGACTGAATGTAGAGTAATGCTGAGTTCAGACTGCAAATGTACAGTTTTGGCGTGATTCTGCTGCCGCAAGTAAACTTTCAATCATCAGGAACGATGAACGGGAGCCTTTGGCATGTGTGGCATCATCAAAATACTTCCGCAGGATGAGAGTTAAGCTGCGGATTAACTGTGTGGAAAAGCGGGTGGGCTGTTTTTGAAGATTTCCTTTTTTTAATAATACCTTATAACAAATGATATCTGACCAAAATCCCTGATGAACGGATGTGTAAACGTATGAATGTATGCCTGTGGTTAATGTGTGTGTGTGTGTGTGTGTGTGTGTGTGTGTGTGTGTGTGTGTGTGTGCATTTAGAATTTCACAGCTTGACTCACCGTTCCCGAATTGACGTATTTCTTCTTCTTCATCTTCTTCTTCGGATTCACCACCTACAAACCAGGCAGAAGAACCGTTTCAGGAGCTGAATCTAAATGAGCTCCCACAGATCAGACTGTGGCAGTGAGACTCCTTAATGCATAACGCTCAGCTCTTTTGTTCACTGCGAGGTGTCTTGGAAAAGAAATCAATGAATGATTAATCTTAAAACACCCTCCTCATCTGCAGAGGATGTAGCTAGAACGCTAAACCATTGGTCTCCACAAACCAAATGTGAGGTGAGGTGAATAAAAAACTCAACTTGACTTGATGTGATGTCACAAAGAATTCTTCAGTTGCCGGCCATTAAAGCCCCAGCAGAGGCACAATGAATAATCTTACTATGAAGGATTCTCTCCCATTTTCTGTCCTCCGTCCCTCTATTCGTGCTTTATTTCAACTGCAGGAAAACACAACTTATGAAGTTACAGTCGTAAAAGAACAATGCCAGCAGGGTTCTTTGGAGCAATGCCAAATAACAAGCTCCTTTGATTTTCTAAAGAACGCAATGGATGGTTCTTCAAAAGAAAACTGCACCAGTGTGATTCTGAAGGCAGTCCATGGGAAAGGGTAAGTGAGTGAATGCTGCAGATGCTGCAGGTTATAATATACTGGAATGTCTACGTCTGAACCATCGAGCAGAATAATAAACACATCACCTGATCTGCTTAAATCCAATTAGCATTCAAGTTTATATAGCTTGGAGTTATAATTTATGCATAAAAAAGATTATATGGTTAAAATACTCTAATAATTGTGTACACAGTTTTATATATATATAAATATCTTCTTCTTCTTTTGGCTGCTCCCATTTAGGGGACAGCACAGTGTATCATCTGAGATATATTTATATATATATATGAGTATTTTCTCACTTATTTTAAAACAAACAAGGGAATCGAATGCTTTCCCGTGAGAGGGGTTTTGTATATATTTGGTATTGATACTGTTGCAGGTAAATGAAAAGTGAAAGTGACAACCCTTGTCATTGTGAAACGCAGCGCAGCACAACACGACACAATGAAATTCAACCTCTGCGTTTCACCCACACACACACGTGCAGCAGTGGGCAGCTATTGAAAGCACCCGGGGAGCAGTGACGGGTACGGTACCTTGCTCAAGGGTACCTCAGGGCAACCTACTGGTGAGGGAATCGAACCCACAATCTTCCGATTCGGGGCGACTCCCTCACCACTAGACCAGCGCTGCCCCTGTGCAGTACTACTGTCGTCATTTGTATTTTGGGGAGTATTTACACTTCCCTATAAGTATTTATATTTGATTTACGGAGCAGACATGGAGTCTTTTATTACCAGTGACATTCCTTCGCTGTGTGTATCATGAAGTCTTCAGAAATCTCGTTATGTCTATTTTCTCCTTATTTCTGTGGTTACTCTACCTGGAAAATTATTCATACAAATGATCCCCAAGAGGGAGAAAAGGGGCAGAAGTCTGGAGAATGGAAACACAGGCAGGCTGACGCACACAACACACACTGCTGGCATTTGACTCCACATGCATTGCTGTGCTGACTAAGATCGTCAGGGCCAGCAGCAGTAGGGTCATCCATATTATTGACAAAATGGAGCAGTGAAGATGGATGTAACGGTGGCGTGTCTGCACCAACACAAAGCGAGAGAGAGGTAAAATGCTGATATCCACACAAAGCCGCAGTGGCCACCTGCGAGCACTTTTTGGCCAACAGCGGAGGAGAAAAGATCACTAATGCAGGGCGATTCTTCAAACTCTACAGAATCGATGGCTCAGATGGGCTCTATTATGCTTAAGTCAAGGTCATGGGCAGTAATAGAAAAGCTGAACTATCAGGCCTTGACTTTCTGGCTTGTCATGTCCAGCTTCTTTATTGAAGACAGATAAACAAGTGAGTGGCATTTTTTTGTTTTTTCATTTTTTTGAAAAAAGCCACTATTTTATAGTTGCATCCAAAAAGGAGCACCCAAACTTTTGAATGCAACTGTCAAAAATATTGAAAAAGATGATTAAAAATGGAGATACATGTTACGTAAACTACGACAACATGTTTTTATGCCAATCATGTCAGTAGACCAACAAATCAATCCATCCACTCATTCGCATATACAGCCATA
>CM029371.1:30251368-30301368 GCA_017165825.1 Hepsetus odoe
TCTCTCTGTGTCTCTCTCTCTCTCTCTCGCTCTCTCTCTCTCGCTCTCTCTCTCTGTCTCTCTCTCTCTCTCTCTCTCTCTCTCTCTCTCTCTCTGTCTCTCTCTGCTATAAATGTCACACTCCTTCTTTTCCGAATATGTACTTTACCTGTGTGTGTACAGAATGCTGATATGATTTATAATCAGTAGTAAATGTGCAGCACCGGACTCTGAATAATCTTCTCTTTTGGGTTCATATGTTTACGTCACCAGCCATGAACCTCACCACACGTCACTGGTTAAAACATACTCAATGACACTTGAAGCACCTTTTGGGGTTCCTCAAGTTTACCACATGGGAGGATCTGTATAGCATTAGGAAAAGAGCTGATCTTACAGGAACTTCAGAGAAACCGTTTCATCAAGTATGGTCAGAAAACACTTTGGGTACCTCAGGGAAATCCTGCCCAATATCATGAAGCTCCCCCTTGTGGCCCCAAACAGCAGTGACCTTTCAAAACATGAATTACACATCCATGGATTGGACTTCACCTTCCACAAATGCTAATTTGGATTAAGATCTTGAGAATTCGCTTTCTTCACACCGTTCCTGAACATTGTGTATGTGCTGCTGAAAGAGGCCACTGCTGCTAAAGAACATCCCCTGCATGAAGGGAAGTTGGCCTGCAATACGCTTCAGGTAGGTGGAACATGTCAAAGTAATATCCACATCAATGCCAGAATACAACATCTCACCACACCTCCTCCACCCTGCCCTCTTCCCACAGAGCTGATGCTCACATGCCCATTGTAGGTGTTTTCATTGGTGGCCAGGGGTCAGCATTCGGCTCTCATCTGTTGCTTAACAGCTCCAAACACAGCAAACTGTGATGCATAAAAAAATCCTATGAACTGATTTCTGAAAGATTCCTGTGAGACTGCTGTAATGATACATTAGCTACGTTAGTCTACTAAAGAATAAGAAGTCTCCAATCTCCAAAACATGCTTTCTATTCCATATGATATGGCATAGGACATGATATGAAATATGAAATGATATGAAATATTAAATGATATGATATGATATTTTGATTTTGCTTGACCCTTCAGTAACATTCTATCCTTTTTTATATAACGGAGAGTAACTTAGTACTACCTATAAAGTTCATATTTGCATGCGTATTATTGAGCGAGGAACCTGTAAAGCCCACGGGGTTCAGATTTTAATAATGGCGTTATTATGAAACTAAAAATATGGCATTACTGGAAACTAAATAAAATGTGAATACAATTTAATGTTCAAATAATTATATGTGCTTGACATGTTGTTTTAAATCATGATAGCACTTTGAGTTCAGGTTTATCATTTTGATATGATCTTGTTTTAATGAAGGAGAGCAGTTGGTAAGTATTGATATTACTATAGGAAAAAAGTCACTGTATGTTACACCTATATGAGCTTATTGACATCTCTTCTTGACAACCATGGAGTTGACGATGTTAATTTACACTGATATTGAACGAAAAGGCCTGGATCGCACACTCATCCCAGAGCAGGATTGAGGTCAGGGCTCTGTGCAGCTCATTTAAATTCCTTCACACCAAAGTCTTTCAAAACCCTGGACCACAAGGTGCACATGTGTATATATATATATGTGTGTGTGTGTGTGTGTGTGTGTGTGTGCGTGTGTGTATAAGGGTTGCTTAAGGCTTGCTGGGTACCTCTCCTTAAGGAAATCACTGCAGCATCAGCTTGCTTGCACACCTAAAACACCTGAAGGTATGTGTGTGTACGTGTGTGTGTACGTGTGTGTGTGTATGTGCGTGTCTCGACTGCCCCCTCACACACCCGACCATGCAGAGGTCGGCACCCTGTCAGAGCCAATCAGCTGCAGAAACTGGAACAGAATGTCAAGAGAAGTGCTTCTTAGAAAGCTATCACCATTCTGCACTCTGGCTGCACTCTTGGGTTAATCTCCTCTGACAGCCAATGGATCTGCTGTACAGCACAGGAATCGTGCAGTGTGCCCTGATATCAAGCAGGGTAGCCTGCATACCTCACATGTGATCATATGTGGTCTGTTCGAACTCTCCCAGTCTGACAGCAGCTTTACTGCTGTGAAAAGCGCTTCAGTATTATGCACTAAATTGCGTGTTTATTTGGTATCCCGACCATAGATCGCTGGCAGTGGCTGCACCCAAATCTAAACCACCACCCTCTACCAGTCAGTAAGGAACCCAGAGCACTATCAGACCGTCGGTGATTAGATAATAATTGGGTGGGTGGGTTTTCCATTCTCAGTACAGTAGTGTATCTGGGGTTTCCACACAACATGACAAGGACGAGTTTAAAAGAATGCTTAAAAACATCTCTCAACATCCACAAACTGCATCCAGCACGTTCAGTGATGTGTGGAAATCATTTTAGACCCAGAAGGTCTTAATGTGAGATAAAAATGTGAGTAAAAAAACTGTGGTTGAATGCTTGGGTCAGCCTTTTTATGCAACAGCTCTATTTCCATAAACCACCTCAGAAGTAGAAGTGCTGATGCTGAATCAGCTTTGGGGCAATGCATGTCATAAATGCAGAGGGATCTGATTCAAGGTCAGCATCTTCAGGCCTGGAGTAAATCAACGGAAACTGAGTAAGTGAAAACAGAGTGATTTGGATGGCGATTGCACTCTAGTGTAGTAAAATCCTGAGTCCTTTATGAGGAGCTTACACTGATGGACGCTCGAGAAAGGTACTGTCCCCAACACCACATACGTAACTTGTACAGATCATTGAAGACTATCGATGTGCTGCATTGTCTCGTCTTACCGGTCGTAATCCCCATTGCAGAGCGCTCTCACTGGGATGGTAAAAGCCTGCCAGACTGGATTGAGGGTGTTCTTCACCACCTCTGTCTTATGGCAGATGGTAAACCTTGACAAAGGGAACAGATTGGTAGAGCTGTCATATTATTCGGAAACACATCAAAACATAGGCAGCTGCTTGTTTATCTTGGGAAGTTCTCCTCTGACAAGCCATATGGGTTTCACCATGTTCACCAAATCAGGGTCTAATATTTAGGAAGGATGCTGCTGAATGTTCATTTTTGGCCTGACTGCTTCCTGTTAACTCAGGCCTCATTTGGTTTTGCTTCAGCTTTTGCTTTTGGCCAAATTTCAGAAAAAGGGAGATTCCAAAATATCTTTATTAATATCTTTAATATCTAGTGAAATCTACACTGGCACAGTGGATTATATATGAGCAATTGGGAGAGTGCTTCAGAGAAGCATTAAAACACTTTTTTTAAATCACATTTTTTCACTTGTCAGGAAATCCGCCACAAAAAGGCTAAAAATGCCTAAATCTGTATAACACACAGTCCGGAGCTGCAAGATGAGAGTGGGCTGTGATGAAGTGCACTGTGGAAAACCCTCGGGCCCAGGGTATTTTGTTTCTTTACTCATAGAGATCCATTAACAACCCAAGACGTTCCACAGCGCTGCTGCGTACACTTTCTCATTTTCCCTGGAAGAAGTGCAGCTTTAGCGTTCTTCAGAAATGCAGTTCTTCAGCCGTGGGTCCTTGCCTTTCCTAAAGTTGCTTTAGATTAACTCAGGGGCTTCGCTCCTTTTCTCCAAATGCCAAACACCATGTCTCAACACTTCAGGAGCTCTGGTGAACAGCGTCCACTCAAGCAGTTTCCAAATTGTAGCAATTATTTATTTAATACTTCTTGAGTCATGGCAACAGTGACACCATCTTTCTTGACTTTAAGATTACAGCTGGGTTGGTGTTGAGTTTAACACTGCTCAGCTCTACTTCCCAGGATGATTTTTAGCCAGGGTTTAAGTACATTCTACATGTTTAACCAGTTTACAGTTAATGTAACTGGTTAGAAGATAACTGGCCTCATAATTAACACACGTTTAAAGAAACAATCGAAGAAAAATAACAAAAAGCATCACTGCGGTTTATAACACTGCTTGCTTGGTGCCAACAAAACTGCAAAAGTCCATGTAGTGTTAATATGAACTGCAGCTGATTGGACCATGAAGCCTGATTAGCATGTGCATCACAGCGGCTTTACCTGCTGGACTGGTCGGTAGTGGCGCCTCATGAGGAGCCAGAATTCATGACTGTTCAAATAAAAGTTCAAATTTAAGTGAACTTTTAAATGATGTCATGCACAGTTCCAGACACTTAAGTTCCTCTTTAAGGAAACGTGTCTCAGTAAGGCTGACATCAAAACAGCTGTTAAGAAAACTTTGTGCTGAGTTTTCTTGATTTTTAGAGACTTTTCTGTTTGGTTTTTCAAAATGTACAAAAAATTGTAATTAAATTGCTGAAAACAGCTTCAGACATTGATGTGAAATGTTTCTTTGTGTAACACTCCTATAAATTCTTTAATCAAAGCTATATGTTCAATCCTCATAGTTTAGCTATTCTGTGAAAGGACGTTTTTGTGTCATGACATTTCTGATGTACTGACGAGGGTGGAATGTTGGAATGTGCATCACTGGCACCAGGAAATCGGAAATATAACACCTGAGCAGTTCAAATGCAGTGAAAAGAAAAAAGAAAGTGAAAGTGACAACCCTTGTCATTGCGAGGTCAAGGCACAGCACACATGAACCACAACGAAATTGGACCTCTGCATTTAACCCATACACACACGTGCAGCAGTGGGCAGCTATTGAAAGGGCCCGGGGAGCAGTGATGGGGACGGTACCTTGCTCAAGGGTACCTCAGGGCAACCCACTGGGGTGGGAATCGAACCCACAATCTTCCGATGCTGGGCCAACTCCCTAACCACTAGGCCACCGCTGCCCCTGGATGTAGTTTTGAGCTCGTATATACCTGGAGAAGCTGCATGTGCGAACGGAGAGGTCAGTTTCCATCTGACTTTAAATTAAAGTGAATTTACTCATAAACAAAGTCCAGGTAACGTCTGATCGAGTCCATGTGTGAACGGAGCTGGGCGTGTTGATGAGGCTGTCATCCAAAAACAAACATAAAGGGGCGTCGTCCTCCCTCCTGCATGCTGTCCCTCAGCTAAACCACATGAAGGACACGTCCAACACACACATGGAGGACACGTCCAACACACACATGAAGGACACATCCAACACACACATGGAGGACACGTCCAACACAGAAAGTCTCCTGCTGTCTGCCACATGCGTGGAAGTGCTAATCCTCTGTCAGGAGTTAATATGCGAGAACATCGACACTGACGTCTGTTGATCTGTTGTGAGGGTTGAAAAGACTGTGGGAGAGAACTGACCCCATTCAGCAGATACAGACTACACTCCCAGGTGCAAATGTTCACTAAACACTTCCCAGTGAGTTTAACGTGTTCAAATAGAAAGAGCAAACATACGTTCCGTCTTCATTGCTTCTGTAGAACACCATGAAGGGGTCCGACTTCCCAAAAAAGTCCTTCTTGTCCAGCTTATTGGCACAAAACTGCATGGTTGCGCTGTCCTGAAGGAAAAGGGGAAAAAACAATATGCTTGTAGCTTTGAAGCTTATATCTGGAGCCCTTCTGCACGATCCCCTCTACATGTATTAAAGAAAGAGCATTGTGTTCCCTGCATTTTAATGACTACAACACAGCAGGAAAAATAAAGCTACAGCCTTTTTATCTAATCCTACAGGGAGGAGAGGAGCCTCATTACTGTGAGCGCAGTCATTTTTCCGACTTTTGACAAACAGAGAAACAAAGTATAATGAAGCCTACAAACAGACTTCAGAATAAAAAGCTGATACAGTATCGGCTCTGCTCAGTCTACAGAACTGCACAAACTGGGGGATATGAAATGCAAAAACTTTTTCCGAGACCTGCAATCACGTGTGAGGATGTTCCTTTTTTACAAATTCTGTGCCTGGCAGGATCTGACTTCGGTGAACAGTGGACTCTCTTCTACGGTTTACGAAACGACAATGACTCGGCCCTTAAGGGTGTACAGGCTATTCATTACATTTAAATTCTATCATGTAAAATGTTTAATTTTAATGTCATGTTTAATTTTTATAATCAGTTATGAAGAATCATATTCAGTTTGCATTCTATATTTATTTAAGACTGCAAGTTCCAATTGTTCCCTATTTCGTCTGCTTCTGACTTTAGAGCAGCTTTTATCCGTCCAGCAATGTCTGTCAACAGCACGTTTACATTAAATATTTAAATATTTAAAGAATCATGTTCAGTATGTAAACTGGTTTTCATTTTTTTCCAGAAAACAAGGCAATAACGTTCTATCTAATATAGTTCAAATAAAATAACAACTCCTCAGCTTATGGAAGCCAATGCGTCCCTGACTAATAATGCATCTGCACTTCCCACTTCTTTCTGAGAGCCAGCGATGAGAAAATAGTAATAAAGTACCCAATCAGGCTTCTGAGTAAGCCTGAACTGGCTTTTAGGCTCAGATGAAGATCACTCCACCAGAGTGTAGCTTGTGCTTTCTCTAAACCAATTAAAATTATGCAATCAATAAACTGGTCATTAAAGGAACAAAAAAACAAAACAAAACAAGGGCTTTGTACCACAACACACCAGCAATTACTAAATTCATCACCCTTCATGCTGCTCTGAAAATGAAAGTGATGCTGCTGTGAAAATTAAACAGTGGAGGTAAACGTGATCCTGCTAATCATGTGTAAAACCATAATATCACAATGTCATCTGTACCTTCTACAGCTGGAAAGGATGGGAGCTCCTCTCAGTGCATTCATGGAGAAATAAGATGGAGCCACTGCTGTGCAGAGTCTCATCTTTTGAGCATATGTCTCTGTATTAGTGTTTGTCCCAAAATGCCATGAATTTATAAAAGAACAGAGAAAATGGCTTTATCTGCAGTTTCCAACACTTAAACACTGATAAATCCTGATACTTACCTCTTTTCCTGCTTCCAGCACATTAGCTTTAATAATAGACGGTTCACTTACCGCCTCTGGATGCTGTTGAGATGTAATATTATTATTTAGTAGGTAACTGGAAGCGCTGATGATGTATAAAATAAACCTGCACCCACCCAAGGACACCATGTAGTGGTGAAGACCACCAGAGCCAATCAAAGAGCAATGGACAAACAAGGCAAAAAGCCATCAAGCTAATTCTTGTTGAAAAGTGTAGAGGCCAGAATGGATCACTGGTCAAATGGCTCGTGGCAGAGAAATTACATTTTCCACCCAGGCTATTTGCCTCTGCCTTCTTGTGTTCTATTAGTGTCTCAGCCTTTTCTTCCAGGAAAAAAAACATAATCTAAGACTCTCAGCATGTCAGACAAGTCTCTACTCTTGAACCTTCCAGGAAAACTTTCATCTCGCTGTGTTCTCAAAGCACCGCATCATCTCCCTACAGTCTTATTGTCCTTCAATTTACAATAACATGCTGCAGTTTACTCAGCAGGCGACTGTCAGAGTCTGCTGCTTCCACGCCGTTGTTCAATTGGAAAAAGCTGTGAAATCTATTATTCTCGTGAGCATTATTGTCCTGTGGGGCTCTAGAAGTCTGTTTCCACATCCGCAGGCAAAGGCGAGTGGGAGGGATCAGGAGACTAGTTCGTTTGTCAGTCCTTTTAGCAGCGAGGCAGCACTGCGATGGAAATGACAGAACTTTGAGTGCTTAAAAACGGGCTCAAGTTTAAACTGAAACATGTATTAAATGAACAGTTAAATGAAATGAAATGAAAAGTAGATGAAAAACTACTGTTTTGTAACATTAGAAATCCATAATCATCCATTTCAGTAACAAATACATCTAATACCTCTCAGCACACGATCCTGAACCTGTTGATGTGGGACACGGTTTGACTTACGGACAGCTAGAAAAATGAGAAAACTGATCTCAGAGCAGGTTCCTCTGTATTTATGATGGTCTTTATCATAGAAACAGATCGGAGAACAGCACTGCTACACTAACCTTGCAATTCTGATGCTACACTAAAACTACATCCGTGGCCAAGAAATAATCCTATAAATTAGATTTTTCACCAAACGTTCCTTGAAGCTTTTAAAAACCCAAAGCATGAAAGCTTTCAGTTGATACGTTTTAGAGGTTTTGGGGTGAAGAGCTACTGAAGGGAATATTATTCTGCACATGTTGCAGAAAACTTCAGCATCTGCCCAATGGCTCCTTCTGTAAGCAACCTTCAAATCAGCATGTTTGGTGTCTTCAGTCTAATCTCATGCTGCTGCTCCTGCATCACATCAACTAGGTAGAAAACCGAAGGAGTATTCCTCTAACATGAGTGAACAGCCGCTGTCCTGTGAACCTGCACTCAAGTTAGTATCAAATATGATTTTTCCAGTCAGATTTCAGCTTTGCGTCCTTCTTTTTAATCCGTGCTACACTGGTTCAATAATTTCCAGCTTGGAGAAAACAAGCTTGGAGAACTTGTTAAGATTTTCTACAGTAAGTGTTCTCGAGGGAGAACCTTGGTAAATTATGCAACTGACTTGACAGAAAAAAGAAATAAGCAAGCGTCTTGCATTTGCTTAAGTTGAAAAAACAACAACACTATGGTCATATTCGCTTATGTTATCTCCGGATTCTTGGCTTCATGGCCATTAAGGAGGCATGTTTGCTCGTAGCCGTCGGCTGAACCATTTTCTGAGTGTTAAAACAAATCAAACAGCAGCTCATGAGAGTACAGCATGTGGTCTACATCACATCCTCTTAGGCAGTGGAGATTGCTGGGACAGGATCTGGCATGTCTAACCTAACAGCTTTGGAATAATGGCTCTGTTATCTGGGCCACACTTAGTCAAAATAGCGTTGCTGTTACTGTGAGGGCTTGTAAATGATACGCTCATGGTTTTTTTAATGCTGTGGCGCTTGTGTGTTGAAGTGATGCACTGATCGAATATACCGGCACCATAACAGACTAAAGAATAGACCAGATACTGGTGTAATGTGACTTTAGCATGATCAGCATTGCTCCTAAATTATATCATTTGAACTGTAACACTAACATTCGAGGACAGCTACAAAATCAAACATATGTTCAGTCCAAAAGCGGATGTGTTTTTCGGACCATCACTGCATCCCTGCGCTCAAACTGGCGATTAAAAATGCATCTGGGTGAATAGCAGTTTTATTGCTTGTGCATTGTTGTTTCTTTAGCTAAAGAATCAGCAAAACAAACAATGTCCTGCTTCATACTTCCCACTCTAATTTTTGAGTGAGCATCAGTGGGCTTTATAATTACACACCTACACATATGATCAGGTTTCACGAACAAACAGCCCTATAGACGTTTCACACTCCAAAGCAGGGACATTATGCAGCCTTTAAGCAGCTCATGAAGCCAGTAGATGGTATTTCCCAGTAAGTGCGTGTCCATACATGCCTGAAAAGGCCATTTGACCTCTTTAATCAACTGCATTCTGACAGCAGAGGCACGAGGAGCTCATAGTTCTCTTTGTCTTAAGATCTGTTAAGTGCACGAATAGAGGCTGGAGTAAACATGCTCACCGTCCTTCCTCCAGAGACAAAGTTTAATTACTGGTCACTGGACATGCATGGGAACGAAACACGAATGGGCATGTTTGGCTCACTGTCCACCTGTGTTCAGCTCTCTTGACGTAGATGATACCAGCCATGAAAGGCTGCTGTTTTTACTTTGCTACTGCAGAGTCAAATATCAAGCCAGTGTCATTTCAGGAAAGAAATGAATGGAGAATGGAGTGCCTCTAGTTTTTATTGTGAAATATGAACAGGATTCAAGTGGGAGTGTCAGCCGTTCATGAACAATGACATTGAGTGTATGATGGATGACATGACAGGTGGCCTTCTGCCATCCTCCTGTGCCTCTCATAAAAAGCCCAGCAGTTAACGGACCCTACAGTGAGCTGAATTAGAACCTTCTGGCAGCCAGTGGAACTCAGATATTGCAATTTAAGAGCAGTTCTAGCCCAATCATCTCGGCCTTCTGGGTTTAATCGCTGGCAAAAGGCCAGCTGAAGGCACATAAATGCCAGCCAAGGGCACTAAGGGCCAAGGGAGAGGAGGTAGGTTGCACTGTGAGGGCGCCCATGGATTGAAACATGGCCAACCCACTACTAGCCAAATGGAGTACTTCATGCTGCTCTGTGCTCTGAAGGCTTATTAAAAAAATGATCATTTCATGCAGCTCATGTCTTGCAAAGGCGACAGAAGCTTGACATTATGGTCCTGCCTTCCGTAGGCAAATGTGGGCAGATATGCTGCAACACACCCTGATCATGGTAAATGCCACATTATTCTACTAGACATTAGTTGCTATGAATCATGGCATGGGCTCAGGGGCAGGAATCTGTTCTGAGAACTAGTCTGCAGAATACAAATAGAAGTGTTCCAAACCCATGAAAAAAGCGGGAAAGGGAAAATAGAAGCAGGTACATTTTACATCATTATGCAAAATTTTATGCAGTAACTCTAAAAATAATCACTAAAAATGCTACAAGAATTTTTTCATCCCCAACATTATATGTGAAATTACTATATAATGATAAATGTATCGCTTTGTTATAATAATAAAACGAACTAAGTTAACACTGAAACCTACTTCTGAAAAAGTCTACAGCTTATGTTTAACTAAAGGGCATTACATAATTCTGCTAAATGATAAATAGGTACAACAACTGTGAATATAGACCTCGAATGTGAATATCATATTCTGTAGGTGGTCTGTTCTCAGCACAGCACACACAATGATCCATGCTGTGTGACCATTAGCAATTAATGTTGCTTTCATGGTGTAAAACCTGATTCGTAAGAAATATCTGTCAGATCGCTGTGAAAGATTGCACATGACGTTGCTATGGGAACACAAGAAACCTACCAATAACATACTGTACCTAAACCTGTTTATCTGCATGAAAAATCTGCTGTATTTTATGGCTCAGAAGGCCACGCCCGATCTCTCCATTTTAACGAACGGGTCATTTCTGAAAGCAGCTAAAACTTTTCATATCGATTCTGTAATCTCTCATCCCTTATTCCCGCGTAGCCAGACTGAACTAAACCACTGCCTCAGGATATCCCGTCTCACGCGTGTGGAATCTATGTCATACACGAGAAACCTGATTTTTTCTAATGTGATCTCATCCTGCGTATCATGGCTCAAATCACAAAGAAGCTTGAAAAGGATAACAGAAGGATAAGCGTGTAAGCTGCTCTGATTGGCTGCGTGCACATCCTTGATCACGCTCGCAGCAGGCCTCTCTCGGGGCAAATACAAGAGGTTATCGGACACTGCGACGGATCGTCCAAGCGTCCCGTTAAAGGGATGCTAGTGAAGGCTGGACGGCTGAGAAAGATCTAGACAGACATGAGGAAAGGAAATCAATATTATCAGTGATGTCAGCACAGCCTTCATTCAACCCGGACCGTCCTCCATGATCCTTCCCAGCACCGTCACCAGGGATTCAGGCCACAGTAAAAAAGTATTAACAATAATAATAAAAAGGTCAAATGCAGGTGCAAAAGCAGTTCTAAGATTATTTAGAACTTTAGTAGAAACTGGCCAGCTCGTCTGTGATCGACCACAGGGCTGTTATGTGTTCTGACCCTCAGACTGAAAGACGGTTCAGCCTGGCACTGTGAAGACACTGTGCACCACCAGCCTTGTTTTTATTGTTTTGATGGTTTCGGGAGTGTCGGAACCTGTGGTATTTACATTTAGTTGTGAGAATGGAAAAAAAAACAACAAAAAAATGGATATTCATTTAAAATATTACAAATTTGTTCACTTGCTCAGCAGTAATTTGACACGGACCCTAACCTCTCTTTTTATTCTGGCTATTTTTATGCGTCAGATTCCAAAAATGCCAAACATTAATAAGAATAATGATTTTTCATCTTTATCACTGTTTAGTGATAATTAAATGCAATTCATATAACAAATCAAATCGCCCTTTAAACAATTATACTGCATTATGGTAAACGTCCAAAGACCATAATCAGACAGCTCAGAACACCCGTGATGTGGAAATGCCTGGCCTGTGGGAGAGGAACTCACAAAGCTTCAGTGAAGCTGTTTAAAACTGAGATGTTCAAATCCAGTTCCTTCCCTGTTTTCCCCCCCAGGCAGGCATCATTAGCCTCGTGATCCACAAAAGCAGGCACAAAAGTGTTTCTTTGCTCTGTCCCAGTGGCGTAACAAAAACAGACAGCGTTTTCTCCAGCATTCTCCCAGTGAGTCACAGGCAGCCCGGGCTCAACATCTCTCACGGTGCTGCTTTGATCCGCTCTGAGAGCAAAGGCTCTGTGCCCTGAGTTTTCCCAGCAATATTCAACTCTGAACACACCCACACATATTCTTATGCAAAAATATGCTCACGGACACCCACACATACAGTTTATACACATATTTACTTCTTGATTAAGAATATGCCTCGCCTCCACTTGTGAATGGATGGTGTGAAAGGCAGGCTTTGATATAAAGTGATTCTTTGTGAAGATTGTGATAGTTAATATTAAAGTAGCTTCCTGGCAAACGTGTGAAAAAGCTGAAACAACAAAGAGACTCTAAGCTTTTGGTTTAAGATCCTCTCACTGAAGGGGGTAAATAAACGGTTTATACCAAACGGTTATGGGTTATGGTTTTACTGTTTACTAGTTTTAATGTTCACAATCGCAGCAATCAGGAAACAGAAGGAGCGGAATTTAAGCACCTCCGGATTAAATGTTGTATTTTGCATAAAACGTTACAAAACTTTGGCTTTTAAGCTTAAATATTAGATATTAGCCACCTTAATTCTGAAGATTCTACAGATGGATTCGCTCATTGGTTCCAGGCGGTCCTGGTTTCTGGCAGATGTGTTAGTTTATGAAGGGAAACCAAACAAGGTGGTCGCAGCTAAACGCAGACAGTACCTACACAGGACAGCAACATCTCTAGTCCACAAAGGAGGAATAACAGGAATTCTCTGCAGAATGGAAGTTTGTTTAATAATGTTGACTTTTTAAGTTTAAGTTTTTTAGTTTACAAAGGAATATTGTATAGGAATAACAATTATTAATGAATGTTGCATTAATAATGCTTTATAAACACTTTGCCCTTTAAAGGCAGGGATACGTCTAACTGCTGAAGGGTAGCAGTACTTACTGGAATCACACATATAAAAAAGTTTTACCTTTATATCACTTTCATAATGCATTACATATTCCAACCATCAATCTATCTGTTGAACACAAATAGGCCATTTGTATGTATGTTGCATGCTTGGGAATCACTTGATGTGATGATTTATGGAAGGTTAAGCATGTTATTATAACTACTTAAGAACAATTTTACACACTTATGTCAAGTATTGAAAGTTATTATATATGCCACATTTGCCATAAATCCATTTTTAAAAAACTATGATTTCAGGAATCATAGAAAGTGGCACCAAGCAGAGCGAGTGGCAATGAACGTTTTTTCTTCGGTCTGTAAATTCAAAGTGATCCAGTTCAAATATGGCTTTTTTCTGCCCCCAACATTCTCCATCAATATTTCCCATTCTCCCACAGGCTAAGCTGGTGTACATTTGATTAAGAAAGGAAATCGTTCTACACATTCAAACACACCCTTAGGAACCATCAATGGAGATCCTGCTTTATGCCCCTCATTTATTGAGGCTATAAATATTCAAGCATGGTTATACAGTTTCTACAAGGCAATAACCTGCTAAATGAAGGGTCTACGTGCCAAGGCTGAGAACTAACCTGTGAGCAGCATTTAATGTAGAAGCAAACCACCACTGGCTTTAGTGTTGAATAACCTGATTTTTCTTAACGTATACACTCTTATGCAACAATCACCTGCCACCTTCTTGGAAGTGACATAAGAGGTTTAATGGTTGAAAATGCAGTGTGATATTTGATCTCCTCCAAACCTGGAAGACAAACTATTTTTCAGCTGAACAGGATGTAATACAGCAAAGCAGAGGAGTTGCTTCTAAGGAATTTAGAGCTTTAAGAAGAAAAATAAATCACTTAAAATAAATTCATATAAATATCACCCTCATGTCTTTTCAAGGCACACAGCCCATACGAGTAGTGAACAAATACCAATTAAAATTCATTATACGTCCTGTTTTCTCAACACGACTGCTTTGCACCAGTGGCTTTCACGCACCGCGAGTGTATTCCCCATCTGCAGAAAACAGCCTGGCAGTGGGTTTAACAACCAAAGGGCTTTAACTGAAAGTTGCTGAAGGTGACAAAATCATAATAAAAGGGAAGAAGCAGTGGCCAGACAGAAAAACAGCTCAACTGAACTGACCTCCCAGACTGTACACTGAGACTGAACTGACCTCCCAGACTGCACACTGAGACTGAACTGACCTCCCAGACTGCACACTGAGACTGAACTGACCTCCCAGACTGTACACTGAGACTGAACTGACGTCCCAGACTGTAAGGTAGAATGTCCGCTGAAAGAGAGACATCACTGAACTGTTGTTTCCTTGAATGCCAAAATGATAAATAAGCAGCCTTACATGAGATTTCTTTGACTTGTTTCACCCATGGCGCTGCACAAACTCTGACAATGTAACCATTCAGTCCTGACCTGCGCTCGCTTTTCAAACTTACCAACAACTGTAGAACCCTTTATCTTTCATTCAGAAACAACCAGGAGGTCACAGAAAAAAACAAACGGTAAATGTGTTTAAAATATCATCTTTAGGATTTAAACTGGGCAAAAATGGGCTGTTAGGTGTAGGATAGTCTAACGCTCTGCCCCTTCAGAGTTCCAACACGGTATACGGTCCGCACGGTCGACCGGTAGAGCAGTATATATGACACACACCAGAACTGAGAGTTTGTTAAAAACACTAACCTGCACTCTTTGGCTAATTCAGAAACGCCATACTGATGCCCTTCTCATGTTTGCGGTTAACGTAGATCATTTGCTGATCACTTATTTTATGGTCCGTGGACCACGTTTTCAGCACACGCCTGACAACCCGGGAGGTTCACACTAGTGTTATGTGAGTAGAAGTAAATTATGCAAAGCTGTTTTTAAACACTGCAGTGTCATTTCTTGGTGGTAAATCAGCCCCAAAACAATATCCAGGAAAATTTCAGGCAACAGCAGTTAGGTGCTCAGAAATGTTCCACTGATGGAAAAACAGCATCATTAACACAAACTGTTCACATGAAAGCTGAGCTTTAATCTCCAACTTTTTACACAGCGTGTAAAACCTAATAACCATCACTGACACGCTGAAGGTCCACCTACCAGAAGGTTTGTGGTCAGGTTATCATTTTTGTTCAGGCCCACATCATCACTTTTCTAAACATAAAAAGGCCTGAAGAAAGAAAATATTACACTCCCCTCCATATTGTCCTTATATGCAAACTAGGCTGACAAACCTGTTTTCCTAATCATATTTACTGATGTCACACATTTACAAAAAGTGATGGTAGAAATGAGGCATGTTTAAAACACCTCAGTGAATCAGTGTCTTTCTTACGAAGGATTACATGAATATCCCATAACCACACACCCACAAAGTGCCCCGCTTGGAAAGTGTATCTGCTTCTGTGTATCTGCTTCTGTGTTTCTGATTCAGTGTTTCTGATTCAGTGTTTCTGCTTCTGTGTTTCTGATTCGGTGTTTCTGATTCGGTGTTTCTGATTCGGTGTTTCTGATTCGGTGTTTCTGTTCAGTGTTTCTGATTCAGTGTTCGCTTCTCGTGTTTCTGATTCAGTGTTTGATTCGGCGTTTGATTCGGTGTTTCGATCTCGGTGTTTCGACTGCGTTTCTGATTCGTGCTTCTAGTCGTGTTTCTGATCTCGGTGTTTCTGATTCGGTGTTTCTGATCTCAGTGTTTCTGATTCGCAGTTTCTGCTCGGTGTTTCTGATCTGCGTTTCTGATCTCGTGTTTTGATTCGGTGTTTCTGCTTCTGTGTTTCTGCTTCAGTGTTTCTGATTCAGTGTTTCTGCTTCGGTGTTTCTGATTCAGTGTTTCTGATTCGTGTTTGATCTGGTGTTTCTGCTTCTGTGTTTGATTCGTGTTTGATTCAGTGTTTCTGGATTCGGTGTTTGATTTGGTGTTTGATTCGGTGTTTCTGATTCAGTGCTTGATTCAGTGTTTGATCCGTGTTTCTGCTTCTGTGTTTCGATTCGGTGTTTCTGCTTCTTGTGTTTCTGATTCGTGTTTGATCCGGTGTTTGCTTCGGTGTTTCTGATCCAGTGTTTGATTCGGTGTTTGATTCGCATTTCGCTTCTGTGTTTCTGATTCAGTGTTTCTGATTCGGTGTTTCTGATTCAGTGTTTCTGATTCAGTGTTTCTGATTCTGTGTTTCTGATTCAGTGTTTCTGCTTCGGTGTTTCTGATTCTGTGTTTCTGATTCGGTGTTTCTGCTTCTGTGTTTGATTCGGTGTTTCTGATTCAGTGTTTCTGCTTCTGTGTTTCTGCTTTGGTGTTTCTGCTTCGTGTTTCTGATTCGTGTTTCTGATTCGGTGTTTCTGATTCGGTGTTTCTGATCTCGCAGTTTCTAAGCACGTGTTTCTGTCACCTTTCTGCTTCGGCATTTGATTCTGTGTTTCTGCTTTCCGTGTTTCTGATTCGTGTTTTGATTCATTGTTTCGATCTGGTGTTTGATCTCGTGTTTCTTGCTTCGGTGTTTCTGATTCAGTGTTTCTGCTTCTGTGTTTCTGATTCAGTGTTTCTGCTTCTGTGTTTCTGATTCAGTGTTTCTGCTTCTGTGTTTCTGATTCAGTGTTTCTGCTTCTGGTGTTTGATCTCGGTGTTTCTTGATCTCGTGCTCTGCTTCGGTACTGCTTCTGTGTTTCTGATTCAGTGTTTCTGCTTCGGTGTTTCTGATTCGGTGTTTCTGATTCAGTGTTTCTGCTTCTGTGTTTCTGATTCAGTGTTTCTGCTTCGGTGTTTCTGATTCTATGTGTTTCTCTGATTCGGTGTTTCCTGCTTCTGTGTTTGGATTCTGTGTTTCTGCTTCAGTGTTTGATCTCGGTGTTTTGATTCAGTGTTTCTTGATTCAGTGTTTCTGATTCGGTTTCTGATTTAGTGTTTCTGCTTCTGTGTTTCTGATTCAGTGTTTCTGATTCGGTGCTTCTGATTCAGTGTTTCTGATTCAGTGTATCTGATTCAGTGTTTCTGATTTGGTGTTTCTGATTCATTGTTACCGACTCAGTGTTTCTCATTCAGTGTTTCTGATTCAGTGTTTCTGATTCAGTGTTTCTGATTTGGTGTTTCTGTTTCAGTGTTTCTGATTCGGTGTTTCTGATTCGGTGTTTCTGATTCATTGTTACCGATTCAGTGTTTCATCTCAAAGTTTCTGATTCGCGTTTCTAATTCATTGCTCTGATTCGGTGTTTCGATCTCGGTGTTTGATTCGTGTTTGATTCAGTGTTTCTTGATTCATGTATCTGATCCAGTGTTTCTGATTTGGTGTTTGGATTCATTGTTACCGATTCAGTGTTTCTCATTCAGCGTTTCTGATCCAGCGTTTGATCCAGTGTTTTGATTTGGTGTTTTGTTTCAAAGTGTTTTGATCCGGTGTTTCTGATCTCGGTGTTTCTTGATTCACCATTGTTACCGACCAGTGTTTCTCATCTCTCGTGTTTCTGATTCGGTGTTTCTGATTCATTGTTTCTGATTCGGTGTTTCTGATTCGGTGTTTCTGATTCGGTGTTTCTGCTTCAGTGTTTCTGCTTCGGTGTTTCTTGATTCTGTGTTTCGTCTCGTGTTTGCACGGTGTTTGATCCGTGCTCTGCATCGGTACCGATCCGTGTTTGATCCAGTGCTCTGATCCAGTGTTTCTGATTCTGCGTTTCTGATTCGGTGTTTGATTTGCGTTTCTGCTTCGGTGCTCTGATTCAGCGTTTCGATCTGCGTTTGATTTATTGTTGGTCGATTCGCAAGCCTCTGATCCGGCGTTTCTGATCCAGTGCTCTGATCTCGTTTCTGATCTCGTGTTTCTGCCACGTGTTTCGCTTCGGTTCCTTCTGCTCGTGTGTTTGATTCGTTTCGCTTCGTACGGATTCGTGTTTCTGATTCATTGTTTCTGATTCTGGTGTTTGATCTCGTGTTTCTTGCTCGCGTTTGATCTCGGTGTTTTGATTCGTGTTTCTGATTCGCGTTTCTGATTCGTGTTTCTGATCTCGGTGCTCTGATTCGGTGTTTCTGACGGTGTTTCTGTTTCGTGTTTCTGATCCAGTGTTTCTGATTCGGCGTTTCGGATTCGGTGTTTCCTGCTTCGTGTCCTGATTCGTGTTTGATTCGGTGTTTCGCTTCGTGTTTCTGATCTCGGTGTTTGATTCGGGTGTTTGTTTCGTGTTTCTGCTTCAGTGTTTCTGATTCGGTGTTTCTGATTCGGTGTTTCTGAATCGGTGTGTCTGCTTCGGTGTTTCTGATTCGGTGTTTCTGATTCAGTGTTTCTGATTCAGTGTTTCTGGTTCAGTGTTTCTGATTTGGTGTTTCTGATTCTGTGTTTCTGCTTCAGTGTTTCTGTATCGGTGTTTCTGATTCGGTGTTTCTGATTCGGTGTTTCTGATTCATTGTTACCGATTCAGTGTTTCTGATTCGGTGTTTCTGATTCAGTGTTTCTGATTCAGTGTTTCTGATTCGGTGTTTCTGATTCTGTGTTTCTGATTCGGTGTTTCTGATTTGGTGTTTCTGTTTCGGTGTTTCTGATTCAGTGTTTCTGATTCGGTGTTTCTGATTTATTGTTACCGATTCGGTGTTTCTGATTCGGTGTTTCTGATTCAGTGTTTCTGATTCGGTGTTTCTGCTTCGGTGTTTCTGCTTCGGTGTTTCTGATTCTGTGTTTCTGCTTCGGTGTTTCTGATTCGGTGTTTCTGCTTCGGTGTTTCTGATTTGGTGTTTCTGTTTCAGTGTTTCTGATTCTGTGTTTCTGATTCATTGTTACCGATTCAGTGTTTCTCATTCGGTGTTTCTGATTCAGTGTTTCTGATTCGGTGTTTCTGATTCGGTGTTTCTGATTTGGTGTTTCTGTTTCAGTGTTTCTGATTCAGTGTTTCTGATTCGGTGTTTCTGATTCGGTGTTTCTGCTTCGGTGTCTCTGATTCGGTGTTTCTGCTTCGGTGTTTCTGATTCGGTGTTTCTGATTCGGTGTTTCTGCTTCGGTGTTTCTGCTTCGGTGTTTCTGATTCGGTGTTTCTGCTTCGGTGTTTCTGATTCGGTGTTTCTGATTCATTGTTTCTGATTCTGTGTTTCTGATTCGGTGTTTCTGCTTCGGTGTTTCTGATTCGGTGTTTCTGCTTCGGTGTTTCTGATTCGGTGTTTCTGATTCATTGTTACTGATTCGGTGTTTCTGATTCGGTGTTTTTGATTCGGTGTTTCTGATTCGGTGTTTCTGCTTTGGTGTTTCTGATTCGGTGTTTCTGATTCGGTGTTTCTGATTCAGTGTTTGTAATTCATTGTTTCTGATTCGGTGTTTCTGATTCGGTGTTTCTGATTCGGTGTTTCTGATTCATTGTTACCGATTCAGTGTTTCTGATTCGGTGTTTCTGCTTCGGTGTTTCTGATTCGGTGTTTCTGCTTCGGTGTTTCTGATTCGGCGTTTCTGATTCATTGTTTCTGATTCGGTGTTTCTGATTCGGTGTTTCTGATTCAGTGTTTCTGATTCAGTGTTTCTGATTCAGTGTTTCTGATTCGGTGTTTCTGCTTCAGTGTTTCTGATTCGGTGTTTCTGATTCAGTGTTTCTGATTCAGTGTTTCTGATTCGGTGTTTCTGATTCGGTGTTTCTGCTTTGGTGTTTCTGATTCAGTGTTTCTGATTCTGTGTTTCTGCTTCAGTGTTTCTGATTCGGTGTTTCTGATTCGGTGTTTCTGATTCAGTGTTTCTGCTTCAGTGTTTCTGATTCGGTGTTTCTGATTCGGTGTTTCTGATTCGGTGTTTCTGAATCGGTGTGTCTGCTTCGATGTTTCTGATTCGGTGTTTCTGATTCAGTGTTTCTGATTCGGTGTTTCTGATTCTGTGTTTCTGATTCAGTGTTTCTGATTCAGTGTTTCTGATTCAGTGTTTCTGATTCGGTGTTTCTGCTTCAGTGTTTCTGATTTGGTGTTTCTGATTCGGTGTTTCTGATTCGGTGTTTCTGATTCGGTGTTTCTGATTCATTGTTTCTGATTCGGTGTTTCTGATTCGGTGTTTCTGATTCAGTGTTTCTGATTCAGTGTTTCTGATTCGGTGTTTCTGATTCGGTGTTTCTGATTCGGTGTTTCTGATTCAGTGTCTCTGCTTCGGTGTTTCTGATTCAGTGTTTCTGATTCAGTGTTTCTGATTCGGTGTTTCTGATTCGGTGTTTCTGCTTTGGTGTTTCTGATTCGGTGTTTCTGATTCTGTGTTTCTGCTTCAGTGTTTCTGATTCGGTGTTTCTGATTCGGTGTTTCTGATTCAGTGTTTCTGCTTCAGTGTTTCTGATTCGGTGTTTCTGATTCGGTGTTTCTGATTCGGTGTTTCTGAATCGGTGTGTCTGCTTCGGTGTTTCTGATTCGGTGTTTCTGATTCGGTGTTTCTGGTTCTGTGTTTCTGATTCGGTGTTTCTGCTTCAGTGTTTCATATTCTGTGTTTCTGATTCGGTGTTTCTGGTTCTGTGTTTCTGATTCTGTGTTTCTGCTTCAGTGTTTCATATTCTGTGTTTCTGATTCGGTGTTTCTGGTTCTGTGTTTCTGATTCGGTGTTTCTAATTCATTGTTTCTGATTCGGTGTTTCTGATTCGGTGTTTCTGATTCGGTGTTTCTGCTTCGGTGTTTCTGGTTCTGTGTTTCTGATTCTGTGTTTCTGAATTAGTGTTTCAATAGAATAGAATAGAATAGAATAGAATAGAATAGAATAGAATAATCTTTCATTATCTCAAGAATGGGAAATTCGGGTGTTACAGGGCTCTTTATCAAGAAAGACAGAAAGAATATAGAAAAATATATAGAAAGAAAAAATGAGGACATCCATATACAAGAGCTATATATACATATACATATTTACATGGCAATTAACAAAGAAATAAAGAATATAAAGACAGGAAGACAGGAAAGATAAGGAAAGATAACCATATACCACAAGTCTCCTCAGACTACTATGCTTGTGATGGATTAGAAGAAGAAGTAATAAGAAGAATTTGGTGTTTCTGGTTTGGTGTTTCTGATTCTGTGTTTCTGATTCTGTGTTTCTGATTCTGTGTTTCTGATTCGGTGTTTCTGATTCTGTGTTTCTGACTAAGTATTGAGTGTAGATCAGGCCGACTAAATTAACCAGAAACTCCGTGCAGAGTGCAGGGTGGCAGCACATCCATAAAACATATATTTGACCCAGTTTGCAAACACAAAGCCCATTGATATACTTACCCTGCAGTTTCCCAGCTCTTCTGCTGAAAGGACGATGGTGCCACACTTCTTCCCAGGGATCCCCCTGCAATCGACAGCAAGCGTTCACTCACACGGCAAAGTCACAATTAAACAGATGTAAGACGGGACAGCCTGGCTGAATCTCTAGCTGTGCCATGTGTTTAATACAAATGATAGTTTGAAGCTTTCTCAAAGACTGACTTCCAAATGCGCAACGTTTCTACTCTGCAATCTTATTACAATCCATTCGATCAATATTTCCAACAAAAGAAGGTACAGCATGTGGTAGTTTGAGAACACAATGTGATGCGGAAATAAAAGAAGCATTTGAATGAATCTGCGAAGATTCATTAAAAAATAAGTTTTGGCATTTAAATAGAGAACACTATGGTAGTGCTGATGGTCATATAGATTTTAAATGGAATGTCGTTGCAAATATTTAATACAAATTTACATACAGCTTTTGAGTTTGAATTTATGAACAACGTATGCAAATCAGGGGCGGCGGTGGTCTAGTGTTTAGGGAGTCGCCACAGGATCGGAGGATTGTGGGTTCAAACCCCTCACCAGTAGGTTGCCCTAAGGTGCCCCTGAGCAAGGTACCGTCACTGCTCCCTGGGTGCTTTCGTAGCTGCCCCAGCTGCACGGTGTGTGTTTGTGCATGTGTTAAATGCAGAAGACCAGTTTCATTGTGGTTCACTGTCACACTGTAACAGTCACTTTCAAAATAAAGTGCTTCCCATTCATTGATTTTTTTCTAGTGGGCTGGAACAGTATCAGCATTATTACTATAAAACATATTAATGTAAAAACCTCTTTTACTACAGTGCTGCACTAAATGCACAGATTCATTCACTCCTTCTTCTCCTTGTTCTCGCCATCTATGAACCGTCTATCAATGTTCTTATAACAACAGAGTTCACACTCTTCAGATGAATAATAAACAAGTATGTCATGATCCCAGTTAGAAGAGACAGCCAAGGTCAGGTTAGGATACAGCCTGGCAGACACGGTACCACATGTCAGAAAAAAGGAACAGTGCAGGTACATTTTTAATTCAGCAAAAATCTACAAACTTGTCCTTGCGGTCTGATTTTGAACCTTAAATAGCTTTGTCCCACAGGAAAGGGACAGATTTCTAATGTTCATATCCTTCAGTTTTGAAGCAGAATAGAAGAAAAGAAAGCCTGGGCTATACAGACTCACTTCAGAAGAAAATAAAAATGTCTGATCATCATGTCTGATCAGTATCGTCATGCTTGTGCAAGAAGGCCAGATTTACATTTACATTTACGGCATTTAGCAGACGCTCTTATCCAGAGCGACTTCCATGTCCTGATTACAGGGACAGTCCCCCTGGAGACACTCAGGGTTCAGGGTCTTGCTCAGGGACCCAGTGGTGGTAGTGCTAGAGGTGTGATTTGAACCGGGGACCTCTTGATCCAGAGGCAAGTACTTTACCACTAGACCACCACCACCCTGATCATACCAAAATCTTCCGAACAGCGTTCGTTAGTCTCTCACGTCTTTTTAACCCAAGGCCTGTAATGTAGTTTAGAATGGAGATGAGATCTTGATCTGCAATGGGCTGGCGACCTGTCCAGGGTGTGTCCCCCGTCCTGCACCCTGTGTGAGCTGGGATGGACTCCAGCACCCCCCCATGACCCCGCTTGGGACAAGAGGCAGCAAATGACTGACGGATGAGATTTTGATTTTGCCCTGAAAAAAGGTTCACTTGAAGAGCTGAAAAAGTATTGAAGCTGTCCGTATTTCACTCTTTTGAACATTAAATACCAACACAAGGCACAAGAGAGCTTAGATTTCTATTATTGCCATTAACCTGTTGTTTTTTCTTTTTGCCCCAAAGACTTTTTACTACGCAGTGTTAAACCCGTACAGGAGCTGCGGAATGGACGCTCTGTAATCAGCGCTGAAATCGGTGCTCAGTGTGTCAGGATGATGACAGCTAGTGACTGGAGGCAGTCAGGTTAAAAGACATAAAGCACACAGTTAAGTTTATAACATACTAAACACATTGAGACCTGCTGCTTTGTGGAGGCTGCACAAGCCGTCCCCCCAGAGTCAGCCAATCACAGCCAACCCATAATGCAGTTGCATAACAATTTCATTAGCACCCGTTTCCTCCATATGGCTCAACCACCCACTGGGAGCCTGTGGTGCTATCAGAGACAGATGCAGGCTATCTGTGTGGCAACCCTTCGGTCATGCAGCTCCGACCTAAATCTGTTTTGGTGGAGAAAACCTTAATAGCCCCACATGGTGGATGTCTGCTAACAACCTGCTCACAGGGCTGCTCACGGCTCCGTCTCTGTGCAGCAGTTGCTGGTCTGCTGTTGCTTTTAAAGCCTCATCATGCATCCAAGAAAAAAAAGACTCGCTAATTTGATTTCTTTAGGCTAGTTGTCAAGAGAGTAGACTTCTACAAAGGAGAAGTTTCTTAAAGATTAGCTTGCTGTTAAACTCTGCCAATCCAAAGTTCACTTTTTCGGTTTCGAGCTGTAACTACTAGGCCAATGGAAAACAACTAATAAAAGTTTTTTTGTCATCCAACTACTGCTACTACTAAACTCAGCTGAAACTCAGGGGTTGGTTTTTTTTAATAAAGAGACTTAAACATGCTGGAGGTCGTCTCAGACTTGTGTTGGCTGATCTATTAAAATTAGGGTCAGAGGGGAAAACAACCGTCTTATTCAGAGGTTTTGGTGCTTCTCCTGTTTGAACACACTTCTGTACATTTGGACACAAAATCCCTGCTCCTCTCCTGATGGTCCTCACGCCATGTTCTCTAAATATCTGTGGAAACTCACATTAGCTGAATGTTACTACTGATATTCTTACATTCTTTCTTTATTCTTATATTCTTACATTTAGCCTGAACAACATTGCTGCATGTTGAAACACAGCAGAACTGCCGCTCTGATTCATACAATCCAAGCGTCTGCCAAAGTCAGAGATCAACGGCACAATAAGGAGAAAGTGTCCTAATAAAGTGTCCACTGTGTCCAAGTTTCAAACATAATGACAGCGGGTGTCTCTCTCGGTTTCTCTGCACACCTTGTGCAGCTTTCAATAAAGTCTTCTTGCAAAAGCAGAAGGAATGTAAGGGGGTGGACGGAGCGACCGGTTCATTAGTTAATCGACTGCTGATTGGTGTCCTTTTCTAATGAAATTAACAACCTTATTAAAAATAACCCAGCAGCACTACGAAAGTCTTTACATGGGAAACAACAGTCAATCTATCAGTCTATCTATCCATCCCTCCATCGGTCATCTTAACCACTTATCTTGAGTAGTGTCTCCGGAGTACTGGAGCCCATCCCAGCACTCAGAGGGCAAAAGGCAGAAAAACACCCTGGACAGAACGCCAGTCCAGTAAAGAGCATGATCTCACACACACACACACACACACACACACACACACTTTTTCCAGGTGGACCATTTAAGGTTCTCCAGTCCACCTAATGTGCAGGTCTTTGGATGCTGGGAAGAAACCCAGAGGAGATCAACACAGACATGGGGAGAACATGCACAAAAGGCCACGGCAGCTGCAGTCCAACTCAGAACCTTCTGCGTACGGAACCATTTTACTGAATTACATGCTTTTGTAACTATAATTGCTGTGACATTAATCTCGTGTTTAAATAAAGGGCAGGCAAAGCTCTCGTGTACAGATCTAAAAATAAATACATTTCTAATAAAGGGTGATCAGACAGAAAAGAACATCCGTTTCTAGACCCGCCGACGTGGATGCAGTGACATCTGTATTATCTCTTAGCCTTAGAAAAGGTCATCATATCAAAGCCACTTGTGAGGAGGACTGAAACACTGCAAGCAGGGATTCGAACAAATGCATCAGGGAAAGGTCAGGCCTACAGAGATACACCTGGGCTGAGTCGGTGGAACTGTCTACAGGCTGACAGGAGAAACCTGTATATAGCTGCAAAAAAAGAATGTTTATAGGAGGTAAATGCACCAAGCCTTGGCTTTCTTTTCCAGCTATTTGATTCAATCCCGTCAGAGACAGCGGCCGGTTGATGTGGAGAGTCATATTTGCACTGAAGAAGTCTCCACAGTGAGGATCTTTTGGTAACAAATATGTTTTTCTTTGTAATCTTTCCAAATGACTCTTTTCTGTTCTAAGAGTATTTGAAGAGTATTTGAATTTTGGAGCCTGGGGTAAAAAGCTTTCCTGTCCTCTTAATCTGAGTTTAAGTGTTGAGATAAACTTTATACACTGACTGCAATATTGTTGACACTTCTATCATGAATTATTGAAATGGGAAACCTCAGGTCAATCAGGTAAGTCACTTTCTCATATGTGAGTTTCGAGCATCTCGTTCCATATCTTATCCTGGATGTGGATTTAAATGCTCTGCAGCCATTTGTGTTCTGGCTAATTAGTTCATTAAGTCAACCGTGATGTCCGTTCAGATTCAAAAAAGCTTTGGATTTTATTGTCACATTAGCACAACAATGCACTTTGAAGGGCAGCTACAAACACATCTCCATGGTGACGCAGGCCAGCTTTATCTGACTGTGTTGGATATTATTTTAAAGCCTTGTTGCTCTGAACATTTAATAGCAGAGCACTTTTCATTCCTAATAGCTCAAACCAAAGGCACATCCTCTTTAAAACAAGGGTTCTTTGGTTTAATGCTACAAAAACACTTTTCTCTCTGAGCTGTGGGTGAGGAACAGTTTTACACAGCTTCAAAAAGAAGTAGAAGAAAGATTTTAAGGTAATTCAGTTTTAAAGTTACTAAACATGTATAATGGTTTTTCAGGTCCCCTTCTGATAGTTGCGTAGCGTTGGTACCAAAGAGTCATAACTCATTTTTACATTTTTTTTTGAGAATAACATTAAGTTTATGTAAAGAGTCAATATCTGCAGTGTTGGTTCTTCTTTCTCAAGAACCCTGCTATTCACCCTGACCTGCTGTCAATCAACGTCTAGGACAAATCCTGACAGATGGAGCCCATTCTTGCAGGATCAATGCTTGGAGTTTGTCAGAATTAGTGTGTTTTTGTTTGTCCACCTGTCTCTTGAGGATTAACCACAAGTTCTCAATGGGATGAAAGTCTGGGAATGTTTGGATGTTTACTGAAACACTTAGTTATCACTTTGCCTTATGGCCCGGAGCTCCATCATGCTAGAAAAGGCATTGTTCTTCACCAAACATTTCTTGTATGGTTGGAAGAAGTTGGAAGAAGATTCCTGCAGCTGAATCAACATTAGAAGATGATCCAGGCACTTGCTGGACTTTCTTGGGCCCCCTGAAGTCTCTTCACAACCACTGAACATCTCTTTTTGAAGTTCTTGATGATAAATGGTTAATTTAGGTACACTCTTACTAGCAGCAGTATCCTTACTTGTGAAGCCCTTACACGTAACCATGGTTACCAGAGGAAGAACAATGATTTTTAAAGCATCCAGTCTGCTCAATCATAAGGACAGAGTGATCTCCAGCCTTGTCTTTCTCAGCACTCTCACCTGTGTTAACCAGAGGATCATTGAGATGATGTCGGCAGGTCCTCTTGTGGCTGAAATGCAGTGGAAATGGGCTATTTTGGGATTAAGTTCATTTTCAAGGCAAAGACGGACTTTACAAATAATTGTAATTCATCTGATCATCTTCAGAACATTCTGGCCACGGCTGTACAGCCTCCTGTTTAGCCTTCAGCAGTTCAGTCTCACCCATTCACACTGATATTAATCAGTGTTTCAACCCAAACTGCTATTTGACAGTGGCACGAAACAAAATCACCCAATCAGAACAGTCTTACTTAACATGTGTCAGTCTTAAAGACAAAGTAAGCAAAATAGACTAATTCTGGACCTGAGAGGTTGGAAAAGGGTGATGAAAAAAGGATTTGAAATGACTGTATATGGCCAGAGAAGCACACACACAGAAATAAAATACGAGTTTTAACAGTGTTTACGACATGCACCACCCTCATATTTGAAAAAAAAATGGAAAAATCAGTTGCTATGGGCCCACCATGATCTCCCAGCTCAGCCGAGTCCTAATCAGGAGCTCTTTTATTAACAGTGTTGAAGGATGCGTCATCAAATGGCCTTTTCACTTTATGACACGGTTGTATTGGTGTGGTGGCCCGACTGATGGGCTGCCAATAAGTTTGTGTCATCTGCAGCTTGTGCGCCAATGCACAGATATGGAGACCAAAAAAATCATTACAGAACTCTCAGCTGATTGGCTAGGAAAAGGTCAAGCTCTGGCAACCACAGTTGCCCACCAGTTGCCATTATATGGATACAAAAACAGAAACTTGCCCATGCTCACTATTGACTGAAAAACATTGCCTAAAGGAGCCAAAATAAACTGTTTCTTCAGATCACTATTATAAACTTGACCTCCTCAGAAAGAACGCTGGAGAGGGTCACACATACTCAATGACCTCACACCTCTACCAAATCCAATTTCAAGCGAAGCTGGAAAAGAATAAACACAAGAAACCTTTTTAACCACAGGAATTCAGAGGTTTTTGGCGACCCCAGAGTTCTGATACACTCTTTTTCTCGCTGTTCTGACTTCTAAACATAACATTTTAAGGATGATGTTAATTATATCGGCCTTGAAATGAATATGCAGTATTTAAACTGATCAAGTCTGCGAAGCAATAATTCATAAATACATAGAACGTTAAAAAAGCGCCCCGTTGTTTTTAGAAGTAGAATCCGCTTTAATTAACATGTGGGGCTCAAGACAATTTCCAGTGAAACAAATGTGCAAGACAGGAAAGCAATCTGTCTGGGCCATGCACTGGTGGACGACTTTAATCTCTATTCATATGCCGATACAAGATTAAGGAAAGTGGAACAGATGATACATGTAGATCAATTTGCATGGCATTGCTCAATTAAAAGTTGGGAGATCTTCCTACAAACTTCTCACAGCTCACTTTCATTTCCCAAACTGAGCAATCATGTGTTTGTACCAACATTTTTAGCTTATTTTCTGGTTAATTCAAGAGCTGATATTGACATTGTGAAAGAAACTTTCTGTTTCTGATGCCTTTTGAAATCATCTTCTACATCGTGTTATCTAATCATGTAATCAGCTACTAGATTTGTAATAATCCACTGTCTAATTGGAATAAATCCTCTAATAATCTACTAAAAGCATTGAAAGGCTTTTAATAACCAATCAGTAGTGCCATAATGCAGAATCATACCAGCTATTTCAATATCTGTGCAAATAAACGCATTAAAAGACTCTTCCAGCCTGAATCTTATGATTTGTTTCCACAGACAGTGATTTCAGTTCCAGGTAGAAACTCACAGGCAGATCAACACAATTTCTGTTCGTCTCTTTAGAGCTGAAAGCATATTTTCTGGTGACTGACCGTAAACCAGATGCTCCGGTTGAAAGATACAGATGCACTGCATGGAAATTAGGTTGAAAAACCAAAGAGTCTTACTGGAAATTCTGCAGAAGAAATGAATGGCTATGGTAATCAACCGCAGAAATGCGATGAAACAAATGCTGCCAATGGCCATTAAGTTACAAAGTACTACTTTAAGTTCAGTTGCATCTAGTGATCCAAATATTGTGCATAATTTATGAGGCTTTCAAAGTCTCTCGCTTGCCCTGTTAAAATACCACCGTGTTTTAAGCCTGACTCATACAGTCGTCCTCCCCTGCAGCTCCGGTCTGCCACAGGGGCCTAGTTCTAATCGAAATGGATGTGCAGTGTTAACACCTTCTCTAAAACCCGAGAGCATGCGCCAGGTTGCCAGATAATCACCATGTTTCTCTTCCTTGCCTGCACTCCTCTGCTGAAGCTAGAGCCCTTAATTACAAAGCCCTACAGAGAGACATGAGGGAAAACAAACAGACACGGAAATGTAATGATGGAAGGAAAGAGTTACATATTCATCTCACCTCTGCTGGAAGAACAGGACTTATGTGAGGAACGCAGTTCTTTTGAAGCAGAGAACAGACAATAGATATAAACCTCGATATAAAATCGATCTTTTGATCCTCATGTAGATTTCAAGGTTCAAGATTCGAGAACTTTATTTGTCACATACACAGTTAAACAAGTACAACAGGCAGTGAAGTACATCCTTGGATCACTCTTTAGACTGCAAGATAAGAGGTTTAGTATGGAATGGCCTGGAGCAAAATGAAAAGTCTGCATTCATTCAATAAAGTAAGACCAAGCAAAATAGACCAAGCATTGTTTCCTTGAAAGCATCTGCCAGAGAAACGCTTTGTACCCTCATCTATTGGAAAACAGTCAGCAGAATCTCACGCTGAAACGATATCTGTGAAGCATTTTTGATGAATGCACCAAAAAGTGGCCCATCAAAGCTAAATGTAACTCTTTTTGATGTCCACCGTCACGGAGGTCTTTTAAAAAACTAACTTTCTCTTTAATTGTTCACTTAAAAAGAAAATCAGACACTTTCTGTTCATTCAAAATGGAGCTGCCAGAGTTCATAAGAGAAGAGAAGGAAGCGTATCGGCCCCATTAAATCCGCACACTGACACCCAGTGTGTTCCAGAATACATTTTAAGGTAGTATTCTTCTTCTTCTTCTTCCTCCTTTTTGGCCACTCCCTTTAGGTGTGGCCACACAGGATCATCCGTTTCCATTTCTTCATGTCCCCTTTATCTTCCATTTACATTTACATTTACGGCATTTATCAGACGCTCTTATCCAGAGCGACTTACATGTCCTGATTACAGGGACAGTCCCCCTGGAGACACTCAGGGTTAAGGGTCTTGCTCCCCAGTGGTGGGACCAAGAGATGGGACCCAGAGGTGGGATTCGAACCTGGGACCTCTTGATCCAGAGGTCCATAGGCAAGTGCCCTACCACCAGACCACCGCCACCCTATCCACTTTCACACCACCCCCCTGCATGTCCTCTCTCACCACCTCCACTTTGTCCTACCTCTTCTCCTCTTTCCTGGCAGCTCCATCTTCAACATACTCCTTGTCGCTCCTCTGGACATGTCCAAACCGTCCAAACTGAGCTGTCCCTCTAGTATACTTGTCCCTAATCCCGTCCATCCTCATCCCTCCCAACACAAATCTTTAATTCTGACACCTCTTTTCATCTTTTCATCACGTCTCCATCCCCTATAACATCGCTGGTCTCACTACTGTTTCCAACTCACATAACATAACTGGTCTACCTACCATCTCCAACCTGTATGGGGGAGGAGTTTAAATACTCAGGGTGGACAGTTCAGAGTAACGGGGAGTGTGGAAGAGAGGAGAAGAAGAGAGTGCAGGCAGGCTGTAATGGGTGAAGAAGAGTGACAGGTGTGATCTGTGAGAGAATGTCACCGTCTCCATCCCCTATAACATAACTGGTCTCACTACTGTATCCAACTCACATAACATAGCTGGTCTTGCTACTGTCTCCAACCCCTATAGCATAACTGGTCTACCTACCATCTCCAACCTGTAAACATTTACATTTACAGCATTTATCAGACGCTCTTCTCCAGAGAGACGTCCATGTCCTGATTACAGGGACAGTCCCCCCTGGAGACACTCAGGGTTCAGGGTCTCAGGGACCCAGTGGTGGTAGTGCTGGAGGTGGGATTGAACCTGGGACCTCTTGAGCCACAGGTCCATAGACAAGTACCACCACTAGGCCACCACCGCAAAACCTTTCCTTTCACTCTCGCTGATCCCCGTCTGTCACAGATCACTCCTGTCACTCTTCTCCACCCATTCCAACTTGCCTGCTCTCTCTTTTCCCCTCTCGCCATTACTCTGAACTGTCCACCCTGAGTGTTTAAACTCTTCCACCTTCACCTCCTCTACTCCCTCCATCCTCACCACTCCACTTTCCTCCCTTTCATTCACACTCATGTATTCTGTCTTTGCCCTACTCACTTTCATTCCTCTCCTCTCTAGAGCAGATCTCCATCTCTCCAGGTTCTCCTCAAGCTGCTCCCTACTCTATTCTCACAATGTCATATTATTAACCTGCTTCCTCGACTCTTTCCCAGAACTTCCTGCTGTGTCTGATCAGCTTTATCCCTCTATAGTTACTACAGCTCTGTTCATCACCCTTATTCTTGAAGATCGGTACCAGTACACTTCTCCTCCACTCCTTAGGCATCTATTACTGGTCTATAAATAGTTTAATTGCACAAGCCCTACTTATCAGACAGATATGCTCCAGCAATAAGATCTCAGCAAGAGTATTAGAATATCTCCAACACTAGACCCTTTCAGATCCTGCCTGATAACATTTCTGTTTGATCAAGCTTTAAACTCTAAATGTACTGTTGGCTTGCTTGTATTTCTATCCTAAAACACCAAACTATTCTGATTTATCTCCAGTCAACTTTTCTCACGTTCCATTTCTTGTTCCTTTCTTCCACTTATGTACTTCATTTTTCTTTTTTAAAGCTATTATTTTAATTATGTAATAATCCGGCCTTCTTTTCTACATTTGTTTATCTTTTTAAATGCTTTGTATTTCATTTTTTCTCATTTCTAAAAGGACTCTGAATGACTGCAGGGTTATGGAAATAAACTTGCCTTGCTTAGAATACAGCCAGCTGTTTTCACTACTTTGCAGTTAAAGAGTAATTTCACTGCCACGTTTCAGGAAGCAGCTGGAAGACAGAACTGCAGAAAGAAGTAAACAGTGAAGGATATCAGGCTCATGGTTCATAATGACCCCAACACTGCGTGGCAACCTGACTGTATGTCTCTCCAAAACACCTCAAGCTGTCTTTCAGCCTCATCACTAACAAAAAAAAAGACAAAATTAACTTTCCAGAATGAAAACAGAGAGAAACTGAATTACTGGAATGAAGGAATATCCATTTTGTGGTTACGCAGTTATATTCACGTCAATATCTAGCATTGCTAGTTTAACCTTTAACTGAAAACCCTCTGGAGACGAAACCTAGCTAATCATCTCCGGCAGAAACAAAGGTGAAAAATCAGTTCTGCTTCTTCCTACTCCCAGATTATTCTGGGGAGTTTTATCACACAGCTAATTACCATTATGAGCGAGAATATCATTAACCCGACTGACTAACCTCACCTGGGCAGCGGCGGCCTAGTGGTTCGGGAGTCAGCAACAGAATCAGGAGATTGTGGGTTCAAACCCCTACCAGTAGGTCGCCCTGAGGTACCCTTGAGCAAGGTACTGTCCCCATGTGCTTTCGTAGCTGCATGGTGCATGGGCTAAATGCAGAGCTCCAGTTTCGTTGTGGTGCGGTGCTGTGTGTACTCACAATGATGTTAATAGTCACTTTCACTTTAGAAGGACTGTGTCCAAAATCTCAGATTCTCGTATTTGTCGAGGGTAGTGTGAAGAGGCTGTTGCATTAAATGCTTGAAATCCCTGACTCATCCTGACTGGACCTCATTCATCAAATGAAGCTTAATTCTAGACATCTATTTCCTCATGGCATACAATGTCATACCTTTGTTATATTTTAGAAAAGAAGAAACCAACTATAAATACATTGCAACTGTACGTAAGTAGTTTTCAGGTATCTGTACTTTATCTGAAATAGTTTCTGACAGTGTCATTATACCCCGATTGAAATCCATGTAAAAGTTTGAGACATATTTTTTCCTAAAAAGCATATTCCAAAGAACATCTGGCGGCTGCTGTGTAGTGAACGTCCTCTGCAGCAGCAAATAAAGGATTAACACATGACCCTCAGCTCACAACAACTCACTGCTAATACTGTGCCATGCTTTCTCTGCTTGCTCTCACTCTATACGGCACCTATCGCCAAAGGCCACTGCATACAGCTGGAGCTCACAGCAGTAATTCAGGCTTTAGGGAGACTCTGTATGGGCTTGGCAGCGGAGAAATGGGCCTTTACCATCTGACAAGACAGCTCCCTGTTGTTAGCAGAGCAGCACAGCAGGACTGGACCTGATAGCAAGGGGAGCAAACACAAAAATGAGAGTGGTTTTATCAAACTCAGAGAGCTGGATAATTCATTCCTGCAGGAACCAGGAGCAGAAAGCTGGAAATGGCTGATTTTATGGGCGTCAGGGGTTGCAATGCTCAGAGGGTTTGTATAAAGAAAGTAATGCTGGAATGTATTATCAAATTATATCTGCATGGAATCTATTATATACTGAATTGTTGTATCATATAATAATAATTGTATTATTTAAGGGATATTCATTGTTCATGTAAAAACAAAAACTATTTTACGCTATGATGTATTATGTTTATTTTTAATGCATGTCATTTTTAACCCTAAACCATTATTGTTCTACTTTTCATGTAAAACACTTTATGTAATACTGCCATGCGGATACATAAAAATATATGATGATGATAATGATTATAATGATAATGATAATATCAGCAGTATTACTGTTTGTATTTGAGTAGTATCTCAGATACAAACGCGTTCATTTACGTGGGAGAATAAAAGATGGATGTTGATAAGAATCAGCAGAATGAGTAGCAGGTCTGTGTCTGGTGTTACCTCAGCTTCTCTGTGAAGGACAGTCCACCTGCTTCTTAACCACACACACACTGCAGGGGAGCAGGGGATATTTAACTATTTAAAGTGCCCAGAGAGCAGTGATGGGGATGGTACCTTGCTGAAGGGTAATCTACTGGTCTGAAATTTGAACCCATGATCTTCCAATCCTGGGGCCTAGTTGCGATCCACTAGGGTATTCCTTGAGTATTCCTTGCATTTAACCCATACACACAAGTTCAGCAGGGGGCAGCTATGTCCGGCAACTGTGGAGCAGTGGAGGGGATGGTACCTTGCTCAAGGGTACCTCAGGGTAACCTACTGATCTGAGACTCAAACCCATGACCTTCTGATCCAGGGGCCAACTTTGTCTCATTAGTATAAAATATACCATATACTGTACCATATTTGGTATAAAAACCAAAAACTCATTCTGCAGCTACTGGTCCAGAGCAATCGCCCAGGCCACAGGTTCCAGGTCTCGTGTTGTTCCTCTGTGTTCTGAGTTCTAAGAATGTTTGTGGGCTCTGTATGACTGTGAGTAACTGCTGCATGAAAGGAAATCACCTGGAGACGAGGTAAGTCCTGCAGGTGTTTGAGCAGGAGAATTAGGGCCTTGACGTCACCTTGCCAAAGACAACAACTGAACCCTCTTCACTGAGTGCACGAGAGTCTTTGCAGAAGCAGTGCGTGGATGATTATCACACCATGTTTTCGGAGCCAACGAGGACTCCTATCTGAGCTCACCTAATTTCACGGCTATTTGCTAAATGATTAGCATTGATGCGCACTCACACTGACAAGATTGGATTAGAAAAGATTGTATAATGAGACGTCTTAGCAACGGGCATTAAGTCTGCTGGCCATTTCCTCTGATGGCCACGATCTATTCAGGTCGAAGCTTCCCTCCTGTTTCATGGTGCATTTGCCAGAACAACCCTCCGCCATCTCCACAAGCTTCCAAGCCACAAAGGTGGGTCCAGGACAAAATATGCTTTAAAATATTCTTGAATGACTCATCTTGTGTGTGTCATCAAGTAACTTTAGACTGGGTTTCAGCATGTCTGTATACTTTCAGATAACAGATGAAGAAGAGTCCAGTAATGTGACTAATATTCTTCTGAAAGGAGAAGAAGAAGCAACTTTTCCCTCCCAATTAGCAGTGGATGAAGAAGGAGACATGAAGTAATTTACAACGGAGACAGCAGGGTGCACAGCAGCCTTAGAATCTTTGCATTCGGGGGACTAATGAGTTACCCCTGAATCAGGCAGCTCCAAGAAGCTGCTTCACAAGAGCAACACAGAGAATGAAACACCTTCTTTGAGATCCAATCTATCAGACCGTGTGAAGCAAAAAGAAAAGATCAGTTAACGTTCCTAGGGTTCCTTAGTCTGATCATCTTTGGACTTGTGTCTGCAATTAGACTAAAGTTGAATTCATTCTCATGGACATCCTTGGAAGGAATATTTCAAGAAATTTTGACAAACAGTTATGAGCTTATATCAGGTTTAAGCAATCAGCAAACAAAAAAAGCTTTCTGGAGTCTTGAGCTGGCTAATGCTTACACTAATCACTAGTCAATAATCAATAGTCACCAATGTCTAAACAGACCACCCAAACCTCCTACCCTCTCTACTGTTCTATCTTCTCAAACTGCATCCAGCTCTTCATTCAGATGATGCTGGCTTGTTGATGTGCTTTTGGAGACAGCATGACTCACTGAGCTATAAATGAACAACACACTAGAGCTGGAGAAGACTGATGATTTCTCCAGTTAATACATTTACATTACATTTACATTTGTGGCATTCATCAGATGCTCTTCTCCAGAGAGACGTCCATGTCCTGATTACAGGGACAGTCCCCCTGTCACGTGTGTTGGGTTTTGGGCACGCTAGAGGGCGCTCTCTGTCACGTGTGTTGGGTTTTGGGCACGCTAGAGGATGCTCTCGGTCACATTTAGGGTGTTTGTCACATACAAGGTGTTTAGGGTACGCTAGAGGGCGCTCTGTTCTGACTAAGCACACCTGAGCCCCTGCGGGCAGGTGTGCATCATTGGGGCTGACTATTTAAGCCCCGATGAGTCAGAACAGAGCGCGGCTCATTAGATAGGCTATGCCTGCACGTAATGGTGGTTTTTGTCAGTCAGTCAGTCAGTCAGTCAGTCACCTGAGTAGTAACTGCAGTCTGAGTTTTTGTTTGTTTGTGTTTTCTCCTTTGTTTAATAAACTTCTGTTCTGAACCCCTGGCTCGGACCTGACGTCCCTCCGGTACCACACCACCGTTACACCCCCCTGGAGACACTCAGGGTTCAGGGTCTTGCTCAGGGACCCAGTGGTGGTAGTGCTGGTGGGATTTGAATCTCTTGAGCCAGAAGTCCATAGACAAGTGCCCTACCACTAGACCACCATCAAGTAAAAGTGATTATTTATAGATCATCAGAATTTCATAGCAGTGTTTTGAATTGTGTTCAACAACAAATTATTTTCAGTCTTAAACTCCTGAAAGGTTCAGCTTCATCTCAGATGCTTTTTTCAAAAGACTTTCAAAGTTTTCAAAAGTTTCACCCACGCCAAATTAGCTCCAGAACATTACGGAGCATACTGGTGCACTTTACAGTCTTCGGTTATTTTATTTCTTTGCACACACAGCACTGTGCAAAAGTTTTAGGCAGGTGTGAAACAATGCTGTAAACAGAACGCTTTCAGAAATATCAATAATGATTGTTTATTTTTATCAATTGACAAAATGCAAAGTGAACAAAAGAAAAATCTAAATCAGATCAATATCTGGTGTTTCTACCTTTTACCTTCAGAGCAGCATCAGTTCTTCTGGCCCCACAGAGCCCTGATCTCCACATCATCCAGTGTGTCTGGATCACATGAAGAGACAGAAGGATGTGAGGAGCTACATCCACAGAAGATCTGTGCTCAGTTCTCCAAGATGTTTGGAACGACCGACCGGCCGAGCTCCTTCAGAAACCGTGTGCGAGTGTACCTAGAAGAACTGATGCTGTTCTGAAGGCGAAGGGTGGTCACACCAAATATTGATCTGATTTAGATTCTCTTTTGTTCATTCACTGCATTTTGTTGATTGATGAGAATAAATGATCAACACTTCCATTTCTGAAAGCGTTCTGTTTACAGCATTTTACACACCTGCCTCAAACTTTTGCACAGTGCTGTAGATCTCTGTGTGTATGGCATGTGGAGCTGAAATGGTGGATACAAGGTTAGTGGCGAGTGTCGGAAGCTGGTACTATACTCTGCATGTACAATGGATGAAGACACATTTCTGAAACTATCATTAAAAAGTGGAGTCTCCTGGCAGACTGCATGCGTTACTCAGCCGGAAGAAAAGCCCTTTCATCTTATCTTCATCTTTTTTTCATCCATTTCTATTTAACAAATGAGCACTTCCAATTCTCTCCGTTGAAGGCAGAAAACAAGGTTATGATTTATCATTCCACAGCATTTATATTATCTGTTTACTTGAACGATTTTCCAAGGACGTCACACTTGACTTGTGAGTGATGATCCAGCGCTGCGTCTGTTACAGCTGCACATTACTGGCAGTTTAGTCACAAATTGTGTCATTTTGCTGTTTGGCAGCTGATGGTCCTGTGAGGAATTGAGGAAATAGCAACCAACCATCTGGCTTCTTACTCTTATGCTGCTGATGCTGCAGGGAAATCGCCAGCAAGAAATGAAACAGCCTCACGTGCACTGATTTTATTTCTTCATCTTCTTGCGGTTGCGATAGGTGTTCGTATCTGTGTTTGAATCGTAAACGTTTAAATTGCATTTTCTTGTATGTTTTGTCTTTGATAGTTTAGAGCATTTTCTAATATGCAATTTGGTGCTGATGAGTGATGGAACTCATATCTTCCATTACATAACAGGGACCTGCTCCCCTCCCCCTCCCACCCCCAGGAGCCCACCTGCAGGTGTTTATGGGTAATCAGGGAGCAGGCTAGTGAGTGTAAGCAGCTCTGGCAGTTTGACATAGCTTGAGAGCCAGAAAGGAGTGTGCTGGAGTAGCTGTGTGTTTATTGAGTTGGTCAGAAAAGACCCCTCAATCATCATGGGGGGGGGATCCATGCAGTTATTGGCCGGAGGGCAACAGGAGGAAAGCCCAGTCGCCACAGGTAAGAATCATCACACCAGCAGGTGTGTTGTCAAATCTGTCACTGCCGCTCACTGTCCCCCATTGGCCAACGTGGAGTGTCAGCACCCAAATGGAGAAGCACTGTAGCTATGAGGACAGTCACAGGAGGCTCAGGAGATGATGCGTGAACAAATCCCAGTGCAATAACCCTTAAGTCCATGTTTACAGTTTTTCAGCCATACCAGTGCCGAAAGCACCTCATGGTAATTTTGTGTCGTTTCCATTGTGGCGCAAAAATAACTCTGACCTGTTGAAGGTTGAGGGTTTTGCAATAATTCAGAAGGTGTGCTGTGGCATCAAGTACCATGACATTAGCAGCAAATGATTTTTGTCCTGTAAACTGTGGCTTCAATGGATTAAATCATTTTATCAAGTGCATCCCAGAGATGCTTGATCCTGACTGAGATCAGGAGAATTTGGGGGGATAGTTTTTATTGCATTTACATTTACGGCAAGTGAATTCTTTCAATTATTCCTGAACCATTTTTGCAGTTTGATGATGTTTGTGAGTGAGTGTATGAGTGTGTGAGTGAGTGAGTGTATGAGTGTGTGAGTGAGTGAGTGCATGAGTGAGTGTATGAGTGAGTGAGTGAGTGAGTGAGTGCATGAGTGAGTGTGTGAGTGAGTGAGTGTATGAGTGTATGAGTGAGTGAGTGAGTGTATAAGTGAGTGAGTGAGTGAGTGCATGAGTGTGTGAGTGTATGAGTGAGTGAGTGTATGAGTGAGTATGAGTGTTTTAGTGAGTGAGTGTATGAGTGAGTGAGTGTTTGAGTGAGTGAGTGAGTGTATGAGTGAGTGAGTGTATGAGTGAGTGAGTGAGTGTATGAGTGAGTGAGTGTATGAGTGAGTGAGTGAGTGAGTGAGTGTATGAGTGAGTGAGTGAGTGAGTGTATGAGTGAGTGAGTGTATGAGTGAGTGAGTGAGTGTATGAGTGAGTGAGTGTTTGAGTGAGTGAGTGAGTGAGAGAGTGAGTGTATGAGTGAGTGAGTGAGTGAGTGTATGAGTGAGTGAGTGTTTGAGTGAGTGAGTGAGTGAGTGTGTTTTCACCCCTTCAGTGTGGATATATTTTAGTCTTTTTCTTGAAATGCGCTCCTTCAGGAAAGCTGTAAATGCAGCACCACACGGGCCAAAGTTTCCAAAAGCTCTAAAGCTGTCCGTTCCCCAGGAAGCTACAGCAGATTGAGAGCTCAGTAAAAGATTCTGATCAGAAAGTGTTCCAGAGAGCAGAAAGAGGTCAGACTCAGAGCCATGGAGGATACATGGCAGTGTGGAAGGGTTGACTGAGGCCGGTGGAGGAAAGGGTTAATTTATTCATTCGTTATTCTGACATGTTTTTTACTCTTTCTGCAAGTAGAAGATCCACAGAGACAAACCTCAACACACGGTAGATCATTCTGAGGATTAGCCTGCTCTCCTTACCAGCTGTGAGATTTAGCATTCCTGATGACTCTCCAAGCTCTACGGTGCTCTTAACATCAAAATAAGAACACAAGGAAATAAATAATGATGTGGAAAAACACACTTTACAAAGGAAGAAGTAAACAGTGCCACTGTGTATAATATCTGGTTTGAGTGACGGAACCCTATAAAGGCTTTTGCTCAAGAGAGGTGCTGGTTTCTCATCATTCTGAAGAGCAATCAATGAAAGAAAGCTTTCTCCATTGTAATCACATCATAACTCCCCCCTCTGTCCAGATCTCTGTCATTAACCAGCCAGCAAAAGGTATTATCTGAGAAATGTCGCCACCGACGGTGAGCAGACACTTGAAGAAAGATCAATCAAAAAGTGCTGCTTCTCTCCCCACCATTTAGACAGTTGGGAAATGAATGGTGCAGATGAAGAGGAGTCCTACGGATATTAACCCGCCCTCATGAAACTCAAATCAGAAAGGTAATTTCAGATAAAGCCCACTCTTTCTGTTCCAACCTGCTGAAATTGCTTGTGGCACGTCTGAATTGTTTTCTTGCGCCGTTTGTTGTGTAATGCATTTTAAATAACAGGGTGTGTCGGCTCGCCCAGCGAACTCTAATTTCTGAGTCAACGGAGGCAGTACAGTGGTTTCTCCATTTTCTATGTTAACCCTTAGAGCTCCAGACATCTAGATATTATTCTGCTGTTTTATTCACACCATGTCTAGGACATCATGACCTGCTATTTATTGTCTTCCTCTGAAACTGCATCAAAAGTCTGAACATATTTTGCTTAAAAGGTTTGAGCAAATTTGGCCTCCACAAGTAACTAGTTCTGCCAAAGTTAACAGGGTGCCATTGGTGACATTCCTTCTGAATTCAAATGAGATGAGCAATGAGTGTAACCATCAGCGCTGAGCTGATTCAATAAAGCGAGATGGAAACAGTCGTAAGAAAGAACTGGAATCATTGACTGCATGTTTATTCTACATTACAGGCCAGGAGTTTAATAAACAGTAACAAGTGCATTTTCAAACAAAAATATTAGAAATACTTCACAAATGTAAATGTGACTCGATATTTTAGAGCACGTATTAACATACTGTTTCACCAATAAGGGCTCAGACTACTGCTTTTGAAGAAGATGTGTCAGGTCTGTCTTTAGTGCATGAATATTCACTTTGTGTTGGAATTCTGATGCCAGAACTCCAGATGCTGCTAGAAAACATTTTTTCAGATCAAAACTAATGAGATCATGAAAAGGAAAGTTCACACCATTTCCTCTGGTTCATTCTTTTTCAGGATAATAATCCCAGCCATTCTTCAGAATTGCACTAAATTGATCTAATCCAGTCCAAAGATTTTTATGTACAATTGCAAATGTGGACCAGAAATTTCTGAATGTCTTTACTCATCACGAATGACATGAGAACTGCGAGAGTTAATCAGAGCAAAGAAAGAGTGAAAATGTGTCAAAGCTGCAAAGAATCCCTGGGCAAGAGCAAGCTGTGATATGTGCTCACTCTGCTGCTCTTTCTCGCTAGAAAAAGAAGAAAAGCTTGTGAAACTGGGTTTAGCGAAGGTAAATGGAGCAACATCTCAACCACCTCAGACGTACCTGCTGAGATATTTGGAGTGTGCTGTCTGACATGCGTCTGAAAGATTGCATTAAAGGGATGTCCAGCACTTTGCTTGTTATTTTTTTCATTCAGATGCTCACGTCCCAAAAACATGACTAATCTTCTAATGTCTCTTATCACCTTCAACTTGCTGTAATAATGAAATTACTTAACTTTGACCCAATTTGGTAAATGTGGTTAAGATGAATGAGTGAGTGTCACTACCTCAAAATGACAAACACTCAAAGCATATTTCCCACGAAATACTAATCAGCAATGTAAGCAGAGAGATTTCAATACTGCACTAAAGAGCGGCCCGGAGGATAAACCCTCAGAGCCACATTAGGGTCAATACCCAGGGTTAATACCCAGGGTCAATACCCAGGGTCAATACCCAGGGTTAATACCCAGGGTCAATACCCAGGGTCAATACCCAGGGTCAATACCCAGGGTTAATACACAGGGTCAATACCAAGGGTCAATACCCAGGGTCAATACACAGGGTCAATACCCAGGGTCAATACCCAGGGTCAATACCCAGGGTTAATACCCAGGGTCAATACCCAGGGTCAATACCCAGGGTCAATACACAGGGTCAATACACAGGGTCAATACCAAGGGTCAATACACAGGGTCAATACCCAGGGTTAATACCTAGGGTCAATACACAGGGTCAATACCCAGGGTCAATACACAGGGTCAATACACAGGGTCAATACCAAGGGTCAATACACAGGGTCAATACCCAGGGTCAATACCCAGGGTCAATACCCAGGGTCAATACCCAGGGTCAATACACAGGGTCAATACACAGGGTCAATACCAAGGGTCAATACACAGGGTCAATACACAGGGTTAATACCCAGGGTCAATACACAGGGTCAATACCCAGGGTCAATACACAGGGTCAATACACAGGGTCAATACACAGGGTCAATACCCAGGGTTAATACCCAGGGTCAATACCCAGGGTCAATACACAGGGTCAATACACAGGGTCAATACCCAGGGTCAATACACAGGGTCAATACACTGAGGTAATACCCAGGGTTAATACACAGGGTTAATACCCAGGGTCAATACCCAGGGTAAATACACTGAGTTAATACCCAGAGTTAATACCCAGAGTTAATACCCAGGGTCAATACTCAGGGTTAATACCCCGTGTCAATACACTGAGTTAATACCCAGCGTTAATACCCAGGGTTAATACCCAGGGTCAATACCCAGGATAATACCCAGGGTTAATACCCAGGGTTAATACCCAGGGTCAATACCCAGGGTTAATACCTAGGGTAATCCCCAGGGTTATACCCAGGGTTAATACCGAGGGTTAATACCCAGGGTCAATACTCAGGGTTAATACCCAGGGTCAATACACAGGGTCAATACACTGAGTTAATGTAATAACTTATTAATTTATTAATAATAATAAATTATTAATAAATAAAGGATTATTATTATTAATACCCAGCGTTAATACCCAGGGTTAATACCCCGGGTTAATACCCAGAGTTAATACCCCAGGTTAATACACCGGGTTAATACACTGAGTTAATACCCCAGGTTAATACCCAGGGTTAATACCCAGGGTTAATACCAAGGATAATACCCAGGGTTAATACCCAGGATAATACCCAGGGTTAATACCCAGGATAATACCCAGGGTTAATACCCAGGGTTAATACTCAGGGTTAATACACTGAGTTAATACCCAGGGTCAATACACAGGGTCAATACCCAGGGTTAATACCCAGGATAATACCCAGGGTTAATACCCAGGATAATACCCAGGGTTAATACCCAGGATAATACCCAGGGTTAATACCCAGGGTCAATACTCAGGGTCAATACACAGGGTTAATACACTGAGTTAATACCCAGGGTCAATACCCCGGGTCAATACCCAGGGTTAATACCCCGGGTCAATACCCCGGGTTAATACCCCGGGTTGACTATCTGTGTATTGGGAGGGGAAGAGCGTCCAGAACTGAGTTAACCTGATGTGAACAAGACCCGAAAACTTCTTAACCCCCCAAATAATCCTAGCCCTTTCAATATCTTATATCCACACAGATCATTAAAGCTTTCTGTCTAAAAGCCGACCGTGCTGCCTCATGGGTAATTCCAGAGAGACGCTCAGTGTTAAAGGCCACTTCAGGGCTCTAAGCCTGAATTTGCATTGCAAGAACCACTTGCTGGATCAGATCATAAAAATCCCAGCTATGTGTGAGTGAGGCGTTCTCCAAAAAGCTGACATTTAATAATATCGCGGTCTAGTCCAAACTCTGCGGCACCATGATTAAACTTAGGGAACTGTGATAGTGTGAGCAAACAGAATAGACAAGAGCTTGATCTAAATCATATTCAGGTCAAGAGATGGTAATTGCGCTCATTAAATTACAACCCGTTACCGAGCCGGTGGCACCAGCGACGAACTGAAATGAATTCAGGAGCTGCGTGAACGTATTTAATTACAGCCTGCAATCAGCCATATTATGAGCACAAATCCATCTTGATTATTTGGTGCTGCTTTTTTCCATTCAGATGTTACACAACCCCCAATGCACACAGAATATCCTTAACTCTGTTAACTCAAGCTCAATTTCATTACCACAGTTCAAGAACCATCACACGCCGTGGAGCAATGTGATCATTTCAAAGGGTGAGTTATAATAAGGAACGAAATCTGAACAGCAAAACATCTCATGGACCCTCGAGACTGTGGGAAGCCTTCTCTTTTTGAAATGACCACTAAACTCTGACTTTCACACAAAATAAAGGCGCTCAGATTTTTTGGCTCTGAAAAACAGTTAAAATACAGATCTCTAAAAACTCCAGGCAGTTTTGAAAGTGACTGTTCTTGTCATTGTGAAATGCAGCGCAGCACAACACAACGAAATTCAACCTCTGCGTTTCACCCGCTACTAACAGCGCCCGGGGAGCAGTGACGGGGCGGTACCTTGCTCAAGGGTACCTCAGGGCAACCTACTGGTGAGGGAATCGAACCCACAATCTTCCGATCCGGGGTGACTCCCTGAACACTAGAGCACCGCCGCCCCACATCAGCTGGTCACTAATATTCAGCAGAGGTTTTATTAAATATGACAGATATTTTACAGAGAAAACTCCAGCTTCTGTTTCCTCATGAACAGACCTTCCAAAGAGGGTTTTACAGAACAGGGTACTGAAATCTCAGTACAACACTGAATTATACAGGGTAATAAAACTATCTTCTTATCTTATCTACAGTTTTCTCTGTAAAATATCTGTCATATTTAATAAAACCTCTGCTGAATATTAGTGACCAGCTGATGTGGGGCGGCGGTGCTCTAGTGCTGAGGGAGTCGTCCCGGATCGGAAGATTGTGGGTTCGATACCCTCACCAGCAGGTTGCCCTGAGGTACCCTCGAGCAAGGTACCGTCCCTGTCACTGCTCCCAGGGGGCTTTCAATCGCTGCCCACTGCTGCACGTGTGTGTGTGTGAAACGCAGAGGTGGAATTTCGTTATGTTGTGCTGCGTTTCACAATGACGAGGGTGGTCACTTTCACAAAGACTCTGTTCTGTTTTTTTCTTCCTTTTTACCTGTAAAGTCTTTTTGATGTTCACTTACTGACCCCACTGTGAACAGTTCTTAATCAGTAAGCTTCTCTAGAATGGACAATAATTGAATTACTGTTTAACATTATTATTTTAAAGAATCTACAAAAATCTCACAAATCTACGTTGCGGTTCTATAGGTTTTAAAACAGTTCTTCACACTTTCACATCTCACTAAACGTCTCTTTAAGAACACGTTTCTATGGCAGCGCTCTCCAGAACCTTTTTTAGGTCCTTCATTCAGAGAGCGTATATAACTATTATAATCATTAACATAACTTACATAAATAAGAAACCATTGAACCCAGTTCATTATTCAACAACATGCTAATACCAGTATTAGCAGAACAAAGGCAGGAGAATGAAGCCTGAGTCTGTGCTTGCTTGCTGTGTGATCTTTGCCACGTTCCTGCTTGTTCACATCAAAAACGTCTGAATGCAAAGATGAAGTAATCTGTTTTTTTTTATGACACGCTCTTAGATCAGATCCCTCAACAATAAAGATCATGGAGAAGTCTTTGATCTTAAGATAAGAGAGAATCTTCTCAGTTCTCATTTCCAACCTTCACCTTACGGTTTTTCTACAAACCTTAGATATTTAAATAGTCTTTTCTCCTCCGTCATAACCTAAAACAGCCTGTCCGCTTTCATCCCCTCCTCTGGTGAACAATTTCTTCTAAAAGCTGGTTTTCATTGAAAACCAGCTCAAGCGTTAGGGATGTTTTCTGGCCCCAGTGATTAAATCAACAGGAATATTCTATCTGAGAGAGAGAAGAATCAGATTCATCCAAAAGACAGTCTTATTGTTAAGGTGGTATTTCCATTCTCAAAAGGTCCCTCTTAAGCCCCTTTCCCAGCTAATCTACAGCAGGCATCGGCCGGAGGAGAGTATGTGTGAACACCCTTGTGCACATGGGTCAGACTGGACATTGTTTGACACGTTGGACGTCTTGATATCCTCAGCGTGATGTATTTGTGTGATAAAACTGCAGGGCCAGTCTCTCTGGAGCAACTCAGGCTTCAGGGTTTTGCTCAGGAACCCAGTGATGGTGGTGCTGCAGGTGGGATTCGAGCCTGGGAGAGTCTACCACCACCACTTTAAAGTAGATGTTTGGTTACTGCTAGCTTTATGATCTTAATGGCTGACAAAAGAGCAGGTATCTGCTGTACTATGATGTTCATGATATGATGAAATAAAAGTTCTAAGCTCTGAGAAAAGTGACTGTTTACTATGTAAGGAAACAGAAGTACATGCTACTGAAAGCTAGATTGATAGATTTGAAGCTTTATTGGAAAAGGCGCATCACATGACTACAAGTGGTGCATAAAACCATGAGAACACTGCAGGAAATATCCCCACGACATTTCCCACAGAACATCTGGGTTTTCATGTGATGAATCTACTAGTGCAGAGTTTCTGTTAGTCATCATTCAATACTTCATCAGCAGTCAGTTTTTAGCCACAGGACTCTAATGGATGGATGTTTTCTGTTTGTGGACCTTCTCAGTCCAGCAGAGATGATAAAGCAGTGAAAAAATAAAAAACAGCCCTGTTGTCTGTAATTCTCTCGCACTAATACACCAGCGTCTCGGCTGCGCCAAGAACCGTCCACTGCTCAAGTAATATCTGTAGTTCAGTGTTGGTCCTTTCCAGTGAAAGGTGGGAAGAGGAGGCCATGAGCTGAGTGCTAACTGAAGGGAATTTAAACCCACAATGTGCACCTAAACTGTGGAAACCTGATAAGGTGAGTATTTACTAAAGCGCTTTCAGTATTTTGGGTGGACGGACGGGTGGACGGGTGGATGGATGGATGGATGGTTGGACTGATGGATGGAAGGGATGGATTCGTATGACTATAGAGTTAAAGAGATAAAGACAGTCTGGTTCAACACCATAATTCTACAGATAATCTAAATAATGTCCTCCCTCCACATTCCAGGATGACAAACGTAAGGTGCAGCGGTCCAAATCCATTTGTCTTTTCAGCAGACATGATGGAACACTGGGACACCTGTAAAATCAGTCAGTCTTTTTCTGGGCTGCTTGTCCTAATTAGGGTCGCGGGGGGTGCTGGAGTCCATCCCAGCTCACACAGGGCGAAGGACGGGGACACACCCTGGACAGGTCACCAGCCCATCGCAGGGAGGAGCGAGCCGACGGGGACGGCACCTTGCTCAGGGTACCTCAGGGCAACCCACCAGTAAGAACCCCCGATCCTCCGATCCGGGGCAACTCCCTAACCACCAGGCCACCGCCGCCCCGCCCTGTAAAATCACTAGACCTCAATCCCAACTCGCAAACTGGAATATTAGAAGACAAACAGGAATGACTGGATGAGTCGCTGATATGAGATATCGGCCGAATCCTGACCTGACAGCACTGATGCGTTTATGAAGGAGAGCAGGAGCAAAACCAAGAATTAGAAAAGAAATGATGCACAGGACATACTTCCTCTGCTGCTCCCAACAGATTTTAGAGCTTGTATTAGAATAAAATTAGAATAAAAACATTTCCTCACTTTAAAGCCCGAACCATAAAACATTACCCTCGTTTTAAGCTACTAGCAAAACTAATTATAAAATTATCAAATACTTTTGTTGTGATAAACAGCAGTTTCTTAAAATGAAAATGTAGTGAATATGATTTTGATTTGATGCACAGCACTGGTTTGCTGCTAGCCTTGGTCCTTTTTCACAGCACCCCCAACACACACACACACACACACACACACACACACACACACACGCACACACGCACCCCCCCCCCCCCCCCACACACACACACACCTCCCTCTTTCATCATCAAAAAACCAAACCAGCGTCTCATAATTAATGTGCTGTCCAATTTCCTGTAGATTAAAGGCAGGACAATTAAAAGCAGCGAGCAGAGGCAACGGAAATGGAAAACACTACACGGATAAAGCCTTTTATTTTGGGGGACACTTGCGGTGGTGAAGCAGCACAAAGAAATCTGAAGTCCTGGGAAAAAAAGGAGCACTGGCCATTCACCAGCACACTCAGTCTCTAGCAGAGCACAGACTCAGACGTTCTACCAGAAAAGCAAAACCCAGCTCCTGTTCAACAACTCAGACACTCCATGAAGATTTGTCCAGCTGACCACTCCTTCCTCACATTCAGGAAGAAGACCGTGGCAGAGGGAAAGCAGGAGGAAACGCGCAGAAAGAGCAGTCGAAGTGTGCAGAAGGCTGGATGCTCTTAAAGTGGTTCTCGAAATGCTCATGGTTTTGAAAAGCTTATTAAAAAGATGGAAACAGATTGCATGCGGGTTCCAGGCTCTGTCCCTGGAGAGGCAGCCATATGTGCTGAGAGTGCACTGCTGAGTGGAGGCCTTTTGCGAGAACGTTTAAAGCCTCTTCCGTATTCACCACTCGCGCCCTTGTTCATTTCATTACAGCTGTTGACATTTGCAGCCTCTGTAAAGAACAAATCCTAAACTTGGATTCATTTGTTCTTCGGTCCTTGATCACGTATCAGTTTTTGGATAGTGACAGCTGTAGAGCGCTGGGCCACGATCATAAACGAGAGTATGGGTTAAGATTTTCAAATATTCAGATATTTTGCTTTTAAAACCTTGTTTTAAGCCACTGCGTCTCCACCCCTCACCTCCTCCTGCTTTATAGCACTGTTATCTAGATGTCCTCACAGACAACACATTTTTAAATTCTTTTTCTTTGGTTGCTAAATGGTGGTTGCCAAACTGCTTCTAGATGCATTACCACTACCTTCTGGGGGCAAGTGAGCAGAGGTGGGAGCTGTCCATCTCTTTGTGAAAGTGAAAGTGACTACCTCTTGTCATTGTGAAATGCAGCACAGCACAACACAACAAAATTCCACCTTTGCGTTTCACCCACACACATACGTGCAGCAGGGGGCAGCTATTGAAAACACCTGGGGAGCAGTGACAGGGACAGTACCTTGCTCAAGGGTACCTCAGTGCAACCTACTGGTGAGGGAATCAAACCCACACTCTTCGAGCCAACTCCCTAAACACTAGGCCACCGCTGTCCATGTGAAAGCAGCAAAGAACGTTAACACTACTGATATGCTAGCACTTCACTCCGGCAGATGACGAATGCGCTGGTATCTAGCAGTGTACCGATGTTGACAAATAATGAAGGCTTGCAAGTAAAATCCTAAATTAAGAAGGGAACTGTTGGTTGGCCATAAGGGGTCATTTGTTCCATGCAGTGCTGGAATAAACCTTTCACTTCTAATTTATCCAGGGGCGCCCAGACTTTCACACACAAATGGACACCTACCTATTAACCCGCCCCTGCACCATGCACAAGGACATTCACAGAGTTTTGTCACACCTGACAAAACTCTGATGACTGTTATTATCAGAGGAAATATCAAGCTCCCTCATCAGTTTACATCCATCCAAATAAGTCCTGTGTCACAACAGTATGGATACCAAATCTTTACATTTTTGTTTGATTTTTGGTTTTGATTCTGATCTGGACATGAAATGCAGTTTATTGGAAGCATTTATTAACTTATTTCCCAACCAGCAAAACCATTGCTTCATTTTAATCCTGTATTAAGTCATGTGGTCATTACCTTGCCAACATTTCCCCTGGAGGAACGCAGTGAGCTCTGTCCCGTTACTGTACTGACACTGAGACAGCAGGGACAGTGTCACGGGACAGCTGAACCGCTCGTGTGATATTGTTAACTGAACTACAGGATCACAACAGAAATCTCAGGCTGAACTGATACACTCTTCTGTGATTTAGTTTTGGGTCAAATATTTTCTGAAGTGCAATATGAACTTAATAATATTCCACCTGTACGTCTTAAGTCCTCAAATGACATCCTTAATTAAAAGCAGACACATTTCGAAATGCATATTGTATATTGATTACCTTTCCTGGGAGAATAACTACACTATCCGATTCTATATTTCAAATAATCAGATGTGATATCACGCAAAACGAAAAACAGCCGGGGCCGCTGGAGTAAGGGTTTCCTCAAACCTCCAGTTATATATGCACATCACCGGTACTGGAGAATAAAGTCAGATATCAATAGGCAGCAGACCCGATTACTGACGGTTAGTGTGACGACGCTGTGTAAGAACCCACATCTGGGAGCGGTTCTTTTTACTCACCCTAAAGTCTTCTCCAGTCGACTTGCAGGTGAACCCACAATCTCACCCAGTGTGCAGAACATCTGCCCAAGGAAATCCTGAGGAAGCAGTAGGGATGGAAGAGAAAAAGAGAGAAGAGAGGGGGCATGTATGTATGAAAATTACAGCACAAAGCTTGTCATGTTCCCCACTCCCTACAAGCTCTCTTCTCTAGCTATGGTAATAGATTGAAAGGCTTTAGACGTACGTTGCATTCTGAGGGCTTCCAGGAGGGAGGGCAGCAGCCATGTTAGCAACAGAGCACAGCATGTAACAGAAAGGATAAGACAAA
>CM029371.1:30306368-30323868 GCA_017165825.1 Hepsetus odoe
CCAATTAATGTCTAGAACTAAAAAACTGTGGTTCGGGCGTTGGCCACATGATCGGAAGATCGGGGGTTCGAACCCCTTCCCGATAGGTTGCCCTGAGGTACCCTTGAGCAAGGTACCGTCCCCGTCACACTCCTCCCTGTGATGGGCTGGCGACCTGTCCAGGGTGCGTCCCCCGTCCTCGCCCTGTGTGAGCTGGGATGGACTCCAGCACCCCCCCGCAACCCCGCTTGGGACGAGCGGCAGAAAATGACTGACTGACTGACAACTAAAAAACTGCAACAGTGGAGAGAGTTTGGAAATCCTTCATCTAAAAATTAACTTTGGATGATGTTGAAACTGATTTGTGGATCAGTCTGCATAAATGGCCTTCTGGGGGAAAAGTGAGGTCTGCAACCTGGAAGATGTGGATTCAAATACACAGCCGTGCTGGACTCACGAGCTTTCATCATGTGAGCTGGGCTGAAGAGCAGCACAAGGAGAAAGTGAAGTTAGTAAATTAGAAGTTCATTAAGTGCCCACAATCTGATGAGAGTCTGATGTGTAACTCCACGTCCAAGTTTTCATTACACAAACAAGCCCCCAGCCAGAAAGCTAAGCCAAAACAATTACACTCTAGGTGTCCAATAAATGTGCACACACACACACACACACACACACACACACACACACACACACACACACACACACACACACACACACACACACACACACACAGAGCACAAAGCGGTCATCTGTCTGGGTGACAAAACCCACACAGCCCCATACTGTCACTAAAGCAGCGTGGGATGGAGGGATGGAGGGATGGAGGGATGGAGAAACGTTTTGGTTCCAATAAAGAAACTCAAATGAAGGCCAGTCTTTTAGTGAGACCCGTGCTGTCGTTCTGAATCTTAAAACATAAATGATACATACGATTGTGTGACAACTGATAATCATCCCAACAATTAACATTTTGTTTCATTAAATATACAGATGTACGTAAACACTACCGTCAGCTCAGAAAAGCTTTGTGCTGTTTCGTGAGTTTCTAAGTGGACCTGTGGGGCGGCCGGAACTAAAAATCCCACTTAATATCGACCTTTTCCTTAAAAACATCAAAAAGCTTTCTGAAACTGCTCAAACTGCCTCCAGTTCTCCATGAAGGTGGTTCAGATTTATCCGTATGAAGAGGAAGTTAAGATTGGGTTGACTATTTACTTCTAATTTAGTGCCAACGTTAAACTAAAGAAGACATTTTAACTCCCTTCATGTCTCTACATGGCTATTAGAAACGCTGAGTGGAACGCCTATTTAAACACTTTCATTGAAGGTCTTAGGCTTGATATTTTTTTCTAAATCAAATTCAAACAACAAAGCTTATGTTTACATTGAATTCATTTCTCTTTCTGCTCCTCACAAATCTGCAGGAGACACTGTGTAAAGCTGCATTAAGGCAAACATTGGTTCCAGATATCAGTTTTTTATTTTTAAGTCTCCGTGATCTCAAGAACTGTTGTTTGCACCAATTTTGGGGGAGACCTAAACGGGGAAATAGATCAGCCAAGAAATGTTTGATGCCCAGATTTTATTTCTGTAGATAAGAACTAGAGCTGTACTCTGAGCACTCCTCAGGCTCCTCTCACTTTCCAAGATTGTGTTAAACAATCTGGTCAGAAGCTCCACCGCCATCTCCCCTAAACATCTCCATGCTTCCACTGGTATTTCATCCGGTCCAACAGCCTTTCCATTCTTCATCCTCTTCATCGCTGCCCTTACTTCCATCTTGTTTATTTGCTGCACTTCCTGGTTCACTCTTCTCACATCATCCAATCTTCTCTCTCTCTCATTTTCTTCATTCATCAGCTCCTCAAAGTATTCCTTCCATCTGCTCAACACGCTCTGTTCACCTGTGAGTACGTTACCATTTCTATCTTTAATCGTCCTGACCTGTAGCACATCTTTCCCAGATCTGTCTCTCTGTCTAGCCAATCGTTAAAGGTCCTTTTCTCCCTCTTTACTGTCCAACCTCTCATACAATTCACCAAACACCTGATCTTTGGCCTTCACCACTGCTTTCCTCGCCCTGCGGTTCATCTCCTTGTACACCTGTCTACTTTCTTCATCTCTCTGACTGTCCCATTTCTTTTTCTTCTTCTACAGATCTAATTCCTTTCTCTTTGTTTGAGATGGATGGCTGTCCACCACCTGTGTGCTGGTCAGACAGTTTAGGAAAGCAAGTCCATCAATCTCCGTGAGGGTCTCCTGAGTTCCATATCAGCTACTCCACTGAGTCGGCGAAACTACTATCATCTTGTTTCTCTCCAGACCTGAACTTCAGATCAGCTCCATCAGACTGTCTCTTCTGTAGGAGCTGCTGCCATGATGATTAAAGCTTCCCCCACTCAACCAGAGCTTCATCATGAGATCATCAACCTCCAGTTACATTCACCAGTGGACTCTTTTACTGGAAATTACCATTATACTGGATTTTTCTCTTTCTTTCTTTCTTTTTATTTCCGGTGTGGACCAGAGGAGGACAGATTCCCCTTTTGGGTCTTGGTTCCTCCCAAGGGTTCTTCCTCCTGTTTGGGGAGTTCTACCCCTGTCGCTCTTGGTTCACCCAACTGGGGCTCGGACCGGATTCTGTAAAGCTGCTTTGTGAACAACAACAGTTGTAAAAAGTGCTTTATAAATAAAGTTGTCTTGACTTGACTTCTTCACCTGCCTCTTCTATACACTCCTTCTGGGTTCCACCGCTAGGTTTCCTTATCCTCCTTCTTCTGTCCGGATGTCACACCAAGTATCTTCCCAGCTGTCTCCCTTCAGACTTTTAAACAATAGAAATAGTTTTTCAATGAATCCATCTCAAAAACACCACCTCAAAACTCTTGATCTGACAAAACCAAAAAAGGTCCAACTAGCTCATCTTTAATAATACCAGCCCATCCCAGTACCCCACCTCCACCTTGCTGGTGTCTGAGTGGAGCTCTGTCCCATTACTGATGTAGAAACAGGCCCGTCCCTCTGGTCCATCAAGAGTCACTCTCGTCTCATCTCCATCAAACCTTTAAAAATCAGTCTGGAGATGTTTCTTGGTTCAGTCTTGATGTTCAGTGGTGGTGTTTTTTTTTTTCAGTGGTGGTCAGTCTTCCTTACCTTGTCCACGTCTCTGAGTCTGAATACCTTGTTCTCCAGGTAGGGTCAGTTCTGGAATATGACAGCACTGGAGGATCATCGGTTCCTGGTAGCTTCATGTTTGATTCTTCTCAAAGCTTCAGCAGTTCATTTTTGTCGTTCTTTCTCAACACATTTCTTGTGACCTTGTTGACTGTTTACAACAAACCGTTTGATGGTTCTGTGATCATGTTTACATTTACATTTACAGCATTTATCAGACGCTCTTCTCCAGAGAGACGTCCATGTCCTGATTACAGGGACAGTCCCCCCCTGGAGACACTCAGGGTTCAGGGTCTCAGGGACCCAGTGGTGGTAGTGCTGGAGGTGGGATTCGAACCTGGGACCTCTTGAGCCACAGGTCCACAGGCAAGTACCACCACTAGACCACTGACCCGATATCTTGCAATTTCAAGAATGCTGCAGGCATCAGAAAGTCTTTACATTTTCTGACTTTTCAAAGTCCATTCTCTCTTTTTTGGTCCATTTTGCTGAAACTCACCTGCGTGTTAATTGTGCACACTGTGTACGTCTGCCTGAGTGTTTCTTATAAATCATGCAGAAGAAAATGCTTCAGAAAATGTACCTTCCATTTCTCTGAATGGTTAAATAATCTGCGGCAGCCACATTTTGACACCTAAAACATCTAGCTGTCCAAACTTTATACATCCAGACTGGATCCAGACTGCCCTCTTGCTGAAGGATTGCACTGGCACTGGGCATGATTGCATAGAAAACTCTACAATAAAACTGGCCAAGAATCTAATATCTTAAAGAAATGGAACAGAGGTTGCAAGAGAAGTGGAGGGAAAAGGTCATGGCTGTCATATCTGCTGGAAACAACAGGGCATTTACATATTTATATTCAGCGAGGAAAGTCAGTGAGGGGCGCACTGCACAGTGCCATTGGGTGGAACCAGCACTTATCACCTAATGCTATTTTAAGAGAGAGTGTGTGTGTGTGTGTGTGTGTGTGTGTGTGTGAGAAAGATGGGATGTGTGTGTGTTTAAATGTATTTACACTGTGCCTGGCCTAAAAAAGCTAAATTTAACTAAGCAAATAACTATTTTTTCTTACTATAATTAAAGTTCTGCGGAGATGAACAGGTTCATTCAGAAAATGTATCCTGGTCAGAGAACAGAAGTTACCCTGTTTGACATTATTGGTCTCCACCAATCAAAGAAAAAAAAAATTCACTGAAGATGCACTAACTGGGTCGGGAACTGCTCTGTAGGAATTGCCTGGAGGGATAATGCTGAACCATCATCTTTGAGGAAGACATGTGGTCAGAAAACGTTTCAGAGATTAGAGATCAATGAAAGTTTTGGTGAAATCAAAAATCCACAGTGGAACTCACGGCTATGTTTAATAGTGAATGCAAAGAGGACTGAAGATATTTGGGACTGAACTGCACATCCCTCAGAAGAGCAGGTATCAGTAAGGCTGATACTTTGCTAGAGAACATAAAGACTGGACTCAGAAACGGTGCACACCCAAAAAGGAGGGTGACGACCAGAATATGAATGACTGAATAAACAGCTTTCCTGGTAACGCAGCCATATATGAGATGCCAAAAGCAGGATCCATCAGAACAATCTGGTTCATGAAGCACTATTTCCATAATTTACAGGATTGGCCACCGGAGTTCAGACCTTAACTACTTTGAGAATCTTTGAGATGTGCTGGAGAAAACTTTTAGCAGCGGTCTGACTCTCCCACCATCTTGAAGGAAAACTGATTCAACGAGACACTGGAGAAGAAAACTGGTGCAACTCTGGACTGAAATGAATGTTTTGACTCATTGCAACAGCGGTAAAGATACCACAGTGAATGCAGGGCGCCATTTGGCACGATACAGAGATCCTCCCAGTTATAGGGGTTCTCCAGCAGCTTATGACCTAATCTTTGTCCAGTCCTGTAGCAACCAGTCCACTGAAATTCCCTGCACTTAGATAAGGACAGAAAACAGAACAGAAGACGTTTCGTAGAGATGGCTCCTCGAGTATGACGGTGCATGTGTGCAATGTTCATGTTCAGAGCTGCTGTTCTGCGGCTCCCAGCAGCGACAGGACTCGCCTTCAAACAACAAGCTTTTCACTGCAGAAGAACCTTCAGTCTGGTGACTACAATAAAGTTCAGGAGTGACACATTCCATCACAACGTCCTCAGCTGGATGAGATATTTCCAGTGATCACATTGTTCTCAGGAAGGAAGAGTATGATATAGTTAAATGAATTTATTTGATCAAATTAATCACGATGATGATTTATATCCTCAAGGCGCCCAGAAAGCAAATCATTCATTTTGTTTTCTTTTTCTCTTTTTAGTAAACACTGCATGAAGATCCTCAGTTCCTTATTGAAAGCCAAGTTGAAAATCGCGCAGTTCCTTCTACACGACGCAGAGTCCACAGCGAACAAGTCTAAACTGAGGTGTCTGACACCTGCTTCAGACACCAGGACGCCCAGCTTCTCCTGTAAATCAAAGGTACCCTCCACAGTGACTTCGTCAGACTGAGAGACATGGAGAAGACTAGATTTATTCATTTCGCTTGTATGCACACGTATGACACGCACCTCATCAAGCAACACGAGCGCATGTTCACACGGTCACATAAGAGCACCAGAGGACTTCACAGTAAGACCAGACTCCACAGAAAGGAGTTTTTGACACGTAATGTCTTTATAAATGGAGATCACTGGCTCTGCATCCCGTCTGATAATCAGAACAACAGGCACTCCTAAACAACCGAAGACAAAGTGGCCCATTAAGGCAACAATTTTCCACTCTGATCGCTTCACTTCCTCAGAGCCGTCGTCCAATCCACACTGAGCGACGGCGGCACCCATCAAATACACAGTGGAGAGGAAGGACATCGTTCATCACAGTGACGAGACCATGTTATTACCTCACCACCTCCACCCCTAACACACACACACACACACACTCACACACACACACACACACACTCACACACACACTCACACACACACACACACACTCACACACTCACACACACACACACACTCACTCACACACTCACTCACACATACACACTCACACACACACACACACACACTCACACACACACACTCACTCACACACTCACTCACACATACACACTCACACACACACACACACTCACACACACCCACACTCTCACACACACACACACTCACACACACACACACACTCACACACACACACACACTCACTCACACACTCACTCACACATACACACTCACACACACACACACACACACTCACACACACACACACTCACTCACACACTCACTCACACATACACACTCACACACACACACACACTCACACACACCCACACTCTCACACACACACACACACTCACACACTCACACACACACACACACTCACTCACACACACACACACTCACACACACACACTCACACACACACACACACACTCACACACTCACTCACACATACACACTCACACACACACTCACACACTCACTCACACACACCCACACTCTCACACACACTCACACACACTCACTCACACACACAGGCTCGCACACACACACACACACACACACTCACACACACTCACTCACACACACACACACACTCACACACACACACACTCACACACTCACTCACACACACACTCACAGGCTCGCACACACACACACACATGCTCGCACACACACTCGCACACACACACACATGCTCGCGCACACACTCGCACACACACACACACACATGCTCGCACACACACACACTCACGCACACACACACACTCGCGCGCACACACACACACACACACTCATGCTCGCACACACACACACACTCGCGCACACACACACACACACACTCATGCTCGCACACACACACACACTCACCCATACACACTCTCTCTCTCTTTCTGTCTCTCTCTCTCTGTCTGTCTCTCCCTCCGTCCGTCTAGAATAATAGAATACATTTACATAAATTTACATATTCTTTTACTGTATTAAAACCCACTGTAACCCCAAAGCAATAGGACTGTTTACAAAAACTGATCACTGATTCTTTTGCTCTTAACTTTCATAATCTCACCCGTATCTTCTTCTTATTTACATCACTGTCATTTCTTATTACACAGAGACACGTTTGGGTCATTCCCTGCCTGTTTACTCTTCTTGTAAGAGACAGTACTTTTTAATATTTCTGCTCAAACTGTACATATTCACATCAATATTTTTTTATTTTGTACTTCTGTTTTTATGTTATCGCACTGAGGATGGAAAAAGCACAGGAATTTCCCTTAATTTAATAAAATCTTATTTTTCTTTGTTTTTGTGTATTGTTACTATACTGATAAACTGGCATTATGGGTATTGTAGTCCACTGCTGCCTTTCAATTTCGAACATAGGTTTGATCACGAAGCTCGTCCTAGTTTTTCAAAGAAAGAACTGAAGGAACGTTCTGTATTTTGAACGATTTAACCGTGCGTGTATAAAGTGCTGTTCTTTATAAGCTCTCATGGTGTTTTTCCCTCCTGTGCTGATCAGCTAGGTTGATGTTACTTTCCCAAAATGTAAGCGCTTCCCTTTTCAACACTCAAGTCCAAGCAGAACAAGCAGTCTGTGTGAATCTTTTTCAGATCTGCCCTCTGACTCGTCTCCTGAATGTTCTCTTAGGGGGAATTCAGGCACCATCTTAAAATCTATTCGAAGCTTGGAACTCACAGTTCAGACATTCAACCCACAAAAAGATCTGAGCATTCACGCTGGGATTCCCAAAAAACATCTTGGCACAAAGGTGATTCCTAAAAGGTAGAACGAGCATCACACTCAGGGCTCTCTTGACAAGTTAAGATGTTCTGAACACTTTTTCCACTTGAGAAAACCGGGCCCCACTCGGCTGCTCTCACTCATCTAATCAGACCTCCAGTCTCTTCTGGCAGCTGGACATCAGGCTGAAGAGAGCAAAGTTGCTAATTGAGAAGGTCTGGCTCGGTTTGATGGGTTCAGATGCTTTCTTGCTGTGTTTAATCACCGTGTTGCAGCGCTTCATTTGACCAGACATCTGAGGCTCAGTTCCATAATTACATATAACGATTTGCCGCTGCCTCGCCTCGTGTCTCGTCTGGGTTTGTGTGACGCTCTTCCTTTGCTCTGTGTGTTTTTGTCACTCTGCCTTAGCCCTCCTCTTGTTTCACAGCTGTCCTGTTCTTGTCTCCTCCCCTGTCAGGTGGTCCTCATTACTTTAAATACACCCTTGGTTGGTGCCCTGTTAGTCTTCCTGGTTTGTGTCCATGGCAACCCTGCCTTGTACTGTATTTTCTGTTTGTTTCATTGTTTTGTTCCCCATTGGGCTTCCAAGTGAAGTGTAGTGAAAGTGACTGTCATTGTGAAACACAGCACCCAGTGAACCACAGTTTAATGCAACCTCTGCTTTTAACCCACACATACCGTCCAGCAGGGGGCAGCTATGTCCAGCACCAGGGGAGCAGTGATGGGACGGTACCTTGCTCAAGGATACGTGAGGGCAACCCACAACTTCTGATCCTGGAGACCCTATAGACCCTGATCATTAGGCCACATCCATCACTCCTCCTCATCTTTACAAAAAGAAACATTTTACCATAGTGGTTTGCCAGACTAATGAATTTGTTGAAATAATAAATTCTTCACATTTTTCAAATAATATGACAAAGAGGAGCCACTGCTGAAAAACACTGATCCCATTAGCTCAAGAAGGCTGATCCTGATTGGTTACACTCACTATAGGATTTCAGCAGCAACACTAACCCAGAAATCACTGCAGTGTGATGCAACATTAGACTTTCTATACATTCAATCTTGGCTTTAAGTTCATCTGTTACAAAAGATCTTACATTGTTGCCTTGCTGTGGTGGCTGGTTTGGAGACAAAGCGACAGTCTTACACAGTTTGTTTAACCAGGTTAGTCCAGCAGAAGACAAATGTATGAAAAATCTGCTACTATTTGTCCCCTCCTCACTCTTTCCTGTAAATGGTCTCTTGTGTGAGAGTGCAAGTAAAGCTGGTAAAGTAAACCAGTCAGCGAGGCGAAAAGTGTAACAGTTCTTTCTGCATAATTCTTGCATCATGCGCACTGTCCTGCCTCTGTCTCCCAGGGAAACCGCGGTACAGTGTGCAGCAAGTCACGACAACTGGTGGACCAAACCACAACCCCCAAAAATGTTATTTTTTCTCAAAATGATCTAAAACTGAAAATGCTACTTTATCAACTCAAATGATTCAGAACGCCTCAGCAATCGCAGCTTCTGTGTAAGTAAAGGGGAAATTGTTCAACTAAATGAAATTCCCCTCTTTCAGTGAGTGAGGCTTGGGTCTGTTGTTTGCATGAAAACTGGAAATGAGAGAGCAGAAAGAAAGACAGAAAAGAAAGAAAGCGTGGCAGAATAAAAACATATAAAACAGAGTTACGTCCGCTCCGTCCTGCCGAATGGAGCTGAGAAGCCTGTCTGACTCATCTCTACAGCCACGCGATGGAAAAACACGCTGTTTTTCATTCTGTACATTAGAGGCAGGACGCAGAGCTGCAGCTGAAGTAATGTAAGTGATTTGCTTGTTAGTGAGGAAGTGCTCGGCAGAGCTCTGACAGGAGAGAAAGTCCAGCAGGAACAGGAGGACGTTCCACCATGTGCTGCTAGAACGGCTTTCACTCCCGTCACTCACGGAGCCTGACTGAGCTGAAACCTAGGCAACGCTGCAGCTCGCCAAAGAACATGTTCTTAATAGAAAGGGGACACAGGGGACACAGGGGACAAAGCACACACAGGGGACAAAGCACACACAGGGGACACAGGGGACAAAGCACACACAGGGGACACAGGGGACAAAGCACACACAGGGGACACAGGGGACATAAGGAACACAGGGGACACAGAAGACAAAGCACACACAGGGGACACAGGGGACATAAGGAACACAGGGGACACAGAAGACAAAGCACACACAGGGGACACAGGGAACATAAGGAACACAGGGGACACAGAAGACAAAGCACACACAGGGGACACAGCATACACAGGGGACACAGGGGACACAGAAGACAAAGCACACATAGGGGACACAGGGGACATAAGGAACACAGGGGACACAGAAGACAAAGCACACACAGGGGACACAGGGTGCACAGAGGAGACAGGGAACACAGGATACACAGGGGACACAGGGGACACAGGGGAGACAGGGGAGACAGGGAACACAGGATACACAGGAGACACAGGGTACACAGGGGAGACAGGGAACACAGGATACACAGGGGACACAGAGGAGACAGGGAACACAGGATACACAGGGGACACAGAGGAGACAGGGAACACAGGATACACAGGGGAGACAGGGAACACAGGATACACAGGGGACACAGGGGAGACAGGGGACACAGGGGAGACAGAGAACACAGGGGACACAGGGGAGACAGAGAACACAGGGGAGACAGGGGACACAGGGGAGACAGAGAACACAGGGACACAGGGGAGACAGAGAACACAGGGGAGACAGGGGACACAGAGGACACAGGATACACAGGGGACACAGGATACACAGGGGACACAGGATACACAGGGGACACAGGGGACACAGGGTGCTGAGAAGTTCACTGGGACCTCCATAATCCATCCTTTTGTCTTGAGATTTTGTCATCAGCTTGTCCTGAGACGGTTAATAAACACATTACATTGTCCTCAATTTACTGTTACTTTTTAAGAGTCATTATATTTGAGTGTGTGTGTGTGTGTGTGTGTGTGTGTGTGTGTGTGTGTGTGTGTGTGTGTGTGTGTGTGTGTGTGTGTGTGTGTGAGTGTGAGTGTGTGTGAGTACCTCTCTCCACTGCTTGGTCTCGATTCCTTGTGTGTACAGGACACACACTGTGAAAAGAAGGAAAAGCAGGATTATTATCTGGTCTGCAGTACAGTTTTAGTTTTTAGGCTCCGGAACTCTGAGGAACATCAGCAGTGCGCTGACGCTTCACTTCAAATGCAGTTCTACCAGCAGCACCACGGAGAGAAAGCAGCTGCAGCTGAACGACTCTGTCACCAAGTCCACAGTCAGTGGAGAACAGGAAGGAGAACCTACAGAGACCTTCAACAGCTTCAGAGCACCCTCCCCAAATCTTCCTCTCTCACATAGTATCCATCTCACACACACTCTTACTTTCAATCAGTCTCTCTCTCTCTGTGTCTGTCTGTCTCTCTCTCTCTCTCTCTCTGTCTCTGTCTGTCTCTCTCTCTCTCTCGCTCTCTCTCTCTCTCTTTGATCTTTGGAAAGCTCAGAATGGAATACAGTTCAGTGTTTATTGTCATGTGAAAACAACTGAAGTTGAAAAACTCATTATGGAGTCATTGATCATGAGTATTGATATTGATCATTAAATCATTAGTATGGAGTATTGATAATTAGGGGTAAACTCAGAATGCTCAGACTGACCCGTAAAGCCTTTGACCCGACGGCAACCTGAGCTCATCTACACATTTCATAACTGACGGAAGTAACGGGAGGAACTAACGCCGTAGACGTCTGTGTGACGGGGCCAGGAGAGGCTTACTTCCCACGAAGCCAGCTAAGTGAGTTAATTAATATTAAATGTGTGTGTCCTTCCATAAACCCAGCCACTAGGGATGCACAAGCCAGTGTATGTCTTCGTGCCGGTCCCAGTACCGGGTAAATGGGGAGGGTTATCTCAGGAAGGGCATCCGGTGTAAAACTTTGCCAAATCAATATGCGGACAACGATACAGAATTCCATACCGGATCGGTCGAGGCCCGGGTTAACAACGACCGCCATCAGTGCTGTTAGCCTACAGGGTGCTGGTGGACACTGGACTACTGTTGGACAAAGGAGAAGAAGAAGAGGAGGAAGGCATGTCCAGAGGGAGAAGGAGAGAAAGAAGGAGAGGAGAGTGGAAGTGAGGATAGGGACTTTGAATGTTGGCAGCATGACTGGTAAAGGTAGAGAATTAGCTGATATGATGGAGAGAAGGAAGGTTGATCTTCTGTGAGTGAGAGACTAGATGGAAGGGTAGTAAGGCCAGGTGTACTGGAGGGGGGTTTAAACTGTTCTACCATGGTGTGGATAGAAGGAGGAATGGAGTAGGTGTTATCCTGAAGGAAGAGTATGTGGAGAGTGTTTTGGAAGTGAAGAGGGTGTCAGGGAGGGTGATGAGTTTGAAGCTGGAAGTTGAAGGTGTGATAATGAATGTTGTTAGTGCTTATGCTCCACAAGTTGGTTGTAAGATGAAAGAGAAGGAAAAATTCTGGAGTGAGTTAGATGAAGTGATAGAGAGTGTACCCAGGGGAGAGAGAGTGATGATTGGTGCAGATTTTAATGGTCATGTTGGTGAAGGGAACAGAGGTGATGAGGAGGTGATGGGTAGGCATGGTGTCAAGGAGAGGAATGCTGAAGGTCAGATGGTAGTAGATGTTGTGAAAAGGATGGAAATGGCTGTAGTTAATACTTATTTGAAGAAGAGGGAGGAGCACAGGGTGACGTATAAGAGTGGAGGAAGATGCTCACAGGTGGATTATATTCTTTGCAGGAGGGTCAGTTTGAAAGAGATCAGAGACTGCAAAGTAGTGACAGGGGAGAGTGTAGCTAAACAGCATAGGATGGTGGTCTGTAGGATGAACTTGGAGGTCAAGAAGAGGAGGAAAGTGAGGGCAGAGTCGAGGATCAAGTGGTGGAAGCTGAAAGAGGAGGACTGTAAGGTGGAATTCAGGCAGGAGTTAACACGGGCACTGGGAGGTGTTGAAGAGCTACCGGATTGCTGGGAAACTACTGCAGAAGTGATCAGGCAGACGGCTAGAAATGTACTTGGTGTGACATCTGGAAGGAAGAAAGAGGATAAGGAGACCTGGTGGTGGAACCAAGAAGTCCAGGAGTGTATTCAAAAGAAGAGGGAGGCAAAGAAGACATGGGACATACAGAGAGATGAAGGAAGTAGACAGGTGTACAAGGAGATGAACCGCAGGGCGAAGAAAGCAGTGGTGAAGGCCAAAGATAAGGTGTTTGGTGAATTGTATGAGAGGTTGGACAGTAAAGAGGGAGAAAAGGACCTTTACCGATTGGCTAGACAGAGAGACAGATCTGGGAAAGATGTGCTACAGGTCAGGACGATTAAAGATAGAAATGGAAACGTACTCACAGGTGAACAGAGCGTGTTGAGCAGATGGAAGGAATACTTTGAGGAGCTGATGAATGAAGAAAATGAGAGAGAGAGAAGACTGGATGATGTGAGAAGAGTTAACCAGGAAGTGCAGCAAATAAACAAGATGGAAGTAAGGGCAGCGATGAAGAGGATGAAGAATGGAAAGGCTGTTGGACCGGATGACATACCAGTGGAAGCATGGAGATGTTTAGGGGAGATGGCGGTGGAGCTTCTGACCAGATTGAGTTGAGTTTCTCACTTTGGCAAGTGAGAAGATGCCTGAGGAGTGGAGACGAAATGTGCTGGTACCGATCTTCAAGAATAAGGGTGATGCACAGAGCTGTAGTAACTATAGAGGGATAAAGTTGATCAGCCACACCATGAAGTTCTGGGAAAGAGTCGTGGAAGCAGGTTAAGAAAAGAGGTGATGATCAGTGAACAACAGTATGGTTTTATGCCAAGAAAGAGCTCTACAGATGCAATGTTTGCTCTGAGGGTGTTGATGGAGAAGTACAGAGAAGGTCAGAAGGAGCTGCATTGTGCCTTTGTGGATTTGGAGAAAGCAGATGACAGGGTGCCTAGAGAGGAGTTGTGGTTTTGTATGAGGAAGTCTGGTGTTACAGAGAAGTATGTGAGAGTAGTTCAGGATATGTATGATGGCAGTGTAACAGTGGTGAGATCTGCAGTGGGAGTGACGGATGCATTTAAGGTAGAGGTTGGATTACATCAAGGATCAGCACTGAGCCCATTCTTGTTTACAATAGTAATGGACAGGTTGACGGACGAGGTTAGACAGGAGTCTCCGTGGACGATGATGTTTGCTGATGATATTGTGATCTGTAGTGAGAGTAGGGAGCAGCTTGAGGAGAACCTGGAGAGATGGAGATCTGCTCTAGAGAGGAGAGGAATGAAAGTGAGTAGGGCAAAGACAGAATACATGAGTGTGAATGAAAGGGAGGAAAGTGGAGTGGTTAGGATGCAGGGAGTGGAGGTAACAAAGGTGGAGGAGTTTAAATACTTGGGATCAACAGTTCAGTGTAACGGCGAGTGTGGAAGAGAGGTGAAGAAGAGAGTGCAGGCTGGTTGGAATGGGTGAAGAAGAGAGTGCAGGCTTGAGTGATTTGTGACAGACGCGTACCAGCTTAGAGTAAAAGGGAAGGTTTACAGGACAGTAGTGAGACCAGCTATGTTGTATGGGTTGGAGACGGTGGCACTGACGAAAAGGCAGGAGGCGGAGCTGGAGGTGTCAGAGTTAAAGATGCTGAGATTTTCGTTGGGTGTGACGAGGATGGACAAGATTAGAAATGAGTATATTAGAGGGACAGCTCAGGTTAGACGTCTTGGAGACAAGGTTAGAGAAGCAAGGTTGCGTTGGTTTGGACATGTGCAGAGGAGAGACGAGGAGTATATCAGGAGGAGGATGTTGAAGATGGAGCTGCCAGGAAAGAGGAGAAGAGGAAGACCAAAGAGGAGGTTTATGGACGTGGTGAGAGAGGACATGCAGGTGGTCGGTTTGAAGCAGGAAGATGCAAAATACAGGAAGAAATGGAGACAGTTGATCCACTGTGGCGACCCCTAAACGGGAGCAGCCGAAAGAAAAAGAAGAAGTGTGTGTCCTTCCATAGATGCAGATGTAGGGTGAAGAAGGTGTTCTGCCTAAATAGTACCTATTCATAAGTGGTCCTGCGGATGGTCCTGACCATCACTGAGTGAAGGAGGGAATAAAGGATGGAGAAGCGTCTGTACCTGCAAACTAAAACGTGAAGCTGTTTTGTTCCTGGAGCAGATAAAATGGAAAATTATTGTACATACAAGGTGTGGCAGCAGAACAGGAATACACTGTACAGCACCTTCACACCCATTCTGTTTTTCTCTCACTCCCTCTTAGACACTCGTTAACAATCGTCCGTTCCCTTTCTCTATATCTGCTCACTTGGTAAGTGTGTATTATGTAATAAAAGACACTGGCAAGCTGTTCCCCCGCCAGCCCACGCCACCCTCCCCGGCGCTGGGGTCTTCAAAGAGCCTCTCTGATGTAAAGTTCCTTCAAACAGCACACAGAGGGGCTTGGCCAGCTTATGAAGCGAGTTCCCTAATTTGAGGGCTCTTATTGATTTTTTCAGCGAGAGACAAAACAGAGAACGGAAAGAAAAAGACCATTTCTTCACATTAGCTGAAAAAACTGTGACTTTAGGTCCTCTGATACACACCTCCTCAGAGAGACTGGGGCCGGTGTGTGTCCAGGCTGTCGAGCATAGTCATCCCACAGTTTATCTGTCTGTCTGTCTGTCTGTCAGTCTGTCTGTCTATCCCTCTCCCTCTCTTTCCCCTCTCTATACACACACACACACACACATATATATATAGTGTTTATTCAATTTTCTTTGAATATATTAATAAAAAGTGATTTTCTGAGACATGTACAGATCAGATCTCCTCTTTTGGGTCCTTCTGTCTTCTTTACAACACTGTATCTATCTGTCTGCAGCGATCCCTCATTCTCTTCATATTTTGAAAGGAAATCACCTTGTCGGTGAAGAAATACTAATATATGCTTGTCAAAAGGAATAATTAGCGAATTAAAGAAATGGAACCAACTGTTTAAATGTTTTAAATGTTTAAAAGCTGCAAACTGGACGGCAACGCTGCACTGAAAACGACAGCAAAAAGCTTTGTTCTTCAGGAACCCTGGAGAAGTATTCTTCAGCAGCACATTAAAAAGTACAAGAAAGTCTGGACCAGAATATAAAGAAAGGAGGGGGAGTCGAGCACTGAGCTGTATATCTGCCATTTCTCAGCACAGTCTCTCACCACCCCTCCCCCAAAAAACCCTGACACCACTTTAGCCTTGGTTCCTCTCGAGCTCTTTCTTGTCACTGTCACCTCTGGCTAACTCACTGGGGAATTTCACACATTAAAGAAACGGGTGTGCTGGACTCACGGCTCATGTTATTAGAACCTTGTAAGTCCTCCCTGCTGTTGTACTAAAAGAAAGTATATCTGTTGCCATGGACATCAGTGCTGCTCTTGGTTGGAAACTTCTGAGTGATGAAACACTCTTAACCTGGCAGTAACAATGACATATGCATATGGAAAGTCTTTGTGTCTCAAAATTCAATCAATTCATTTTTTCCCCATTAGTCTCCACAAAATAGTCCTTAATGACGAAGCTGAATGTTAAAATGTTAATTTATTAACAATAAAAGGCATTTCTGTTCAGTGTAAGACTTACAGCACCAAGACAGAAACCATTCCTCAGTAAAAGGCGTCACAGCCTGCTGGGAGTTTTCTCTCAGACAATGAGGAATAAGATCCTGTGACCGGATGAAATGAAGACTGAACTATCTGGCCAGAATTCCCTGCAGCGTGTGTGGAGGAAAGCAGGCACTGAGCATCAGTTCATTAATCCCATCCCTACAGTCAAACATGGCGGCGGCAGCATCATGCCGTGAGGATGTTTTTCTGCAACAAGACCTGCGAAACTAGTCCGAAAGGAGATAAAGGTGGAGGCAGAGAAATATAGCACAGTCCTTTCTGCTGAAGGCTCAGGATCTTAGGCAAAGGCCACAGAAATTTAGGAGGGGCTTTGTTAAAGTCCTGCAGTGGCCCAGCCAGAGCATGGACCAGACCCCATGGACCAACACTCCCCAGGCAACCTGGCTGAGCTGAACGGATCCTGTCCAGAAGAATAGGGACAGCCTTCCAAAGAAAAGTGTGTCAAGCTTCCCAAGAACACCGGAGGATGTAATTGGTGCCAAAGATGCCTTAACCAAGTGAAGTGTCTGAAAACTAATAAAGAATTCATAAAATATTCAAAAATCAGTTTTTGCCGTTGTCACTGTGGAGTGTTATGGGTAGACTGATGGGGAGAAACAACAGAATGGGATGAATATGAAACAGAAACTGTAAAAAACGTTGTGTATGCAGTGATGGAACTGTTCACCAAATTGTGATGCATATCTGTCTGATGTTCTCTGTAAAACCTGTTCCTCTCGGGTCAGTGAAGGTGTTTCTAATGAAGTGGTCAGTAAGCAGAAGTAGTGAGACTTCATAAACGCTGGTTTATCTCGGAAGACGTTTCGGTCGTCTGTCTAAAGTGACGGCTCAGAGAGCGATCTTAATAATAGCACACGAAGTTTGCTTTAGAGCACAGATACATGTCATCGATGCAGGGCTCTGATTAAAAA
>CM029371.1:30328868-30353868 GCA_017165825.1 Hepsetus odoe
TTATACAGGACTGGGCAGCGGTGGCCTAGTGGTTAGGGTGTCGGCCACATGATCGGAGGATCGGGGGTTCGAACCCCTTCCCGATAGGTTGCCCTGAGGTACCCTTGAGCAAGGTGCCGTCCCCGTCCCGCTCCTCCCTGCGATGGGCTGGCGACCTGTCCAGGGTGCGTCCCCCGTCCTCGCCCTGTGTGCGCTGGGTTGGACGCCAGCACTCCCCCACGACCCCGTTTGGGACAAGCGGCAGAAAATGGATGGATGGATATACAGGACTGTGCAGAAGTTTTAGGCAGGTGTGCAAAAATGCTGTAAACAGAACGCTTTCAGAAATATCAATAATGATTGTTTATTTTTATCAATTTGCTAAATCCAAAGTGAGGAACAAAAGAAAAATCTAAATCAGATCAATATCTGGTGTTTCTACCTTTTACCTTCAGAGCAGCATCAGTTCTTCTGGCCCCACAGAGCCCTGATCTCCACATCATCCAGTGTGTCTGGATCACATGAAGAGACAGAAGGATGTGAGGAGCTACATCCACAGAAGATCTGTGGACCGACCGGCCGAGTTCCTTCAAGAACCGTGTGCGAGTGTACCTAGAAGAACTGATGCTGTTTTGAAGGCGAAGGGTGGCCACACCAAATATTGATCTGATTTAGATTCTCTTTTGTTCATTCACTGCATTTTGTTGATTGATGAAGATAAATGATCAACACTTCCATTTCTGAAAGCGTTCTGTTTACAGCATTTCCACACCTGCCTAAAACTTTTACACAGTGCTGTATGTTGTCTTGCGCATCTCGAATAGCAAATGATTATCTCAGATTGCTGCTTCACATTTACTGAGACTCAGTGCAAGTAATAGCGTGACAGTGAACACAATTACTCACAAATGGGTGAGTAAATGCTTCTGATAGAGACCATCATACCTCTGATGTTGTGAGCCGACACAATCTGTCACTGGTGACGCTTCAAACTGGAAACAATCTATTAGGCACCAGAAAATGAAACGATGCTACAGTTAAATTAGGCAAAAATGAGAGTGGCACTTCACAGTAGCACTTGTTAAAAGAACGAGGGAAAATTCTAATCAGAAATAAAACATTCCACTTATTCCACACACAGTTGATCGGCCGGAGCGTTTTCTTCACTGGTTTTGAACTAGAGGCTGCTAAACACTAGATGTCAAAACTCACCCACAAAAGATGCATCACTAAAGTCCAGTTCTCAGTCCAGTCTTATTGCATCCAGCTCTCTTATGTGGTGCAGACATGAGGAAGAGGTCGAGCACAAAGTAGATAATACACCAGAGAAGTCTAAGTCTTCTTCTTCTTCTTCTTCTTCTATCAGCTGCTCCCGTTTAGGAGTTGCCACAGTGGATCGGCCCTTTCCAACAACACACCAGAGAAGTGCTGCGCTAACAGTTTTTTGTGGCAATATCCACTATAAAAAAAAAAGAAATCTGTTTTGTGTTTTTTGAATCTGTTTTGTGAATCAGTCTGTTTTGTGAATTCCAGCCCAGGTAACATCTGCAAATGGTCGTACCTGTTTGTTTACCATGTTTACAACTCACACTAAGTCACATGACATCAAAGTCACACTGACACCACCTCATACAGTCTGAGCAAGCTGAGGGAAATCTGGGGAATTTACTATTAACCACTACTGCACAATTTTCCAATCTACATTTCCGCTCTTCTATACCTTTAAAATACCTTAATTGATTCCTCCTACAACGCACTGATGACCGATCACAGTGTTCATCCAGCCATTGCCCTTTGAATGCTGGGATATTACTGGGATCTTCTCCAGCACCCAACCACAACCCGCTTAGGATGAGCAGCTAAGACAATGGATGGATGAAATAATCGTCTTTCCTTTGTTTTCTGTGTATAGTTTTCTGTACTGAATAATGAGCCTTAGAATTTGGCTGAGTGTAAAGCTCAAGGGCTGAACACACATTTCAGAAGAAACAGAAGGCTTCTCCTTCCCTTATCCATTAGGCAACCGTTGTTACTGTAGTATGACCATTAAAACCTATTCATGAGGAGGCATGTCCTTATCTGGGGTGTTTCTATTGAAAATCAGGGCATTTTGTCTAGAGCTGAGGCTCTCGCTCCAACTCTCTCTCAAGGGGTCGGTGAGTGCAGCACCATGAGGAGTGCTCTAGGAGTCTTAATTACATCCATTAAGAGCAAAATAGTGCAGGAGCTGGGGATAAATATAGCTGCATGGTTTACTGGCTCCAGGGAGGGATCCCCAGCTTCTCCTGCTGCCATCACTCCAGCTCCAGTTACCCGCTTTCTGTAATCCAAACTTTGACACTCTGCCACATGCTAATTAGAAGCCTGATGCCCTTGATATGCATGTCATGTGTGTCCACGGAAAGGTGATTAATGATTAACCAGGAAACTGTTAAGAGTCTGTGCTAGTAGTTGGGAGGGAATTGAGAGATGAATTTACCTATTAAATGTTCTTCCCTGCAGCCTCGATTTAGAGCTCAACAACAACTCATTTGCATGAGTATTTCATTAGATGATCCTGTTCAAAAACAGGAGAGAACAGGAAGGAGAGAAGGTTTTTCCAGCCTGTGTCTTGCACCCATTGTTTTTATACAGTTAGCACACACGACCTTATAGACATACTGAACATTGCTGTGAAGATCTGATTGCAGTAGTGAGTTCACTTGCTGATGTTGGATGATTTGTTCTGGATTATTCTGCTTCATTGAGAGAACGGCGCTCTAGTTGACATTTGCTACGGGTCATGTTGATCTCAGGCATCCCGCTCTATTGGCAGTGTTTTTCCGAGGGGGAGTCATGTGAGTGTATTTAAGGCCTGCGAGGTTCCCATATTCACATGTTTCTCAATCTTTTAAATAATCATTTCAAGAATAGTCAGGGTGCTAGTGGTCTAGTGGTGGTACTTGCCTACGGACCTCCGGATCAAGAGGTCCCACGTTCAATCCCACCTCCAGCACTACCACCACTGGGTCCCTGAGACCCTGAACCCTGAGTGTCTCCAGGGGGGACTGTCCCTGTAATCAGGACATGGACGTCTCTCTGGATAAGAGCGTCTGATAAATGCTGTAAATGTAAAGATCCTTGATGATATCTTTTTATTAGTTTGTTTCCAGGAGTCTTTTTGGATCAATTAAACCAGTGGTTCCTACAGAACCAGTTGTTTTTTAAAAACCCTGTCCATACACACCCACTCCACCTCAGGAAGAGCCTGGTAATTAGCTGAATTGTTGGATCAGTCTTGTTAAGGCAGATAGAAACATCAAACTATGGAATACATGTTTATTCAGGACCAGGGTTGGAAACTACCTCTCTAAAAGAATGGCTTGTAACCCATGACAGTCCTCAGCTGTGTTATTTGGCATCTCTTACTGGTGGAACTGGCAGGTGTTATCAGCAGGGAATATGGTGGTCTTTGAAGAAACTTTGCAGGAGTACTATGAGAAGACACATTTGATCAGCTGCTCGCTAGAAACAACAAGGAACAAACATGGAAAATGTTCTACGGACTCACCCACCAGAGAGAAGATGCCTTCTCTGGAGACAATGCAGGGTCTATTTTCAGAAGCCTGCTGCTTTGTTTTAGAAGTGTTACCATATCAGTGTTCCCTCCCACCCTCTATCTCACTCTTTCTCTGGCATCAGACTCCCTGTGCTACAGACTCACAAACTTTGATCTCTGAAACAGCACTCAGCCCTTGGTGAATCAATGCCTGGGTGTGACAGCTCTCACAATGTGTTTGCATGTGTTTGTGCACATCTGACATTTGCACAGAAAGAAAGACAAACTTTTCCATCAAGCAGGAGCTGCCCAATCAACTTTTTTTTATTCATTCTCATCTACCCTGACAGAACTGATGGAAAATCATGAGGTGGTGGTGGTGGTCTAGTGGTGGTACTTGCCTCCAGACCTGTGGATCAAGAGGTCCCACGTTCAATCCCACCTCCAGCACTACCACCACTGGGTCCCTGAGACCCTGAACCCTGAGTGTCTCCAGGGGGGGCTGTCCCTGTACTCAGGACTCTGGAGAAGAGCTTCTGCTAAATGCTGTAAATATACTGCAATTTCTGAATGTGTCTCTGAGGTGCAGCATCAGGTGTGTATAAAAACCTGCAATAATGGGTTCATATGTAAGATTGTTTTTTCTTTTATTAGATCATTTATTATTTTGATGAGAAACATGTATCTGCATGTTTTTTATGTTCGAATTGTTAAGTGCACATTCTACAGTTATTCTCTGTATAATAAGTTAGAATGATTCAACTCAAGGTTCCCAGCCCTCCGAAGGGGACCTCCATTAGATCTGCTGTTCTGAAAGTGAGTGTTAAAATAAATAAATAGATAAACAGGCTCTGCATTTGCACAGTGATTCACTGTCTCTACTCGCTCGTTGTAGCAGTACAGAAGAAGCCGCAAGCAAGAATCCAATTTCCACAAGCCACATCTAAAGGCATTATGTAATAGATTGCAAGAATATTATGAATGATGTATAAATGTGACGATCCACGGAGGAAGCCTTCAGGGGAGGCTGTTAGATGAGCTGTTTGATGATGTGACCACCTCGCACCGCTACAGAGCCTGGAGCACGGCTGCCTGTCCATCCTCGCTTCACCGTATATTCAGGCTTCCTCTTGTCAGAGCTCCAGCAGGTTTTCCATCTGATTCATGCGTTTTCATCTTTCCACGTTTACGATCACCTGAGGCTGCATTTCTGTCTTAAACTTTAAAACAACTTTACTTCATATAAATAAAGCCTGCAGCTCATCGGTAACTCAAACTCAGCTGAGCTCAACATTAGGCTTGGAGTACAGGAAGTGATACCATAACATCAGAAGCTGTCTGGACTCAACTTGAGCGACCTGTGGTGCTGGATTATTGTTAAGTCTGCCAATCATTACCAGTGATACGTCCTCTCGGCACTGGGCACCAAACACTAAACACAGTAACTACATAATAAGGCAGAGTGAAATTGCGTCTGTTTGTCTGCAACAGCCGTATAAATGTCTGAGTTCATTGTTTCTGTGTTTTGACCTCATCAAAAACCCCATCAGTGTCATCAGAGTAAGATCATACAGACCTCAGAGCTGTTTTAATTCAAGCTGACAGCATCGCACACCCTTCTGTTTCTATCTGCCTCTACTCTGTTGTGTGATCTTTCTGAATGTGTGTGTGTGTGTGTGTGTGTACACATGTGTGCATAGGCCTTTGCATTTCTGTTTGTGGGAATAAAATGTCCCCATTAGAATAGAAATACCAGAGAATTTGGGGAAAATGAGGTGATTTTTGGTGGATAAACCAAAAAGCCAAAAAGATTTCAAAATATTTCAAAGAAAGATTTGAAAGGCAGAAAGATTTCAGTTTGCTGACTGAGGTCGAGGTTAGCTTTAGCTTTAGCTTGTGTAAGTATTACACAAACCAATAGTTACAGCTACCAGTGCCTTACTTTACTAGACAAGATTGTGAAACAATAAGCTAAAGTGAAAGCGACTATTCTGGTCATTGCACAGCACACAGTGAACCACAACCAAATTACACCTCTGCATTTTACCCCCACACACACCATGCAGCAGGGGGCAGCTATGGAAAGCGAGCAGTGATGGTGACGGTACCTTGCTCAAAGGGAACCTCAGGGCAACCTATTGGTCTGGGATTCACCCACAACCTTCTGATCCTGGGGCCTCGTCCCTGAGCACTACGCCACCGCCGCCACCGGTGGGTATAAATGCAGCAATAACACGGACGTGCACAAACTGCAGTCTCACTCTGGAATATTAGATCTGCAGAAGTGTTATTGCACTCTTTCAGAGGTTTATGGCTCCGATTCCCTGGTAAAGCAGCTGCCGCTTTATAGACACAATCACAAGATTTCCTCCTGGTTTCAACAATCGGAGAATAATCATCACAAAACCAGCCGCAATTTGCTGAACCATAAATAAATGGATCAGAACATGTGAACGACCACATGCATAAAGTCTCCGTCCGCTCTTCAGCATGATCTCAGTTTGTAACTTCTTTCAAAGTTATTTTGAAGAGATAAAATGAGAGATAAAAAGATAATAAGCATGAAGAGGATGACAATGTGGTGGTCCTGGTAAAAACAATGGAGGTGATGGTCACAAAATTAGTGGTGGCGATGATGGTGATGATAAAGTTGATGGTGAAGAAATGGTGATGATAATGATGGTGATGATGATGATGGTGATGATGATGATGGTGATGGTCTGATTGTTTAGTCCTTAGCTTACATCTGCAGTTTGTGTCCTGGGACTATAGCAGAGGCAAGAACTAAATTGATTTGTAACAGTAATTAAAATCAGCTTCAGCCTCCGGGTCATGTGCGCACTTGCCAGTGTGTGTGTTTGGAACAGTGAGGGTCAGTCAGGGCAGCTGACTCCTGTAAGCAGTTCCTGTTACGGCAGCAGCACATCTTCACTTGGAGACTAATCACAGTGTTAAAGTGACCCTTCAGCTACTTTTACACTGGGCTCTGTTCCCACCGGCCCTTTTAACTGTCAACACAGTCTGTATATGGAGCACACACACACACACACACACACACACACACACACACACACAGAGACACACACACACACACACACAGACACACACACAGAGATACACACACAGAGATACACACACAGAGATACACACAGAGACACACACACAGAGACACACACACAGATACACACACAGATACACACACAGAGATACACACACAGAGACACACACACAGAGACACACACACAGAGACACACACAGAGACACACACAGAGACACACACAGATACACACACAGATACACACACAGAGACACACACAGAGACACACACAGAGACACACACACAGAGATACACACACAGAGACACACACACACAGAGACACACACAGAGACACACACACACAGACACAGAGACACACACAGACACAGAGACACACACACAGAGACACACACACAGAGACACACACACAGAGACACACACAGAGACACACACACAGAGACACACACACAGAGATACACACAGAGACACACACACAGAGACACACACACAGAGACACACACACACAGAGACACACACAGAGACACACAGACACAGAGACACACACAGACACAGAGACACACACAGACACAGAGATACACACAGACACAGAGATACACACAGATACACATACTCACACACAGAGACACACACACACACACACACACATACTCAGACAGACAGACAGACAGACACACACACAGACATACACAGACAGACAGACAGACAGACAGACAGACAGACACACACACACAGACATACACACACACAGACACACACACACTCAGACAGAGACACACACACACACACACACACACACACACAGGCCCCGGGGGCACCATCAAGTACAAGCGTGTGACGGCTCTTAGGGGGAACAGTCATTTCTCACTTTTCCAGCACCCCTCACCACTATTTCACACACACACACACACACACACACACACACACACACACACACACACACACACACACAAGCATAAACACCTCCAGGGCAGCAGAGAGGATCCAAAGGCACCATTAGCAAAGGACTGTTCTAATCTCAGTGCTAGAGATAAGGGTGGGTACAGAGAGTGCAGCAAGTGAAAGAAGAAGGAGGGAAGGAGGGAGCACAGTGTGGAGAGAGAGAGAGAGAGAGAGAGAGAGAGAGAGAGAGAGAGAGAGGTAGGGAGTGAGGGTTGGAACAGTAGGGGTAATAATGAAGGATTCAGAGTAATGAGCAGCTTGTACTTCATGGCTTAAGGCTCACTGCTTTCTATCACTATCCCTCATTTTCATCCTCCCTTCTCCCCCTCCGCCTGCTTCTGTCTGCGTACTCACTGTCTCTCTGTAACGGCTTCATTCTCTCAAAGCGGATCCACCCTCCTCATACATGCTTTTTTATTTCTCTCTCCATCTGTCAGTTATCTGTTTTCTATACAGTTTCCCTCTTTCTTTTTCTCTCTCTCATACTTGCTCATTATCTTTTTCCCTCTAAGCTCTACATGATCTCTACACATGGCTCCACAACTGCCAGTATTTTGATCATGTATTAGTTTATGTGTTAGTGGATCCTGATTACTCTTCACAGCACAGCAGAGGCCATGTTTGATCTTCATTCAGAAACTTCTTCAAACTCCTCTCTTGACCAAGCTGGATAAGCAGCCTTCATAAAAGCCCCTAGAAATCAAACAGTGCTATGTTGATTCATGAGTGAATGAGTGAATGAAAGAGTGAATGAATGAATGAATGTTGTGCACGGTACCATCACCAGCACGTCTCCCTGGACACAGACATGGCAGCTCACTGTCCCTGGTGTGTGTTCACACCTGTATGTTTGGATGGGTTGAATTCAGAGGATAAACCCACAGCTCATTATTCACAGTGTGTGTGTTCCATTCACTCATTCATTCATTCGTTCATCCATTCACTCATTGATTCACTCATTGATTGATTGATTCATTCATTCGTTCATTCACTCTTTCATTCAAACACTCATTCATTCATTCATTCACTCAACGATTGATTGATTCATTCATTTATTCATTCACTCATTCATTCATTGATTGGTTGATTCACTCATTTGTTCCTTCACTCATTGATTGATTGATTCATTCATTCATCCATCCACACATTCATTCATCCATTCATCCATCCACACATTAATTCATTCATTCATTCACTCAACGATTGATTGATTCATTCATTTATTCATTCACTCACTCATTTATTGATTGGTTGATTCACTCATTTGTTCCTTCACTCATTGATTGATTGATTCATTCATTCATCCATCCATCCACTCATTCATTCATTCATTCATTCCTTCATTCATTCATCTATCCACTCATTCATTCATTCATTCATTCATTCACTCATTGATTGGTTGATTCACTCATTTGTTTCATCACTCATTGATTGATTGATTGGTTCATTCATCCATCCACTCATTCATTCATTCATTCATCTACTCATTCAATCATTCATTCATCCACTCATTCATTCATTCATTCGTTCATCCACTCATTCATTCATTCATTCATTCATCTACTCATTCATTCATTCATTCATTAATCTACTCATTCATTCATTCATTCATTACATAAAATTACATAGAAAAACTGATGCACTACAAAAAATAACTGCAGCTAAATTGCACTGTTTCCAGAGAAGGAAGAGAATACACTTCCTGAGGTTCTGTTACACTTTAGAATCCTGTTCCATAACTACGGAGGAACCAAGCAGTTAGTGCTGCACTAACACCCAAATCAGCAAAACTAACTTCCAAGGTGTTCCGGTTAGTTACTCAGATCTTCCCTCTAACTTTTACAGATTTCCTGGAAAACTGGCTTCTTTTGATTGTTTTTTTAGAATCTCCTAGACCATTATTAATGTGATGAACAATATCTCCATGCATGGAGTGCATATACAAACATAAGTTTTCACTGGAAAAAACAATACTTTGAACCCATATTATTCCTATTTTCTGATAATCCCTTCTTTGCGTGTGAGCCCCTTCTACAGATGTTTGCACATTCTGTGTGTTTTAATGATATTTTCATGAGCTGTTGACCAGATACAGTACTGCCTACCCGTGCATGGCTGATTAGAGTGTATGTGCCTCCGCAGGCTTAATGTCACTGCTGGTTCTACACGTGAGGGTGACATGGTGCTAGAGCTGCTAGGAAACGCCTTTAATACTGTTGCTATAAACTGCACATTTAAATATAGAGAGGATAATGAGATTCAGAATAACTGTGAGATGCCACTTCTTCCACAGACTCATGGCTCCGTTACAGGGCTGCAGTGAAACGCAACGGATAAATCAAACCGCCATAGTGTTGTGAAAAGGGAAGCCCTTTTGGAATGCCCGGCACCAGAGGAATTTCTGAGATTACACAGAGATTGTCAAGGCACGCAACCAATTCTCCAACACATCAGCATGCCTCAAGAATCATTTCATCAGCTTTTAAGTTCAAGAACCATCTTCCAGTCCAATTATTCCAGCGAGTCCCTCCAGTGTCAGTGCAAACATCCCTCGCTTTTCAATTAGATTTGAATCGATAGGCCAAGCCTGAGCCATCCCTCCAACAGCTGCTCAAAGAAGTGAATCCACTTGGGAACTTCGTAGAGCCATTAAAGCCTAACTATGTCAAGAGCCAATGACTGATTACTGGAAAAGCTGATGCTCTGCATGTAGATTGTGGTGCACCTGAAGGAGAATTTGTCCATGTGGAGAACTTGAAATCCTGAATGATTCCAGGATTACAGATGACAATGTTGTTCTATTTCAGGTTGATCCCTGTGCATACTAAGCCCAGTCTGCCTCTTTTTCTTCCGGAGGCATGATTCTGAGCGGTCTGAGAGATCGATACGGGCTGGTAGCACGTGGAGCAGAACTGCCGTGGGGCCTAATTGGCTTTTATCTCTTTTAATAAAAACACCCGATCTACATGGCAGCACAGTGAGCTGAAAACAAGCATGCCCTGACCTCAGGGCGTCCCATATCGATTGGTGCGCTGGCATGGGATGCTTTTCCCACCGTCTGTTTGATTATTCAGGGCAGGCGGTTGCCCGGGGGGAGGGGAGGGGTGAGAGTGGTGGAGCAGGAGACACCGGAGTTAGAACAGCAGGGGAAAGCCCAAACAAAGCACGGACACATTGACACTGCAGCTTGACCGTATGCCTAGAAAGCTCTTTAGAGAGAAAAGAAAGCCAAACTGAATTACAGTAAAGGCTCATTTGGGAGCCACTTCACAAAACTATGTTATTTTTCTATCTATCAGACATCAGCCTCGTTACAAATGAGAATTTATTCCATAGTCAAAGAAAGCTTCTTACCATCAGAGCAAGGCAGGAAAAGACTTGGATTTCAGTTCTCAGATGAAAGGGGCAGATCTGCTCTTTGACAGATCACTGACCACTCCCAGATTATCTGTCTGACTAGCAGATGAAGCTGGTGCTGCTGTGAGAGGAAGAAACCTCATGGCAGGACTGTGGGATACAGGCCAACCTAAAGAGGCTTGTCCCACAATCCTCATGTGCTCTGCATCTTCCTCATGCAGCAATAGGCTGCTCGGTTCACAGCACTGAGGATGAAGATGACGTTTACATGTTGGATTTTTCAGATACAGCTGTTTAACTGAGTGATTTTATGCATCATGCTCAGCATGTCACAAAATGAAGATCCATTGTGCTTTAACACTCGTACATAAAGTGTGTCCCACGGGTCCCGGAGCATTCACCCTCTTGTCCTCCAAATGTCCCGCTAAAGGTGCTTTAGTTTCTCTCTCATGCAGAGGGTTCAGCTTAACAGCACAATGTTCTCAGTCAGGGTTCTACAGTCAGGGTGCATTGTTCTTGAAAACAAAGCAGTGGACACGGTCATGGTCCTGTAGTACCTTGGGCCAGGAAACAGGGGGCACACAAGCTGACTGGTGGCCACTGGACTGCTGGGTTGTGGGTGAACAGCAATTCTTTGCTGTAATTTCTACAAGCTGTATGTTTTTATATATGATTAGAAAACTGATTCTTATAATAACAGTGCTGGCATTGCCCAGCGATGGAACAGGCCTGGCTGTAGCAATAAAAACTGATAAAAAAGCTACTACTACGGGGCAGCGGTGGCCTAGTTGTTAGGGAGCTGGCCCCAGGATCAGAAGATTGTGGGTTTGAATCCCAGACCAGTAGGTTACCCTGAAGTAACCTTGAGCAAGGTACTGTCCCTGTCACTGCTCCCCGTGTGCTTTAATTATTGTGGAAATAAAGCACTGTTGTAAGTCGCTCTGGATAAGAGCGTCTGCTAAATGCCGTAAATGTAAATGTACTTTAGTTCAAACTAAGCTCTAGAGCTAGTATCACTTCCAGGTTTTGGTAAAGGAGTTTTTCATACAACAGGTCTAAATTTCAGTACCAAGATTCAGTCTTGTGTCTCTTTTATGATGATTTAGTTTGAGGATTGTGACAGTCTCGACACCCACCCTTTTTTCTGTAATAGACTCGGTTGCTGTAGGAAAGGGCTGCGTAATTAGAGGATTTAGTCGGATCAGGTGAGTTAGAGCAGGATGAATGAAATCCTATGGCACTCTATCCGTTTAGACTCAATGAAGCAGAAACACTCCCTTATTCACAGCTTTCTGGTCTGCCAGCAGTTTGGGTCGTCCTCGCCACAAAGCGTGGACGTGTCCGGGAGCAGAGGAGGGGCAATAAAGCATGCAGGAGAGCTTCTTTTTATACATCCTGCAGAGCACTCAGTGTTTCATTCCATCTTCATCCTTGGCTAAATGAGCTTTCACTCCAAACGAGATGTCCCTTATGTAGTCTGCCTTTTTTCATGAGATATCCACTCTGCACATCTGCTCCTGCTTTGTCTGTTACCTTCCTGCCACTTCTTACCTTGACGGTTAGTGTTTATCTGCATTTAAAGACCTTCTCTTCTTCTCCCTTCCCTTTGTGCTTTACTTTGCATTCTATCCCCCCCACTTACACTCTCCCTCACACTCACCGTCTCTCTCCCACACACACACCTTTTGCTGTCCCCAGCAGAGTGATCAAACACACACACACACACACACACACACACACACACACACACACCTTGTTTGAAATCTCGCACCTGTCAGAGGCCTTTCGAAAGCCACTGGTGGTAATGAAGAGAAAGCAGCAGCCTCTGGCACACAGGCACTCCATTAAAACTCAACCTGCCACTGCACATCTTATAGGCTGAGAAAGTGGACAGTGTACAGGGCAGATCTGCTTTTTCATAAACCATGCAATCAAGGACAATGGAGAATTTTACAGCTACTAAAAGGTGTGGAATGGTGTGTTTGGGCTATCTTCTCAAAGGCTCCATATCCTTCATTTTAACAAACGTTTGTTGCCGGCACTGGAAACCATCATAAATCATTTTACATGACCATTTCCAGACCTTTTGTAGCCCTCAGGACTAAGCAGACAGTTGTTTCTGTCCTTTTAAAACTCAAATATCTTTAAAAGAAACTGTCCGAACACTGTGTGGTGAGGCAGAGCTAAAGTTAAAAACAGGCTGCCTGCTGTCTGAGAATGAAATGTATGGGCTCAGTTAGGATGCTTTGACATTGTGCTGAGAAACGTGAGTGTTTTAAATATTATAAGTTTGTTTTTGGGATATGTCACAGCTATCCTTACCTGATATTCCAAGAGCCAACAACTGGCTTCGGCCTCTCTGGGCGGAGTAGGCTGGCTCTCCTTCGGCCCTTAATGAATTGTTTGACCAACCTCATACAGAAAAGTGAGGAAAGTGAGTTTCCACAATATGGGCCTACAAAATGTTGCTGGTATTTTACTGTACCATCTTCCACAACTAGACACAAACTTCTAATCAAAGAATAAAAAATAGTGCTCTTCTCTCGGTGGAAAGTGACAACTTGTCATTGTGAATGCACAGCACAACGAAATTCAGCCTCTGCATTTAACCCATCTACATACGTGCATCAGGGGGCAGCTATTAAAGACGAGCAGTGATAGAGACGGTACTGGTAAGAGATCTGAACCCTGGGGCCTAGTCCCGATCCACTAGGCCACCACTGTCCTGTTCTTATCCGGCTCACGGGCTGTACTCAGATTGCTGTACTCGGGGAAGTGAATTTATTCTAAAACAGCACAATCTAATGGCCCTAATTTATCATCGTGCTGGAAGAGCTGCATGACAGCGCGCAAGACGATGCCCGTCTGCTCCTCGGCAAGAATACGCCGCTCATGTGCCTTTTAGGTGGATACAAGACCAACCCAAGGTACACACCCACATCCATTAATCAATTGTCAACATTAATGAGCCCACTATGAGCCCGTGACTCACATTGCTCAATGGGACCTCGGAGTTCCAGCACCTAAAGATTATAAGGACAGGTAACATCTGCTTCGATTTACTCATCTCAATCGGATTATGATTAATGATTCTAAACAGGGTACAAGGACATGGCTGCATTACAAGCTCAAGGAATTGCCACCATATCTTCAAGCTCCCAAATGGGGCATCGTTAGAGGAATGAAGCATTTCACATCTTTGACTAGAGATCTTGCATCATTTAGTACATTCTGATACATTTCAGTGTTAAAAACGTGATTAGTTCCCACGTTCTGAGGCTGAACGAACAGAACCACTTCAGTCAATCAGTCTTTGTGCAGAAGACCTCCACCAACCCACTGCTTCTGCACTTTGGAGGCACACTTTATACACTTTCTACAGTGGGTTGACCTTCTGGTAACTTGATGCTGAAATGGAACTGTATTATTATGCAATGTTTGCATTTTGAAAGAGGATTAAAAAGAAGTGGCTGACTAGTAAAATCCGCTTGTGGTTTGCGTGGCACTGCGGGGCAGCGGCGGCCTAGTGGTTCGGGAGTCGGCCACAGGATCAGAAGATTGTGGGTTCAAACCCCTCACCAGTAGGTTGCCCTGAGGTATCCTTGAGCAAGGTACCGTCTCTGTCACTGCTCCCTGGGTGCTTTCACAGCTGCCCCCTGCTGCACGGTGCATCTTCTAAATAGAAATTGCTCATTTATTCCAGCAAGTATCTTAAATCCCAGTGCATTCAATTTCAGATCAATTTAAATTCACATCGTTATAATATCAATCGCCCCGCTCAATTAATCACACAATCAGCAGATGGCCAAATCTGAGCTGTAGATCTGATGTCATTACATTTATCTAAAATTTACCATTTCACATCCAGCCTCTGAGAATGACTCTGTTTCCATCTCAACAAAGAAATCATGAATACTGAACATTTTTAATAGTCCATTTAGTGATTCATTATATACTGTTATTGTATTTTTAACAGTCACAGAAGTATCTGCCCTGTGACTGGAATAGTATTCATTCTCAATGCAAGATAGCTTTCTCATCCATAACTCTCTTCATTGTTCTTATTTCTTCGCTTTACTGAAACAGGTGAAGCCGTGGGTGAGTACTTATTACAACTGGTGCCACACAATAAAATCAACAAAACAGACATTTACATTTACAGCATTTATCAGACGCTCTTCTCCAGAGAGACGTCCATGTCCTGATTACAGGGACAGTCCCCCCTGGAGACACTCAGGGTTCAGGGTATCAGGGACCCAGTGGTGGTGTTGCTGGAGGTGGGATTCGAACCTGGGACCTCTTGATCCACAGGTCCATAGACAAGTACCACCACTAGACCACCGCCACCCAGACATTTATCTGATCTCATAAAGACACAGAATTAAAGATGGTGCCTTAAAACAGGTGGTAACAGACTTAAGTGAAAGTGACTATTCTTGTCACTGTGGGTACACGGCACAACACTCAGTGAACCACAACGAAATTACACCTCTGCATTTTACCCACATGTGCAGCAGGGGGCAGCTATTAAAAGCACCCAGGGAGCAGTGACGAGGACGGTACCTTGCTCAAGGGTACCTCAGGGCGACCTACTGGTGAGGGAATCGAACCCATGATCTACCACTGCCTCATTGGCTGTGGAAAATGACCTTATGAGGGATGTAAGAAGGTTCCAGGGCCAAAGGCCCGGCTTCTGTACAGTACTAACATCATGCTAAAATCACTTTTTTATGTTGGTGCAACAGAAATGGCTTTGCTTAATCAAAAACAATGTTTCCATTCTTTTGAATGGTAATATGTGACAGAAGATCTTACAGTTTCACTCAAAGGACCTGTGGCCATGACTGGGTGACTGAGTCACTCCATCTCTTGCCTTCAATTCCTGGCGTTCCATGTGCACAAAGCATCCACTCCTCTTGGCCATGTGGAGACAGACAGAAGCATTGAAACATCCCACTGGACCCTGCACTCATCTAATTCTACCATCACCCTACCCACCAATGTTCAGGTCAACCATCAGCACTTTTGGATTCTCCGCTGGATGCATCCAGTCAGTTCCCTCCCAGATTGGGAGAACAGCATTCTGAGCTTGGACTCAGATGTAAGGAACATATTAAAAAGTAATGATGCTGGAGGAGGGCAGCGGTGGCCTAGTGGTTAGGGCGTTGGCCCTGTGATTGGAAGATCGGGGGTTCAAACCCCTTCCCAATAGGTTGCCCTGAGGTACCCTTGAGCAAGGTGCTGTCCCCGTCCCGCTCCTCCCTGCGATGGGCTGGCGACCTGTCCAGGGTGCGTCCCCCGTCCTCGCCCTGTGTGCGCTGGGTTGGACGCCAGCGCGACCCCGTTTGGGACAAGCGGCAGATAATGAATGGATGCTGGAGGACCAGAGCAAAGAGCAGGAAAAGAAGGAAAATGCATCTCAGAGAGCCTGGTTAGCAGTCAGTGCAGTTGAAGTGAGTTGTTAATGGTGTCTGTCAATGGTGCTGGTTAGATCTGCATAGCTGCAGTTGATAAAGATCGACAGCCTCTCTGGGCAGCACTTTAAACCAGTAACACAATATGAATCTTTACTAGGTGCTGGCTTGCGAATCACAGCTAAGAAAGGAGGTCAAGCAGTTTCAGGGTGCTGCAGTTGTAGAAGCCTTGAATTTGCTTTGAAAAAATTCCATCTGGAATTATGTAACAGGGTCAAACCACGTACGACCACAACAGCAGCCTCCTTTAAAAGCTGAATGACACGTACGTGCTGGAGATTCAAGAAGCAGGCTATTCTTGTTGAAGTCAATGCAATGAAAACTCCCAGGCCTTGGTGCCATGGCAACAATGAGAGAAAAGAGAATTTCGGATGGATTTATTTACAGCTTTTCTGACACGTCAGTTAGTGCAGCCCAATAAAACGGTCTAGTGAACAGGATCAAAACAGGGGCCGATTGTGAAGAGCATGCTAAAAAAAAACAATTGGCATGTGCTTGCAAACCACTGAATGATGGGATCAAGCAGGGGTCAAGGGACAGGACCTTCGGGAAATAAACCAGTGCCTGCAGTCCTGTAAGAGCGATTACGGCGTGTGGACCAGAACGAGAAACCGCATCAGCTTTTAACACTGAGAGAAACTGCAAGATATTTCAGAATGAAAACGAAGGTATTGATACTGGGTTTATTTCATGTTAGCAGAGACTGATCTGGTCTTAAACAGCTTCGAATTTGGGCCTCATTTGATGAGCAGTTATGTTTTGACAGTACTTTTTTACTGAGGGCCGTTATCTCGTAGCTTCAGAAGGAAAAAGTAAGTATGAATTAGTATGTAAGTATGAGGCAGATATTTTAATAATAATAATCCCAATTTATAAATCCCAAATAAAACACAACTTCAAATGACTTCAAATCTTTTTGCGGTGTTAATATGTTTACAGGTCGGCAAGGACTGCACAGTGTGGAGCGACTCCCAGGCAGGACGGTCCAGGGAGCTTCTGTGGAGCGGACGTGCTGTCCTTTTCCTCCGGGAGCTCCGCTTTTCCCCCACTATCCGAAAGACCCTCACTTTAAGTGGACTGGAGATCAGTTGGCCAAAGGTGTGTGTGTGTGCGCGTGTGTGTGTGCGCGTGTGTGTGTGCATGTGTGCGTGTGTTTGTCTGTGCATCTACCCTGCGATGGACTATCGACCTGTCCAGGGTATTTCCTCACCTTTGGGGCAGCGATGGTCTAGTTGCCCCCCCATCTGGAAGATTGTGGGATCGAATCGATTCATCAACCAGTAGGTTGCCCTGAGGTACCCTTGAGCAAGGTACCGTCTCTGTCACTGCTCCCTGGGTGCTTTCAACAGCTGCCCCCTGCTGCACGTGTGTGTGGGTGAAACACAGAGGTTGAATTTCGTTGCCGTGCTGCATTTCACAATGACAAGAATAGTCACTTTCCCTTTTCACTTCACCTCTCACCCTGTGAGAGCTGGGAAAGGCTCCAGCACCCCCTAATTAGCACAAGTGGCTCAGAAAATGAGTAAGAGAGTGTATGTTTACATGGTCTGTCTGCACTAAATGCAGGCGTACTAAAAGCGTAAATGCACGCAAGGTTTTGATCAGTGCACAAAAAATGAATTCAGCATAAAATAAAAACCCAATAAAGCAGCGGTCGTGTTTCACAAATAAAATAACTACAACACACAGCCTTAAATTATCCAATCAGAAACAAAGAAGGTTAGAAAGCCAGTCAAATAAGAAGCTTACTTGTTTACAAAGCTGGCTGCTTCCACCTGATATATTGCTCCACTAGGAATACAACAAAAAAAGACTCACAGAGTACAGCCAAGCCATCACTACCACGAGCCGGCAACACATCAAAGAAATGCAGGAAACCTAAAAGAACTCTAAAATGATAAAGTTCAGGTCTGATAAAGGTCTGTGTGCCAAAACTGATCACTAAAAAGAAATGCTGCTGCAACAAAATACTCACTAAAGTCCTGAAGAAAGCTTACACCAGGTTCTGTAGTGATGGGTTCATGTTTGTATCATCACAGCCAATAATGGCAGTTGATGGTTATTTCTTAAACCAAGCAGAAAGGCAGTGAAGGGTGCGTTTGGTAACTTTAACAGTAATACACCACGTTTCTTGTTTTGCTTTCCGTCATATGGGCTCTTTAATGCAGTTGCTTGTCCTGTGCATCATCCATCATGCAAGCCTCAGCAGCTACCATGAGCCGGTGACCAAGCGAAAGCAGACAGGCCAGAGCCTTGGGCACCAACTCGGAGGTGAGTGGCACCAAATGACATCGCTGATGCCTGCTAGTGCTGCCCCTGCCCCCTCGCAGCTGTAAGGTTTACCTACCGGACCAAGAGATGTCAGAGCAGGAGCAGCTTCATGGCAGAGTGTCTTCTGCATTTATCACACTGAAAGAATGCACACGCTATGAGGACAAGCTGCCAACCCCACTGCTCAACCTGCACCCCACAGATTCACAGAGCTAATCAGACACAAGGGCAGAAAAGGTCACAGTCTGACTGCACATCTCCCTTCTCTTTCTTTTTTCTTTTATTTGCAGTGACTTTTTTTCATGCTCCTTTTGTTTCTTTCTGCTCCATTCCTTCTTTATCATTGTTTATCTGTAAGCGAGGAGCTGTTTTCATGCTGTGAACCCCAAAAGTTGTTCTCTTGTTTTTTACCCGTCATACAAACTTGAATAATCAACCATTAAGAGCTTTTTATGAACTTTATTCTTTTAAGATTTGATTCCCTGTTTCTCTCACACTCTCCCTCTGCAGCAGAGAGGAGGGAGGGCCAGCAGGCCAGGGAGACGAGCGTTCAGGTGGGGCTGTGGGACGAAGCCTCAGCAGCAGAAATAAGCACTGAAGATCTCAGCAAGAGGAAGGGCTGTTCTTGATCTGCTCTTCCCCAAAATACACATTTCAGCAGCATTCAGCCGATTGCTCTTGTTTCTCCTCCTGCTGGGTGGTTGTCAGTCACAATGCCCCAAATGACCCACTTACAGCATCCGCTCTCAGATCAGACAGCAAGGCTCTCGATTAAAAAAATTCAGGAGTCGTCTCCATTCTGGAGAATCTCTAAACTGTACACTGCATAATCTGTTATTTCCCCTTTGTCCTGCGTTGTAATCCCACTATTATCTTCCCTTCTCAGGATTGGCTCCTAATACACGAAAGCCATGTGTTTTTACTCCGCAGCAGTTTGAAGCCTTATCATAGTTGCAGCAATTTTAATGAGGAGACCAGTAATTGCTCCGAAATGACTGTAATTACGCCAAAAGTCAGGTTGTAATTTTTATTCTCCCTCAAGGCTGCCAAGGGAAGAACAGTGAATCACTGCACGGAATAATTTGCAAGGATTACAGAAGGTTGCAGAAAATGGCAGGAGGACCATGCGGTGACAAATGGTTAAACAATGGCGCTGTTAAACCCCTTTTGGAGGAATGGGGGCAACATCTGTACAACAGCTGTATAGAGGGCTATAATGGCTAGAAATTCCAAATGTTTTACACTTCACAGTCCCACAAGATTAAACCAAATATGAATGTTTATATAAATGTTTAAAAATGTTGTGTATCTAGCCATTGATTTATGGTGATTTAATTCCATGCCTTGCACTGAAGATATAAATGCGACTGGCTCGTCGTACCGGTCATGTCAGTCATCCAGTTCGCCAGACCAACAATGAGCACATCTTATTTACCATCATATTTAGGTTGTTATTTAGCAACTACCTATATACATTCCCATTTACAGCGTTTATCAGACACTCTTATCCAGAGTGTCTCCATGTCCTGATTACAGGGACAGTCCTCCCTGGAGACACTCGGGGTTCAGGGTCTCAGGGACCCAGTGGTGGTAGTGCCAGAGGTGGGATTCCAACCTGGGACCTCTTGAGCCATTGGTCTGTAGGCAAGTACCAGCACTAGACCACCACCCATGTACTAATATTTATATATATATTATATAAGTAAATTACAAAATGTAAAATATAAATATATAGAAATAATATCTGGTTAATTGTTCCGTATATTTAAATAAAGTCTTAAATAATAATTCAATTAAAATGATCAATAAATAATGGCATCCATATTCCCTCCAGCAACACCACCATGTGCTGAAAAGCACTGGTGTAGCTCAGAGCTTTGTTAGCGAAGCAAAGATTGATTAAGGCACTGTCCCCTTACACCTGTCTCTTTCTTCCCCATTACTGGACAAATCAGGCGTCCACACGCCGGGACATTTTGTCTTTTAACAGTGGGGACACTCAAGGCCTCCAGCCCCCTCCCTCGACACCATTAACAACACCGCTGAAGCACATCCTCAGAGGAAAGGGCGTTCTGAATCATTGATTCACTGAATCTTTGAATCACTCACTGAGTGCTTTTCACTGTTTCTAAAATCATTACTTCCTGGAAATCCTCCGTCCATAAAGTGTAGAATCTGCATGGAGCTGCTGCTGGCTGGGAAGCCACATTAAACCCTCATGGGGTCGATTCCTGATTACGATTTAAATTCTCTCAATTCCGTGTGAAAAGTCGTTCGTCACTCATTCACTTTGTCCTGCACTCAGATGAGGCTTGTCGTTTAACGATTGCCTGTTAGAGTTCAAGTGTCCACAGACTTTGTGTTTGTTTTAAGAAATTACATTTTCATTCTGCTTAGAGTCCATTTTTGCTATTTCTTCACATTTGTCTCAAAATCAAACAAAGAAAAACACGAGGGGACAGTGTTTCATTGAAAGAGAAGAAACCCACACCAGCAGGATCTCACCAATGCATTTATTTCCATTAATTATCATATTTGGCAAATTTCAAGAATGAACTTGTGTTTTTACATCACATGCATATATAATAACCTGAGTGTATTTAATTCGACTGCACGATATGATTCCGTCTTATTTATAGGATCTGAGAAGAGGCAGGCGCGGTCCGTTAACCCGAGCTCTTTCTATGATGCCATTTCAAACCATTTTTGATTCCTTAAAGAATCTTTCACTGGATGTTTCAATGTAAGGAACACTGAAAAACAATTTGTTCAAAGATTAAGGAACCTCAACATAAAGAACCTTTGCAAAATGAGACGGTTCTTTATGCCTTTCAGAGTCCTCATGCTTACCACAGCTCATGTAAAAATGGTTCTTCAGGGAATGAGAATGCTTCTAGTATGGAATCACAATGTTTTCTCATAATAATGCAAAATGGGACAAACAATTTGTTCTTAAAGGCTTCATTTGTATTTAATAAAGCTTTCTTCCTCCGAGAACTGGGAGTCACTATTTGCTCACTTTGTCCGTCTCTCTGGATAAGAGTGTCTGTGAAATGAACGAATGAATAAATGTAAATGTAAATGACCTCTTCATTAATTTCGTAACACTTCCTCCCTTTTTTCTCTCGAACACCAGCAAAGACACTAACTAGAAGCACAGACCGACAGAGGATAGATTTAAAACAGGCCTTAAAACTCTTTCATTTTTAAACGGATGAACGCTGCTAGCCTGCACACACCTTTAAACAGAGGCTTTTTTCTCTCCCAGCACAGCAGCTCAGTAAAACTCGACTGAAAACACAAAAGCACAGCCTTCCTGCACCATGTCGCCCTTTCAAGTTTTTTCCGCACAGCTTTTGCATTATTTAACGGCTGCATCCGCAACCAGGACACGTCTAGTTACAGTAGGTAGTAGAGCCGAGATCAAACCGCTCTCCTGCAACATGCCAAGTGAGATATGAAAGGAAGATCCCTTAAGGTGCCGAGCAGAGACCAATTACAAACCTGAAAATGGCTAAGCAGGAAAAGGGAGGAATGATTGATTAGAATTAAGGGTTGTGAGTACATGAAGGTTGAATCGCAGGAACAGCGATGTGGAAGAACCCTTATTGTGAACCCAGTAACACGGAGAAACTTCACAAAGTTGACAGTAACCAAAAATGGAAACATTGACTTGAATAAGCTCCTGCAGACAATTTGTAGGTGCTTCCCTTTTATTTAGCTTGTCTCCTTCTAAATATCAAATACAATTCCTTTCCCTCAGCCCGATCCTTAACCCGAAACCTTCACTCAAACCTGCGTTCTAACCTTTATTCCTGTCCGTGCCGGAACTCTGCTTTCAGCGGTTCAGCTCCGCATCTGCACGGATACAGCGAAACGAGGCCCAAGTGTTCCTTCTTTTTGTCAACTTTCATGTTCAGATACACATTTATTGCACTTCTCCTTCTGTGGAAGGAACCTAACATCAAAAGGAACCTAAAACACACTAAATGAAAAAGTCATGTGATTCCTTCCTGTCAGATATAAAGTGGCGCTCTGTGGTTGGCCTCATAAAATACAGTGCCGCACCAATCTGTTATAGCATAGTATAGTCTTCTTCTTCTTCTTCTTCTTCTTCTTCTTCTTCCAGCTGCTCCCGTTTAGGGGTCGCCACAGCGGATCAACTGTCTCCATTTCTTCCTGTCCTCTGCATCTTCCTGCTTCAAACCGTCCCCCTGCATGTCCTCTCTCACCACGTCCATAAACCTCCTCTTTGGTCTTCCTCTTCTCCTCTTTCCTGGCAGCTCCATCTTCAACATCCTCCTCTTGATATAATCCTCGTCTCTCCTCTGCACATGTCCAAACCAACGCAACCTTGCTTCTCTAACCTTGTCTCCAAGACGTCTAACCTGAGCTGTCCCTCTAATATACTCATTTCTAATCCTGTCCAACCTCGTCACACCCAACGAAAATCTCAGCATCTTTAACTCTGACTCCTCCAGCTCCGCCTCCTGCCTTTTCGTCAGTGCCACCGTCTCCAACCCATACAACATAGCTGGTCTCACTACTGTCCTGTAAACCTTCCCTTTTACTCTAGCTGGTACGCGTCTGTCACAAATCACTCCAGCCACTCTTCTCCACCCATTCCAACCTGCCTACACTCTCTTCTTCACCTCTATTCCACACTCGCCGTTACTCTGAACTTATAGTACAGTATAGTAAAGTATAATATATAGTATAGTATATACTATAGTAAAATATGTATATAGTATAGCATAGTATAGTATGTGGTATATAGTATACTATAGTATATAGTGTATAGTATAGTATAGTATATAGTGTATAGTATAGTATAGTATAGTATATAGTGTATAGTATAGTATAGTGTAGTATGTAGTGTATAGTATATAGTGTATAGTATAGCATAGTATATAGTGTATAGTATACTATAGTATATAGTGTATAGTATAGTATAGTGTAGTATGTAGTGTATAGTATATAGTGTATAGTATAGCATAGTATATAGTGTATAGTATAGCATAGTATATAGTATAGTATATAGTGTATAGTATAGCATAGTATATGGTGTATAGTATAGTATAGTGTAGTATGTAGTGTATAGTATAGTATATAGTGTATAGTATAGCATAGTATATAGTGTATAGTATAGCATAGTATATAGTATAGTATATAGTGTATAGTATAGCATAGTATATGGTGTATAGTATAGTATAGTGTAGTATGTAGTGTATAGTATAGTATATGGTGTATAGTATAGCATAGTATATAGTGTATAGTATAGCATAGTATATAGTATAGTATATAGTGTATAGTATAGCATAGTATATGGTGTATAGTATAGTATAGTGTAGTATGTAGTGTATAGTATAGTATATGGTGTATAGTATAGCATAGTATATAGTGTATAGTATAGCATAGTATATAGTATAGTATAGTATATAATGTATAGTATAGTATATAGTGTATAGTATAGCATATAGTGTATAGTATAGCATAGTATACAGTGTATAGTATAGTATAGTATATAGTGTATAGTATAGTATATAGTGTATAGTATAGCATACTATAGTATATAGTGTATAGTATAGCATAGTGTATAGTGTATAGTATAGTATATAGTGTATAGTATAGTATAGTATATAGTGTATAGTATAGCATAGTATATAGTGTATAGTATAGTATAGTATATAGTGTATAGTATAGTATAGTATAGTATATAGTGTATAGTATAGTATAGTGTAGTATGTAGTGTATAGTATATAGTGTATAGTATAGCATAGTATATAGTGTATAGTATACTATAGTATATAGTGTATAGTATAGTATAGTGTAGTATGTAGTGTATAGTATATAGTGTATAGTATAGCATAGTATATAGTGTATAGTATAGTATAGTATATAGTGTATAGTATAGTATAGTATATAGTGTATAGTATAGCATAGTATATAGTGTATAGTATACTATGGTATATAGTGTATAGTATAGTATAGTATATAGTGTATAGTATAGCATAGTATATAGTGTATAGTATACTATAGTATATAGTGTATAATATATAGTATAGTATAGTATATAGTGCATAGTATAGTTTATAGAATATATTACAGTATTTGTCTGAAAAACATCGGCTTTACTACTCTACTCTTCTCTACTCTTCTCTACTCTTCTCTACTCTACTCTTCTCTTCTCTACTCTTCTCTTCTCTACTCTACTCTACTCTTCTCTTCTCTACTCTTCTCTTCTCTACTCTTCTCTTCTCTACTCTACTCTACTCTTCTCTTCTCTACTCTTCTCTTCTCTACTCTTCTCTACTCTTCTCTTCTCTACTCTTCTCTTCTCTACTCTTCTCTTCTCTTCTCTTCTCTACTCTTCTCTTCTCTACT
>CM029371.1:30361368-30571702 GCA_017165825.1 Hepsetus odoe
TGTCAATGTAACAGTTTGTGTACTTCTTATATTCACTGGAGGTTTATACTTCTAATCTTAATCTTCTAATTTAATTTTATGGCAACAATGTAAATCTGAAAGTGAACCAAATTCGCGAGAATTATTCTGAAGTTATTCCAGGCCTTCTGGCTGGCCTATTATGAGCGGCTGGGACGTGCAGCCTGGGCTCTGGACAGGTAAGAGATGTATATGTCACTGCTGCCCCGCAATCTTTTTTCTCCCCTTGAGGACAAGAAGCCAATAAAAGAAGCTTGATTGTTTTCAACCCCTTTTCAGAACCTGTCTTTAGCAGCATATCCAGGGCAGCTCTGGTGGGAGACGCGAGGCACTACGGAGATCAACTAAAACGGACACAGCCCGGCCTTGCGATTGCACATCGATGCTGCCCCCCTCACTCATCCCCCATCCTCCACCTCCTCCATTCATCCTGTCAGACTGGGGCTCGATTTGAAAGACCATGCTGGAAGAAGTGGGCAGCCAGTTGGAAGGTTTGTGGGTGGACACCACGAGGATGTGCAGATGTGTCTTTGATGAAAGGCTGGCTTGGGGAGGAAGAGGAGGAGAAACCAGCAGAAGAAGATAGACCTTTAACTGTAATTGTGCACCATGTGGTGCCAACAGTAGCAGCCATATTTAACCGTTGACTTCAACTGGAACATGTGTTTGCCAACCTGAAACCCGATCATAGGTAAATAGTTGGAAGTAGAGGTCCAGGTTAATCACGTGGATGAAAGCTGGAGTCAGTGGTTGTTGTACTGAACATGTTATGTTTCAAACTGAACAAAGGCTGGTTGTGGTGGTGGGGAGTGTTTTCCACAGTGTCACCCAAATGCCACCATTCCCTGTGATTTTGGTGCCTTAATTACTGTGTTTCTGCCGCATTGCGTCAAAGAGTCCAAAAATATCCCTAATCTGGGTGCAACTAAGTGTGGCTAATTAAGGGGGTGAGAACCAAATGATGACCCTTAAAATGTCCTGATAAGATGATTAACGAGGCCGCAGAGGCTGGCGGGGTCAAAGCATGTGGAGCACTTCTGTCATATCCTGTGTGGCCTTTCTCTCTTTGCGTGCATGTGTTTGTGGAGTCTCTGCACGTGTGTCATTGGAAAGCTTTGTGTTATTACCATCACCATGGAGAGCCAAGATAGCAATCAACAGAGAGAACAGCGCTCCACACTTCACAGGTGTTCGAACAGCCACTAACTGCCTCCACGCCAAAAAATACAATGAAGTCGCAAGGTTTTGAAAGTTGGCAGTGAGTCTGCATGGTTTTTTTTTTTTACTCCTACAAAACAGGCTTATGGCAAGAATGTAAAAGGTGGAATTGTGTCTCCGAGGGAACCGGCTGTCAGGTACTAATCCCAGTTCAACAGTTCACATTAATGTCATTCTGAACTCCATGCGATAGAGGACGTCCACGGTGCCTCCTTGTACCGGAGTGCTGAATGTTAATTCCAGCAACCCTGCTGCTGAAATTTGGAGAGCAATGCATCTTAAAAATGGGTCAGAAGGGTTTTCTGGAGTGAAGTCTTACCCGAAGCACCTTTTCATGGCTGGATCGTTAAAGGACCAATATTGTAAATGTAATATGTCAGTATCACATGTGTTAAGTGATTGGTCTCTATGTTTCTAACAGGAAGTTAAGAGTGCTTTTATTGCCAGAAGAAGGAAATACCTACCTACAGCTCAAGGCCAAAATGTGCAGGACAACAGTTCTGTAGAACCAGAGAGCAGAACCACTGCTTTGGAGAACCGGGACACAAAGAAACACTCACATCTTTACGTTCATTTCCAGTCATGAGCTTCAGCGGCCCCGACCTGTAGGCGGCGTTAACTGGAACAGTCAGAACAGACAGAGAAATGTATCTAGAACTAGAACACGTTTTGATCAAAGGTTTTGGTTTAGTCTGTGAAGAATGGATTGTCATTTCAAGCCCCGAATCTGTCGTTTTTTTAGGTGAAATGTTGACACTGACGTAAAATCACCCCACCGTGTGGAGGCTGTCTGGTTCGCTCGCTCTAGAACTGCACACTCTTTCAACTTGTGCCGTACTGAAGTCACAAGAAGATCATTAAACTGAAATAGATTTAAAATCTATTTTCTTTTGCCACTTTTACTTCTTTCTCCCTGGTAACACGTTTCTATGCAAATATTAGGAGATTCTACCTGAACAAATGAAACGATATGAAAGTCAGGTAAAATCCTGTTTTGTCGTCTCCCCTCTGCTGCATTCACTCTCAGTTATTTGTTTGCTTGTTTATTTATTTATTCAATCACTGAACAGAAGACTGAGTGGAAGTGCTTCGTCTGTAGAGAATGTAAACTTGGAACTTTGGAAATTTGAGCAGGGAGTCAAAACTTTTGTCACAACTTTCATTCTCAAAAAGTCAGCTGACACCAGGAGAGAACTTTGCCCTTTTCTTACCTTGCCAGGTGTGCAATAAAGCTGTGGAGAGGTAATGTTTTACCTCTGCTAGGACTGCAGGTCACCGGCAGTAGCACTCGGTCTCCTGGGAGGAACCTTTGAATCCTCGGGAAGCTCTGAGACAGTGCGTGACACGGAGACGTTTCTCCAGGAACTGTGGGAACACTTGGTGACTTGTGCATGAATGTGAAAGCTTGAGGAGAGCATCATGGTAGAACTGGCCTTTTACCCTGCTGTCGCGCTCATCTACTTCTTCGGGGTGCTGCGAGCAAGCAAGGAGAACCGAGTGGATCTCCCAGAGAGCGCCTCCGTCAATGTCTTCTGTCTGTTTGTGCTCATGCAGCCGCTCTGTTTGGTCATAGGGGGCTACACAGGCATGGTCACCTACCTGATTACTGCCATCCTCTCCTACAACTGTCTGCACTGGAAGGATCCTGCAGCCAGACAGCAGGGGACCGCCGAGAAAGCAGACAAGAACACAAAGAAGAGGAATTAACTTTCAGAAGGCTTGGTCTGTTATTTTGGATTCACTAAACAACATCTCAGTATATAATTACAAAATAATATGAGTGAGTTTTATGTGATTCTGCAATCCAGATGTTTGTGTTTGTTCCAATACCACTTCTCATCCAATACCATTCTGAAGGAATAAAACTCACTTTGTTTGATTCACACTGTAATAAACAGATCTTCTCTTCTGCGTATGCACACGGTTTCATCTGAGAGATAGTAATCTGCACTTCTGACCGCTTGTTCCAGCGAGCTGAGTGAGTGAGAACATTTAAGAGGTGTTCTGGGTGTCGCCATCATGATTAAAAGGCCAATTAACATGATTTTTCTTGCACATTTGAGTTTTTCCTTTAATTTAGTACTTCCCAGTAAGACAGACCATTGTTCTGACTTGTGACATGTCCTGTTCGGTACCTCGTTCACAAAAACAGTCTCTGGTACTAAAAAGCTGATCATTTCACTGTGAACGGGCCGCGCTAATCATTTACATTTACAGCATTTATCAGACGCTCTTATCCAGAGTGTCCTCCATGTCCTGATTACAGGGACAGTCCCCCCTGGAGACACTCAGGGTTCAGGGTCTCAGGGACCCAGTGGTGGTAGTGCTGGATGTGGGAGTCAGACCTGGAACCTCTTGAGCCACAGGTCCATAGACAAGTACCACCACTAGACCACCAGCACCCCTCAAAAGTGAAAGTGACTACCCTTGTCATTGTGAAACAGCACAGCACAGCACAACACAATGAAATTCAACCTCACACGTGCAGCAGGGGGCAGCTATTGAAAGCACCCGGGGAACAGTGACGGGGACAGTACCTTGCTCAAGGGTATCCTCACGGCAACCTATTGGTGAATTTTCCAATCTGGGGCGACTCCCTAACCACTAGGCCAGCGCTGCCCCAGCTGTCGGACAAATCTAAAGACATTCCAGATCCACTGAATTTAATATAAGCTGTTTATGCTTCTATTTATTGTACTCAGATTTCCTTCGTTATTCAGGCCTTAAGAGTTACACACACACACACACACACACACACACACACACACACACACACACACACACACACTGAGCTGTGAATTTGTCATGTGCATTTAACCCATCGAGACACCCCAGCAGTGAACGCACACACAGAGCAGGAGCAGAGGGCAGCATTATCTAGCACCCTGGGAGCAGTGTTGGTTACAGTGCCTTGCTTGAGGATATCTCAGGATAACCTACTTGGCTGCAAACCAGAGGACCTCATCATGACTGGGCTCCTGACTGAGACCCTCAACACAAAGGTACTCCAGGGAGACTGGCCCTGTAATCAGGAAATGGAAGTTCCTCTGGATCAGAGCTTCTGCGAAAGGCAGGAAATGGAAACGATGTATTCTCTGCAGTGAATCGTCGCCTGGAAGAATGTCAGAACGCAAACCCTCATCAAGGCACCACGTTTCGACACTCTAATTGGAATATAAAGTTCACAGCAGCAGATGAGTTTACACCCTTGCTACTGTGGTGAACTTCTTGTCCTGACCAACTGCAATTATTGCCAAAAAGAAGAAGAAGAATTATGTTTAAGAGAGAGAGAAAGGGAGAGAGAGAGATTGTCTAAATGATACACCATATTTCCTAGTCCAACTCTTTTTAAAGCACTTCTCCTTTATTACACATCATTGTCTCAACCATCTGCTGTTACTGCATTATTCATCAGGTGGTCTCTCAAAATATTAATTGTTGATGTTCAAAGAGGATCCTTTGGAAGTCAGTTAAATGAAAGGTGTAATAAAGGTAATTAATTATGTATACGTAATACACACTGACGTCTGTTTGTTAAAGCGCGGTCAGCCTTGTTCTTCAGTGTTGGTCATCTGAGGTCAGGAGGAGAGGAAATAAAAGCTTCTGAAATTTTATTTGTAGTAGATGAGCAGACGTTTTTTGCAACAGAAGAAATGTAGAATTCTTTGCCACTGTGTAGCAGAAGGACCGTTTGTTTGCATCGTGACTATCCGACTGGTGCGAGTGACGGGTTGATGAATGTGGGGAGCGTTTGATGAGGTCTTAATGGCAGCTGGCATTAAAGCTTCCTGTGAACTCCAACACGCCTGATGCCTCCACTCTCCAGATCCCCTCCTCACCCTGTCAATCAAAGCACTAGCAGAGCTCACAGCAGAGCTCCATGGACCTGCTCCAGTTCAGAGAGAGAGAGAGAGAGAGAGAAAAGAGGAAAAGAGAAAGAGATAGACAGAAAGAGGGAGAAAGAGAGTTTGGAACGAGCTGCTTCCTCATTACTCATTCTCTCCTTACTCTGCTCCATCCCTCCCTCCTGTTCCAACACTTTCATTCTCCCTCTTTTCTTTTTCCAGCTAGAAAATCACTCATTACTCCAGATCTGCACTTCAGCACAAACGGACTTTTGGAAGAGTGTGTTGCTGTGCTGGGCAGCTCATGCACCGCTCACAGAGCTGCACATCAGTTACAAGTTCCTGGAGAGAGGTCATGGCGAATTTCACCATCGTTTGAGGACTAAATAGATTTAGACCAGAAATGAAGGAGAATGGTTTTTCAATAAGCTTAAATATGAGGAAAATTAAAAGATTAAAAATATTCATGGAGAGGAAAATTCTGTTCTTCCAGAATTTGATAAATGCTTCTTCCTGTGACCGAAATAGCTCCATTAGGAAGTCGTTCCTTCTTGGGGCAGCGGCGGTCTAGTGATTAGGGACTCGGCACCAGCATCGGAAGGTCGTGGGTTTGAATACCAGACCAGTAGGTTGCCCATAGGTACTCCTGAGCAAGGTACCGTCCCCATCACTGCTCCCCGGGTGCTTTCAATAGCTGCCCCCTGTTATGTGCTGTGTTTCACAGTCACAGGAACAGTCCCTTTCTCTGTATATAACGGTATTTAAATGAATAAAAATATCAAATATATAGTTTAACACTTCAATCTTCTCCTTCTTCTCTCGGCTGCTCCCGTTTAGGGGTCGCCACAGCGGATCAACTGTCTCCATTTCTTCCGGTCCTCTGCATCTTCCTGCTTCAAACCGACCACCTGCATGTCCTCTCTCACCACGTCCATAAACCTCCTCTCTGGTCTTCCTCTTCTCCTCTTTCCTTGCAACTCCATCTTCAACATCCTCCTCCTGATATAATCCTTGTCTCTCCTCTGGACACGTCCACACCAACGCAACCTTGCTTCTCTAACTTTGTCTCCAAGACGTCCAGCCTGATCTGTCCCTCTAATATACTCATTTCTAATCCTGTCCATCCTCGTCACACCCAACGAACATCTCAGCATCTTTAACTCTGACACCTCCAGCTCCGCCTCCTGCCTTTTCATCAGTGCCACCGTCTCCAACCCATACAACATAGCTGGTCTCACTACTGTCCTGTAAACTTTCTCTTTTAAAACATTTTGCTTCAGTACTGTTCATTACTGTGAGGGACCTTGAAAGGAAATAGAGGGAAAACATGCAAACCCAGAATCCTGCTGTGAGGAAACAGGACTAACCAAAGCGGTTTTATGGTCGATACAGTAAAAGTGTTAAAGCCTATGAAAAGTGATTAGTAATTTAATTCAGAAACTGAAACTGCTGAGGAGCGTTTTATTCCGCTAATCGATCTGATAGTAAAACTAGTATAATTGAGATGTTATTAAATCTTATTTAGGTGCTAATAAATAGACTACTTCATAAAAAGCTACCAGTTTCATTAACTCTCATGGATTCATCTGTGCTCCATCCTTCTTCTAAAACGTCCTCATTTCTGTACAGATTTCATACAAAACATTTTGGTCATGCAACTGTAACGATTGGCTGTAATGACTGAAACGGCGATCGCAAATTTTTGAACAGTAGTGGGACTCACTTATCTCTCCATTTATCATGCTGCTTCCTCTCTGCCTCTCTGGTGGGTTTCCTCATGCAGAGATAGAGCTCAGTGAGTTCTTTGCCCAGCACAGAGAACTATGTGCACCCCCACCAGCAGCCAAATGAGCCCTGGCCACAACACTTCTTCACATCATAAAAGCCCCGTCGTCTTCTATCCTTCCCCTCCACCCTGACACAATCGCCTCGTTATCGGCCCTCTCCAGACCCTGCAGAACACAGCGGTGGGCCCAGTACACCAGGAGCAGGCTAGCAGTGTGGAGAGAATGGTCTGGGAGTGAGGGAATGCCAACGAAAGCAGATGTGCCTCAGCTTGAGCCGCTGCACAGGGCGCTCGCTGTCGGTGGCTCGGCTGAGCGTGTTGTGACTCACGCCGCTTTTTCTGTAACAAAACACGCAAAACATGTTTTATATCCGATCCTGCTCCGGAACGTGAGGAATCAATGATTTTAAGAGGCTTAATATAAAAACTGATGCATGTACTCGAATAAATGCAATGCTAGGACTACGCAGCGATGCATCTCCACAGGTCTGGAACAGTAAGCTGAATATAGAAATACAAGCACAAATACATGTGGCCACACGTAAATGGGATGGCGGTGGTCTAGTGGTGGTACTTGCCTGCCTCTGGATCAAGAGGTCCCCGGTTCAATCCCACCACTGGGTCCCTGAGACCCTGAACCCTGAGTGTCTCCAGGGGGGACTGTCCCTGTACTCAGGACATGGACGTCTCTGGAGAAGAGCGTCTGATAAATGCTGTAAATGTAAATGTTAATGTAAATACATACCTTTCTAAATTAACTGAACTCTACAACAATTCGCTCAGTTTGAATAAAGCTAACACAAACATGCTGAGCATCCTAACCAGGGTGTTGGGGAGCTAAACCTATCCCAGCATTCACTGCAGCAAATAAACACCCTGGACAGGTTTTCACGGAACACCACACACAGAACATCAAGATCAACACCGCGTTCAAAAAGCAGTCTTGTGGTCTGGGGAGAAAATACTGCACTTTCAAAGTGTTTCTGTATTTTACTGTTTTACAAAAACAGAACAAGGACATGTTTTATTAGACAGGCATGATCACTTCATGTTGTTTCTGCTGAAGAGTGTTTATCGCGGTGTATTTACCACAAAGTATTTCAGACAAGAAGTGCTGATCAACGGATTCGCTCTACAGCCGCTCTGTCCGACGCCGGAGGAGCCCGGTACCGTAGAGGGTCTGTGTATGAGGCCGGTGCGCTGCGGTGAGGAAAACACGCTCATGATTTGTAACGAGCTTCTCAACGTCATCTCCTGCTTGAAGATGCAGCAGTTTCTGAAATGTTACATAAAGTGACAACCCTTGTCATTGCGAGGTCAAGGCACAGCACACAGTGAACCACAACCAAACTGGACCTCTGCGTTTAACCCACACACTCAAACAGCGTGCAGCAGGGGGCAGCTATTGAAAGCGCCCGGGGAGCAGTGACGGGGACGGCACCTTGCTCAAGGGTACCTCAGGGCAACCTGCTGGGAAGGGGTTCGAACCCCCGATCATGTGGCCGACGCCCGAACCACTAGGCCACCGCTGCCCCAAAAAATAAGGAACGCTTCATGATTTTGCATGTCGTCCAGCTTCCAATAATGCAATAATGCAGCTTCTTTGAAGAACCTTTAGTTGTTTCTACATTTTGTGCTTCAGACTTGTTTTAACTGACTCGTTTGGGGCCGTGGTGACTTCATGGTTAGATACCGGACTTCGTGATTGAAGGCTAATGAGTCTGAATGACTCTCAGATCATGGGGAGCCAGACCTGCCGGAACCGTCCCAAACACTGCTCCCCGGGTGCTGGATGTATGGCTTCCAACTGCTGCTCAATGTGTTTGGCTGCACGGTGTGCTGTGTTGTGCCTTCACAAGGACAAATAGTCCCTTTCACTTACACTTTTTGCATATCGATCTACAACACAAACAGGTTGAAGCCACTCCGTTCTCTTGGTGGATTTCTCCAGGTTATTATTGTTCTGACTGATTATATTCTTTAGCATCAATCGCTCCCTCTGCTCTAACTAGTTTGCCAGTTCTTTTTCTCCCCAGCATGTTGTTCCACCACCATCATGTTTGGCTGTAGAGATTTTATGGTGTTAATGAGGCTCAGTACCGGGTTTCTTCTACACTCACTGTAAGAAATTTTGTTCGAAAGGATCAGTCTTTGTTTCATCAGACCAGATGCCCTGGCATTCTGTCTGGCCACTGTACCGCAAACACCCGATTGAGGTAGTGCTGGATGTCCAAATGTGAGATTCTCCACAAAGAAACTCAACATCTCCTTCATAGTGACCACTGGGTTCTTGGTTTCCTGTGTGACAGTGAAGTCTGGTAGTCTGGTAGTTGCGGATCCTTTGTTGCGATCAGACACCGTGTTTCCCACTTAATCCGGAACGTTTTAGTCATTTCCTGTATTGATAAAGTCACTTCATCTCAGGGCTTGTTTAAAGTCTGACATATTGCTTTTGTAAGAGCAGTTTTGGGAGCAGTTAAAACCTAAAATGTTCAGAGAGCCTTCCAGGACCAAGCTTTGGAGTTACTGCTCCAGCAGATGTTTCTGCAGTACTGACAGCGTATTAGGATTCTTAATTTAATCAGAAAGCGTGCCTAGTAGGGTTACAATGAAATACTTTCTTTACAAAAATAATTCACTTATTGCAATAAAGCAATGCATTTGGACAAATTTTGTTTGTAAAATTTTGGCAAACAGTTCAGAAACGTATTTCTGTGATAATCGTGGTGTCAGTCACGCAGCACAGCGCTGGTCTTTAATGAATTTTTCAAACAAAACCCTTCGCCTGCTGACTGTAGCTCATTAGCTGCTGTAGCCTCTTCTCTACACTGAACTTCCCAAAGAACAGAGGTTTCATTCTTCATGATGTTTTAAAGTAGCCAAACAAATATTCCTCTGCCAGAAATAATGATAATGTCCCCAAACGTGGAGTAGTGAAGACACACCCTTTAGTGCACCATCACACCGACACACTCAGTAACCACAAAGGAAACTTTTCTGCGTCCAGTTCTCTCACTAATTTGCTCAAGTCGAATACGTAGGATTTCCCCAGTCTCTCAATTTCCCCCACAACGGGAAGCGCATGCTTCCTTCAGCTGACATAAAACACCACTGGACGGCTCGACAGCTGGAGAAGACGAGCTCTGTTATGTCAGCCAGCAGACCCTGCACAGGACCGTCTCGTGGTTAGTAAAGGTCATTCAGCTCCCCATACAGAGAAGCTCCTCATGCTTTTATGGATTCTTGTGGGATTTAACTCCTGATGATGGACTCAACACATCAGAAACGTTGCACTTTGAATACCGTTTTAAAGACATTAAAAGCCTTAGAGCCACTAATCTCATTAGCTGTGATGTTTTTAAGGAACCCTAAATTGATAGGTTCCTTCAAGAATGAAAATGGTTCCTCCATGACCTCAGTGCAAAGGAAACTATTTTTAAGAGCGAATCGAGCCTGCAAAGCTGCTTTGGGACAACGTGTGTTTGTACTAATGTACCCGAGGAGCCGGACTGGTGGACTGAAGCAGGACTGAGCAGCGGTGCTGTTCGGCGGAGCCCTTCTCTCAGGTTTGTGTGTACGATTGCAGACATGAGACACTTTTCAGATCCAGGACTACCAGTGTTTTTCACTCCCGGTCCTTGAGGAACACGATGATTCATAGGCCAGTGTGTTAGCTTGCACCGACACACTTTTTCATCTCCACCAAGGGTTTTTATAATTCCGATAACCGGCTGAAGAGCTGAATCAGGTGTGTAAGAAGACGGGGAAACAGTCGTGACGAGCAATTTGTGCAGTGCCCTAGTGCCTCCATGCCTCGGAGTAAAGAAAAGGGCGAGTAAGAATATGATGTAAGGACTCAGATCATTGAAGAACACACTCCTCTCCACCACAGTCCCCTCTTTCTTCATGTCCTCTTGGTCTACCAGACTGGCTGCAGCTAAACGATGACAAGCTACGAGGGAAATGAAGATGCATGAGCACCACTAGATCACTCTCTTGGCTTCTACAGCAGCTTCACAAGCACAACAGAACAGAGACTGATTGGAAAGGCAGAAGGAGGTTTTGGATCATCCCAGTTTAAAATTAAGCTCCTGGACATGCATTCTGAATGTTCAAAATGGGACAGATTCTTACTGCTTCAGATCAAACTGTCCACATCTGATCGAAGCGCCACACAATTATAATCCAGTTGTGGCAAAAATACCAACATTTAGCCAAACGCTACCACTTAGAATACAGAAACAGAATCTTTCCTTCATTTGCCAAATGTTTACAAATGACATTTTCACATGACCCTAAAGTTACCGGCCGATCAATTTTAAAAAGAGAAAAACCTTCAAATAAAAATCACCTACCATTGTTTTTTAGAGTCCCAAATTTTGACTATGACTTTTTAGAAGTGGAAAAACGAAAATACAGGATACAGGCTCTTTAAAATGCATGTTTGGGAGCGTGTTTATTATTATTATTATTTTTTTTGCCTTTGTGAGTAAGAGCTTTTGGCATTTTCAAAGGCGTCTTTCAAAAGAATGAGGATAAAAGCCAATCAATGGCAATTAGAGGCACCAATTGGAACTGCTCATTACAATCAAGCATGGAAATATCAAACTTAATAAAAATCAGGAGATGAACTGAGGGAAAACATTTTGTGATTTCAGGAACACTAACATTGCTCATGGTTGGTTTGAATCCTGGCAGGTTTGCATTAATATGATTCTCCAGCATCAAACCAGCTACATTAGATCAAACATCCAACGAGAAGCAACCAGAGGATGAAATTTACCGTCAGGAAAAAAGCTTTTAAGATCTGCTGTTCTTGCATGCTCGGCTGTTATCGCTTCATCAGCCCATGTCAGATGCTTTATACAATAAAGTTAAACAACATTTTAATGTATATTTTTATTATTTAATACATGAGCGAGAGATTTTGAAGTAAGGCTACATTGTATCTAGAATTTTGATTAATTTTATGAGCTCTAACTGAAGGTCCACTGAGGGTGAAACTGTTGCCTCACAGAGAGAAGGTCCCAGGCTTGATTCCCAGGCAGGACAGGCCTGGTCCTTTCTTTGTGGAGTGGACTTGTTGTCCCCATGTCTGTGTGTGCTTCCTCCCACCGTCCAAAGACCCGCACGTCAGGTGGAATGGAGACGTGAAATTGTCCCCCAGGTGAGTGTGTGTCTGCCTGCGACGGACTGGAGACATGTCCCGCCTTTCTCCCTGCACCACTCAAGACCCTAACCAGGACACGCTGCTTAGAAAATGAGTGCGTGAAAGAGATCGAAGGTGCACTTTGTGTTTCTTTTCTCCGTAAAGTTTTAGTATTTCAGACCCCATTCCCCTCGTTCTTCAGAGTTACAGCCTCCAAAAGACGAGAGCAGATTTGACCTGCGTGGTGGAAAAAACTCCATAATCAATCAATAGGGGGTGCTGAATAAGAGCGTCCGTTAAATGCTGTAAATGTAAATAAATGATAGTTAGAGTCTTGCTGCCTCCACACCTTATATCTGCACACACAGTTCTGTGCAAAAGTTTAGGCAGGTGTGAAAAATGCTGTAACCAGAGCGCTTTCAAAAATATCAATAATGATTGTTTATTTTGATCAATTTACAAAAATGTGAGCAAACAAAAGAAAAATCTAAATCAAACCAATATTTGGTGTGACCACCCTTTGCCTTCAGAGCAGCATCAGTTCTTCTAGGAACACTCACACACAGTCAGGGATTCTGTAGGATTATAGTCGGTGTCTGATCAACCAGTTTTACCAAAAAGGTACTGGAACGACCGACCGGCGGAGTTCCTTCAAAAACCGTGTGCGAGTGTACCTAGAAGAACTGATGCTGTTTTGAAGGCGAAGGGTGGTCACACCGAATATTGATCTGATTTAGATTCTCTTTTGTTCATTCACTGCATTTTGTTGATTGATGAGAATAAATGATCAACACTTCCATTTCTGTAAGCGTTCTGTTTACAGCGTTTTACACACCTGCCTAAAACTTCTGCACAGGACTGTAACACACGTTTCAAAAAGTAAGTGCTCACTGACATGAACAAAAACGATCTAAAGCACTAAACTGTAAAAGAAAAACAAATGAAGGACATTAGATCTGGGCAGCACTGGGTTCAGTGGGTTTATTACCTTCAGCAAACTGTCGTAAAGTCTTCTTGGCTACAAAGGCACGTTTGCATCTCTTCAGGAGTTCTAAAGTAAATTCAGTGGAATTTTGGTTCTTTATATACTGAGCTGGATTTCGTTCGTTGCCTCCCCTTTTCAGGTCAAAAGGTCTTGGTTCTCCTTCAATATCTCTCAGCAGCTCCACGTCATGTTTCTGTTGGTGATGCCACAGCACCCTCCACTCTACTCTACAACGCTCCACCTTTTTACTTCACTGGAAGAGCAACGATCAGGCACTCGGCCCCGTTCTCTGAACAGGAGCCCAATCACTGCCCAAAAGCTCCCGCTCTCCCCACGCTTTCCCTTTTTGATCTTCAAATGTTTGATTTAATACAGGGTTAGACTCGACTCTGCTGTATACTATCGACATTCATAAACAGAAATCGATACGTTTAAATCAGTTGTTGATGCTTATGAATGCATAAAAAAAAGCACTGAAAGTATAATGGATAAAAATGCCTGAATACTTGCTGTCCTCTCACAGACGTTGGTCTTGATGCAGGAATTAGGAACCACAGTTTTACCAGCTGACTGATCTGTAAAGCCGAGGTTCAGCTGCTGGTGTCTGTTTATCGTGGCCCATATTAAACCCCCCCCCGCCGGCCCCCGGACTCTAGAAAGCGTAAGAAAATATTAATTCCAAAAATTTCTTTATGTACTTATTTATTTTTGCATCAGGAAAAGCTTGATCACTCTTTAAATAAAACTTTAATACATATTTACAGTCAAGTATTTTACACCCAGTTTGGTCACATGCATGCGTAAGAAAACCGACAAAACTGTAGAAACATTTATATTCCACAGGAGGAGTCTGTGCAATAAAAAAGGCACCTTTGACCCTGTTGTTCCACCCTGGCATGATGTAGTCTGTCTGCACGTGCCTTCACCTGCTGTCTGTGACCTCCATCAGCTAGAACTAGCACAAAATCCACCAGCTGAACTTTGGTCAGCAATTGATTACTAATCATTAGTTTGAGACTCTGTTAGCTGTATCTATCGAACGGTGCGGCCAAATTTCCCTAAACGCATCTCTGTGCATTAGTTATGCACAGCAGCACACCCTTAATTCATAAAATAGACTGCAGGACATTTATCAATGATCTGTTACAGAGTCCGATCAATAGGAGCACATGTAATGCTGCCTCTTGCACAAGTCAGAAACCTTTCCATTTTGCTCTACTTTAACCCAAAGCCCATTAAATATGATGGACAGAAACATCCGAAGCAAAAGCCAAGGGCTGTTTTTAAGATGCAGTGCATTTTTTAAAAATTTTTTTCTGAAATAATTTAGCATTTTTTGCTGTTGTAAGAAAACCTTGTTTTGTTATTGTTAGCTGTGATTTCATGACAAGAAGGTCTCATTTGTTAAGATGAGGAGAGGAATGAAGGTGAGCAGGACAGACAGAATACGAGTGTAAACGGAAAGGGAGGACAGTGAAGTGGTGAGGATGGAGGGAGCAGAGGAGGTGAAGGGGGAGGAGTTTAAATTCTCAGGGTGGACAGTTCAGAGTAACGGCGAGTGTGGAAGAGAGGAGAAGAAGAGTGCAGGCTGGTTGGAATGGGTGGAGAAGAGTGATAGGAGTGATCTGTGAGAGACAGGTACCAGCAAGAGTGAAAGAAAAGGTTTACAGGACAGTAGTGAGACCAGCTATGTTGCACGGGTTGGAGGCGGTGATGAAAAGGCAGGAGGCGGAGCTGGAGGTGTCAGAGTTAAAGATGCTGAGGTGTTCGTTGGGTGTGACGAGGATGGACAGGATTAGAAATGAGTATATTAGAGGGACAGATCAGGTTAGACGTCTTGGAGACAAAGTTAGAGAAGCAAGGTTGCGTTGGTTTGGACATGTGCAGAGGAGAGACGAGGAGAATATCGGGAGGAGGATGTTGAATATGGAGCTGCCAGGAAAGAGGAGAAGAGGAAGACCAAAGAGGAGGTTTATAGACGTGGTGAGAGAGGAAGATGCAGAGGAAAGGAAGAAATGGAATTGGATGATCCGTTGTGGTGACACCTAAACTGGGATGGTGGTCTAGTGGTAGGATATTCATCTACAGACCAAGAGATTGCAGGTTCAATTCCCACCTCCAGCACTACCATCATTGGGTTCCTGAGCAAAACCCCTAACCTGGGACCGTCCCAGTAATCAGGAATGGGAAGTCGCTCTGGAAAAGAGCGTCTGCTAAAAACGAGGTCAGCCAAAAGAAGTTTAAGGAAAACATCCTAGTGTTAGGGTTCCCTCCCCTAAAAAGACTGGATTTTCTTGCAACAGCGTAAGCGGACGTGCGGCGGCCGGGTGTGCGACGCTGAGGACTGGTGTAAGGCAGCCTGCGGCTCAGGCTTACAGACAGAGAGATTGTAAGGCAAAGAGGGCGGGCGGTCGGTTCTGGCCCACCTCTGGTGTTACATTGGACGAAGCAGCAGCAGGAGCCGGCGAAGCCCAGGTTAGTGCACGGTTAACACCTACATGTCAGGTGCAGACATCCTCCCTTAACGCAGAAGCAGACTGCAGTTTCTGCCTTGTCGTTTAACTCCTACGGCATGTACATGGCATGCGTTACCGTCTACAGCATCAAAAAAGCGAGCACCGTGAAAGCCACAAAGTAGTTCTGCAAAAAGCACAGTTAAAGTACCGTAGCTGAGCTGAAGGTTTGGGGAAAAGATAATAAAACATTAAGGATTACGTTACACCCAAAAATATATCTAATAACTGGATTCTCTGGAGAAAACACATTTGGTTCCACAGTGAAAAGCTGAACGGATGTATTTGTATGAAAACCGTTTTAGTGAAAGGTTCTTTAAGGAACCAGAAGCGGATTTTCGCCCATCTCGGCACATTTACTTTTAAAGGTGCTTGTGTTTTGGAAAGGTGACATTTGTGTTGAGCACCAAAAGTCTGCAGCAGCCGTGGACACAAACAAGAATCCTCCAGGAAACGTCAGACGAAGGACTGGACCTTCATCGCAAGTCGGCTTTTGAGCTTTCAGTAGAATTATACTGGCTTACACTCCAGGCTGATGTTAACCATGTGGAGTGGAGCCTTTAAATCCAGAGCTCTTGTCAGAAACACACACACACACACACACACACACACACACACACGGGTCATATCTCTTGGTTTCAGTCTTTGAGCACTGGCAAAGGAAAGTAACAAGCTTCTGTCTCACCTTTACCATCATTTACATCAAAACAAAAATGCTACAAAAGATAACGTTATTGAAAAAGAAATGTTTTAATTCTTTTCATTTCTATAATGAAATGAATATAGACTGACATCTAGTCTTTTAAGCTCACTAATGAGGGGCACTTATTAAAAGGGCTTTGCTTTTAAAGAGGGTGCACTCAGTAATGAGTGAAATGGCAGTTTGTTCAGTTTTACAACAGAACAAAATAAAATAGAAAAGAAGGCGTGGGGGGGGAAGCCTTTGGCGACAGTTTCGACAACGTGCACTTCAGTGAAACTAGGTGTTGAATTCAAAAAGAAACGCATGAAGAAACACATTTAGCAGAGAGCAGTTTCCTTCCCTAAAGAAACAGAGTTTTGTTGCAGACTTGATCATTTTAAAATAACGGATCTTTAGCTCGGCTGCAGAAGGGACACAAACGCTGGTTAATAAAGGCCCATGACTACAAACAGGAATAAATTAGATTAAAGCTTGGAATGCCCAATTAAAGTCTAAACGAGCGGATCTAGTAATCCATTCTTTTATGAGCTCGAACAGACTGAGTCAGTGTCTTGAACCTTTTTTATTATTTATTTGTGTCTTTTGTACTCCAACTACTCCTGAACATTTTTTCCAGAACGATCCGGTGCATTATCCTCTGAAAGACGCCACTACCTGCCGGTTTGTGTCAAAGTACCGTCTACATGAAAGCCAGAAATCAAGGTCTCCTAGTATCATCAAACCGCCTGTATCGGTCCTTCCTCTGGGTCTGGGCGCCATGGACGCGTAGCTGGATGAGGACTTTGAAAGGTTCTAACTACAGCACATCCGGAAAACCCCACAAGACCTGCCGTTTTAGAGGCACTCCGAGGCCCAATCACCAGTTTGAGATCTACTGGTCAGCTCTTTAGGTCCATCTTTCCTGCTTCCCACACATCTACGTCAAGAACTGACTGCTCACTCACTTGAAAGTTTGTGAACCCTTTGGACTGTTCTACATTTTTGCATAAATAAGTCTTAAAACATCACATTTACACAATTTCCAGAAGAAGAGAAGGAGAACCCAAGCACACAAATGAAAAGAAAAAGTATTTGGTCATCGATTTACTAAGGAAAGAGATTCGTCTTCTGCGTCTGCCGTAATTGTGTAAACTTTTGCATTTTCCTTTCGAATTTGCTGGTATCGTCAGCTTTCTTGTTTCGGCGCTGCTGGCGAGCGTCCACACGCAGCACGATCATTTCACTACGCCATTCTTCCGCCACCATATTTCACAATCGTAAAAGCAGTGCTGTCCTTTCTCCAATCATAACGCTTCATCTTAAAAAAGGTTTGGTGGGTTGATGAGATCAAAACACAACTTTTGGTGAATAGCCTTCTGGCTTTTCGATCTGATCTTTAACTGTCGATGAGTTGGAACATTCTTCTTGGAGAATGGATAACAGTGGTCCTGAATTTCCTGTTTGTAAACCGTGTGTCTGACTAGTTTTAAAACTTTCTCCGGCCTGATTATCTTCCACTGACTGACAACAGTCACACTTTCTAACCATCTGTCCGTCCTAGAGCCGAATACTTTCACCACTCAGGGAAATGGGTTCTATTTATCTTCTTCTAGAACTTAAACAGCAGAAATTTCTATTCGCACATCACTTCAGTTAGACAAGTCAGACAGACAGACAGACAGACAGACAGACAGACAGGTGCTTACATACATGAACGAGACTAAGCATGTCTACTGCTCCACAGCAATAACCTCCAGCTGTGCAGACTGCTACGCGTGTGTGTTCTGTGAATTACAGCTGGAGGCTTCAGAACGAACCTCAGACGTTACCGAGCTGGACCACATACAGCAGTTGAGCTTGATCAGAGTGAACCAACAGCACTATGTATCCTACAAGGATCCTTCAAATCCTGCAAAGCATTCTACAAACTAACACAGACCATTCTGAAGCGGCTTCACATTCACAAGTTCTTGAAGTTAAAACTTGGAAGGAAGATCATGGAAGGTTACTGAAAGGCTCCTGGTTTGTACAGGTCTATGAAAGACAAAAAAGTAGTACCTTTACATTGTGGTGCTACATGCTTGAAAAATTCACAACAAAAATGGTTCTGTTAAGATCCAAATACTGAAAGGTTAAGAAAAAATAAATACATTAAAAAGTCACATCAATATAATTTTGGCCCAAAGAAATAAACCAGACTGAAATATTGTGGCGATGCAGTATATTCATGAAAAACAATCTAGTGCATCACTTCAAGAGTGCTGTTATATTCAGAATTTAGAAAAGAAAAAAAATAAATCTGTGCAGTTGTAGTGGAAAACCAGCAACAGTTCTTAAACACCTCACGATGTGCAATCATCCATGTTGCTGGGCTTTTAGCAGAGCAGATCCATCCCTCAGCAATGGAAATCAGAGTTGGGGCCTGACAGCAGGAGCACCCACAGACAGCTGTTACTACAGATATAGAGCCGCCAGGGGCTGCCCAGGAAAAAAAGATGGGCAGATTAGGGTGATAAATATGTTTCATTAAAAAAGACAGTAAATCTGGGGGCTGCGAGGAGCACAGCCCTGGAAGAGGATGATTGATGGTCTAAAAATACACGCGCATATTAGTGTTGTGCCAAGATGAACCCCGCCATCGCCCACATACCCCCATCAGGCATGCTGGCTCCTCCAGCACCGGGGAGGCTGCTTCCTGTTTCATTTAATAAAGAGTGAAACTCCTGCTTTTTTCCCAAGAGTGTAAAAACAGCCTTGTATCTGACCTACTTCCCATCACTCCTTCTCTGCATAGTACTGGGTGTTGTACCAGGGGAGAAGAAACAGCAGTAATTGGGATGACTCCTGAAAGATAATTCCAAATGAAGTCAGAAATATTCACTACTTATATTCACTACTGTTTTCCGAAACATCTGATGGTCTGTCATTGCTTGGTTTCCGGTGTGAAAAAAATCTTGTGATCCAGAGCATGTTATAAAGTGAAAAATCAATACTCAGAAAATAGATTCTTTACATTTAAAAGCACTCCCCGAGGAGACGAGCTCCGGTTCTGTTAGTCCAGGGTTCGGTATTTTGTCTTGGTCGATTCGCAGGTTTAAACACTGAGGTTCCTCAAATTCCTCCAATACTGCAACAAAGGAACTTACAGTTCCCTGACAATCAGATTTACTGTTTAAAAAATAAAGAAATATATTTTCACTAACTTGCCGTTCCGTCTGGAGCAGTCTGTAGTGCAGAGCTGCATCCTTAAGCCTCCTTTGTTTTCTAGAATTCACAAGTTCGCATCCTTGTATTCAGTAGCACTTTTCAGATATCCTTATAAAAATGGTTTAAAATACATTAAAACTAGTTTATTAGTGATTATTCATCAGGCCAAAAACACCTTCAAAATGCATGGCAGCAGTATCTGGAGAATTTTGAGGCCTGATGAAGCCTGATGGAGGCCTGATGGAGTAGACCGAGATATTTCATTTGTATTAATAATGTCATGATTAGTGTAGAAGGTAGCCGTCTTGTAAAGTGAGATTTTAAGACGTTATCTGGTCAAGTAGGAAAAACTTCAAAACAACTGCTTCAAACATTTCTCATCAAAATAAGGTTTTCACAGACATCTTTACAACCGAATACAGCGAAGGGGACACTTTTCAGCCTGGTGCCCTGTTACAGTTACATGATGTAGGAATTCTGTAATTACGTTTGCGCTTGATGAATCACGATTAATCGATCAACGTGGGCGGTTAGTGCACCATGTTGTGGTTTTTTTTTTGTGAATCGATCAATAACCGAGCAGTTCAAAAACATCACAGTGAGCATATCCGTCTTTTTCAGGACCCAATTCAAGCCTCACTCCTGCACCAACCGGAGCTCAGCCGTATCGGAGGAAACGCAGCGACTCTCGGCGGGCCCGGGTTCCCTCCCCGTCCTCCTAAAGCCTTCTGACGGGCGAGTCTCATTCTGCCTGCTTAAGTACCGCAGGCTTCATTAGAGCAAAGTGCCCGTTTTACTGCACACTGCGGGCCCCTGCTGGCCCGGGCTTATTGGAACCAGCCTCTCAAACTGCCTGCTCAGCAGTGTGTGTGTGTGTGTGTGTGTGTGTGTGTGTGTGTGTGTGGTGGCTCGTGGGGACTGGGGAGCAGTCTATACACAAATGAGTAATAACGAAACAGCGAAATGGATGTGAGCCAGGGCCCCCAGTCGCAAATGTTGAGGGCTTTACACCCCAAAAACCAATTTAAACCTGAGGTAGAAAACATAAAAATGTCACAGCACAGGAGAAACCACAGAGAGAATACGTTATTTGAAAGGAGAGGAAATAGATCTGCAAGTGTGAAGCTGTACAAAGTTTCGTTGGATGTGTTTAAGGGGAGGAAAACACCAAAAATCAAGAAGTCCACAGCAGATTTTGACAAAAATATCCAAAGTATTTTTCTGGGCTGAAGATAGCAGATGGGATACTGCACTGCTGCGCGGTACGGAGAAAGGGATCCTTTGCCAGAAGGTAAAAGTTTAAGCCTTAATGTTATTCTTCCTTCTTTTACAGCTTTGAGGATCTTGAATATGATACAGTCTCTGATGTTTAGTCAAGCAAAGACCAAAAACATATGGCTCTCCAGAAGAGTAAAATAAAAAATCAAAGTGCTTTCCTCCACCAATTGGCTCAGAAGTCCAAGAAATAATAAATAAACAAATACAAAAAAGGAATATCAGCAGCTGATGTGAAAAGGATTTTTCCTTCAAAAATAACGAGCGCAGAAGGACACTTCTTCAAAGCTGGTATGAAACAACTCAAAATATGCATCACTTCTTGTGGAGCTGAAAATACCAACATGGCGCCTCAAAAAATATGAACAGCATCAAAAAAAAAAAAAAAAAATGTATATATGGCACCTTCAATTCACTATTGCCTTCATCTTCTCATAAGCGCTCTGCTACCTCTTCAGGAAAGGGGCTCGTGAGTCTTGCAGCTACAGAACTCCGAGGTCAAGGCGGCTCCACTGGAACCGAGCAGTTGGTCAGCAGCCGAACTCGAAGGAACGCAGATTACTGTCCTGTTACCGTCACCTCTTCTTTGCCATTCTCAGATTCCAGATCTTGACCGTTTTGTCGCTGTGGGGCAAGAAAGAGAACAGTGAGAGGAAAAAACGAGAAGAGTCGAACATTTGTGTGTATACAGAAACCAAACACTCCTGAATTAACACTCACACCAACGTTTTATCAAACACGTGAAATAAGTGGTTCAACACCAGTACAAGAGTTACATTTATGTTAAAGGTACTGCACCAGTCAGAGGTGCAAGGCGCGAGGATCCGTACGGAACAATACCGCTCGCAGAGCCGAACCTCATGGAGGACAATTAAGAGGATTTATGCCACCAAGGTTAGTCCCAATTAAAACGGCAGTTAGGTTTTCTACAACCTATCAAGACTGAGCTTAGAGCTGACATCCAGCCTAATTGGGAAAGTTCCTGCCTGGTCCAAAAGAGGAAATAAATGACAAAGCTTTTATAGAGAAGAAGGGTATAAGTCACAGAGGATCAAGGAAAAAACAGGAAAGAGACACTCAGACAAAACTGAGAACAAAAAGAAGTAACGAGAGAGTGAGAGCGAGAGTCTGAAGCCCTGCTGCAGCTGGAACAGTTTCCTGAGGAGGAACAACCCAATCTACGTCCCGCACAAATGAGCAAAATATGAAAATACGTCTAGAGTTCATTATTTTCTGTATTTTTCTAAATCTGGATAATCGTCGTGGTCCTGTTTAGAACTAATCTTGTCTGTCAGGGTTCTAGAACAGCGGTCCTCAACCTTTTCTGCACCACAGACCGGGTTCATGTAAAACAATATTTTCACGGAGCGGCACAGAAAGAGCCAACAACAGACAGTCAGTCATTTTCTGCTGGAGTCCATCCCAGCTCACACAGGGCGAGGACGGGGGACGCACCCTGGACAGGTCTCCAGCCCAGCGCAGGGAGGAGCGTGACGGGGACGGCACCTTGCTCAAGCCTACCTCAGGGCGACGAACCCCCGGTCCTCTAGGACACCGCTGCCCCGAGCTAAAAACAAAACATATAAAAGCACAAGTCCTCGAGCCGACGAATGATTAAGAGCCCTGCGCTTGCTCCCTTCCGGAGAGCCGGTCATCTGGGGCTGATGAAGTGGGTTCCTTAATTTGGTCACCGTCAGGGCAGAAGATCCCGCTTCCCAGAGACAGGATGATGGAAGTGGAGGCGAGGTATTCAGTGCTCCAGATACCAGATCAGTGCTCCGGTACCGGTCCACGGCCTGGGGGTTGGGGACCACTGTTCTAGACAACATCCTTAAAAGTAATTGCAGAGTTTTCTGTTAAGGATTTAGTTGCTTTTAAGCGAGATATCCCTTCTCGTCTGCCGATCTCCATCCCTCCCTGTTTTGTTTATGTGGTAGTTCTATTTTGAAAGTGTTTTGCTCCTGATCATGCTTCCAGTAACCGGGTCAGTTTGAATCGGTTCAACAGTCACAATGATGGAGCTGATGAAGCCTATACCAACAAAACTAACAAAAGCTGAAAACACCTGTTGGTGTGCGGTGAGAGTTTCAGATTCATCATAATGACTCAACTTCACGGTGCTTACATGTTGGGGCAGCTGGGCTCCAGTGATTAGAGGGTTTGCAGCAGAAGGTACACGTGCAAGCACAGGAATTTCCTTTTAAAGGTAAAGTACAGTACGGTACATTTACCAAGGTATCAACTTTACAAAATCTTATTTGATCAACAGATCCTGTTCCAAACAGTGGTTCTATAGTCACAGCTTTTAAAAAAGAGTCGGGGGAAAAGAAAGACATTAAGAAGGAGAAGAGGCAGTACCAGGGCAGCAGAGGCAGGAAGTATTAGTAGAGGCTCTCAGGGGAGGCTGGTGGCTCGCCCCTTGATGGCCAGCACCCGGCGGGGCAGACAAGGCGTTAACCCGGGGACATAACTCCACAACTTCACCCTACAGTCACTACACACAGAGCCACGGACACGGTACACACAGACCGGGGGGCAAGAGAAAAAGAACACGGTAAGGGTGAGAAAGAACATTTAAGGGAGTCAGAGTGACAAAGAGAAAGAAAGAAAAAAATAACAAATATGAATAAGAAGACCGAAAGTAAAGAACAGAAAAAGGGTGGAAACACAAAAGAACAGAAAGGTTTGAAAAACAAAGAGGATTTGCAGAAAGACAGAAGTACAGAGTTAGAGCAGGTTAGAGAGGAGAGGGCAGACATATAGAAGCCCTTCTAGCTTTTCCTTCAAACAGAGCTGCAGACAATGATCCAAAAATGATGCAGCAGTAGCCCTGTGAAATGAATAGGCTGCTCTTTAAGGAAGTCTACTGTCTGGGGCAAAAAGATTCAACAAAGCACCAGTGATTACAAATTGAGAAGAGCCATCTTAGTGTGCCTGCAAAAAAGAAAGTGTCAAACAAGAACTTATTCAAAGCTGAACATCCTTTTTTCAGACTTAAGATGATAAAAGCCCTGTCTAGCAAAATGACAGTATTTTCCTTCGCTCAACCTCAAAGCTTAACTCTTAACCCTGAGCAGATCCTGCCCTCGCACCGCGCCCCTGTTCCAGCGGTCAACTGTAACGTGCTGTTTGTACCTGGAGGCAGTGAAGATTTGTTTGGAGTTGGTGCAGATAGCATTGATGGGGCTGTCATGACCTTTGATCTCTCCAATAGGAGTGAAGTTGTCCACGTTCCACACCTTCAGCATGCCCCCGCGACAGGCACTCAGCAGCATGGGACGCCCGGGCACATACGCCAGAGCACACACCCAATCCTTATGTGCGTTTGGGATTTGCTAAAAGGAGTAAAGCAGATGTGGTGTTGAGATGACATTGTTCTAATATACTGTCAAACTGTATATCGGGGGGGGGGGGGTTGAACTGCGATTCGACAAACGGCCTGCCTAAATAAATAAATAAATAAATAAATAGGTAAATAAATAAAGCAAGCCCTGTGTTTGTCTTCCAGGGGTTCACAATGATGCTTTTGTCAAGGCTGGGTTCAGATGTGTGTCTCCCTGTTGCTAAGCAACTAATTGTGATAACTAGCTAAAATTACTGCAGGGAAAAATTGACTAGTACTTTTTGAGCAAACAAGGTTTTTAGGAAAATGTGAAAATCTCTTCATTTATGCACATTTAGATACATGACTGCATTCACTTCTTTTTCACTGAAGCCTTGGTCAACACAGAAAAGAACAGCAACGCATTATATGTATTTTACATTAAATGATGGACACTGACCATATTTTCAGGCTGAACTATTTTTATAAACGACACCTAACTGCACGCGGCTTCGTGCACGTTCACAGCTGGTTTAAGGCGCAGCAGTTCGGACACCCAGAGTTAAAAACTCTACTCGTCAGCAGACATCGTCTTTTTTTTTGCTATGAGGAACACGTGCATATTATACTTTTTTGCCCTCCAAAAGGACACGACAGCGATAGTTGCATCTCATGACCCCACAGTAGAAACACTGAACATCAGCAGAGGCCTCAAGCTCATCTTTGCTTCCTCAAAGCTTAAACTGAGGAACATTGACCAGCTGAGGTATTGATTCTTTAGATGTGTGAAAGGCTTTCCACAAACACCAAACCAAATCCTTTCAGCTCAGCAAATCCATCACTTCACATAAGCAGAGAGTACGAGAAAACAAATCTGCTAAACATCATTAACAGCAGATACCATCAGGAAATAAAAGGGCAAAATGACAGAAAATAAAACCAGGCTCTATTTGATCATGTTTACATATCAAACCAAAAGAGAACATCAGTCACCTGAGAGACGAGGACAATAACAGGAAAGAAAGCCGTTTTTAAATCTTGTTCCCTGAATAAAATAATATCTATTGAATATTATAGATATATAATATCTATTGAGTCTATTGAAAATAAGCCAAAAAACGGATTGGCTGCCGTTTGTCCATTATGGTTCAAATCTGCTGAAAAGGCATTAAAAGGCATTATTTTCTTACTGAAGCCTAAAAAATAAATGCAAATGAAGGGATAAACCTCCTACCACTGACATACTTCCCTATTGTTCTGGGCGTCAGCAGCTGATGTTGCTCCTGAATTAAAGAATTCAGATTTCTCCTGACAGGTGGGTGGCTGATTTTCGACATTGCAGTCTTCACTCCGCCATGTAATAATCTGCAATCATTTCTGCCCTTTCCAGGCTTCAGAAAAGCAAGGTACCTCTAGCTGTCTAATTCCATAAGTGAGTGACTGGCTTGAAGCATGAAGAACCATTAAATGCTTAATCGTTTAGAAAATATTCTCCCAGCTGTCAGAGCTCCTTCACCACTGTCCCTATAGGTAGGTAAATAAATAAATGAAGCGACAGCCCCTCTATTCTACACACACAGTCATACCACTCTTTTCTCAGTTGCTATTTGTGTAATCCAAAGGAGCAACAGTGCAGACTGCCATAAAAATGAAAGTGAAAGTGACTACCCTTGTCATTGTGAACCGCAGCACAGCACAACACAACAAAACTCAACCTCTGCGTTTCACCCACACACACACGCGTGCAGCAGGGGGCAGCTATTGAAAGCACCCGGGGAGCAGTGACAGGGACGGTACCTCTGGGCAACCTACTGGTGAGGGAATCGGACCCACAATCTTCCGATCCGGGGCGACTCCCTCACCACCAGGCCACCGCTGCCCCATAATACAAATTAGTTTAAAGAACTATATTTACTGATGTATTGATCTGCTGCCCTTATCAGTGCTGCTGAAGATCTGCAGGCAGGTCAGTCACATCCACTGATGAAATTATTACAACTAGAGAGGGAAGAGTCAGTACCTGAATTTGTTCCTGCTGCTCCAGATCCCACTTCTTAATGCCATTGTCCCGGGAGCCACTAAAGAGCACATCGCCATGGACGGCCAGGCACTCTATGCCATCATAGTGGGGTGGCTCAAAGTTGTGGGCGGGGCCAATGTTCCCCTGAGCACCCTCAGCCACATCAAACACCTGTACAAACATCCCAACAGCACAGTCAGACCAGACACACGGCAGCATCCCAACTTCAGCAGCAGCAGGTCAGTCACAACAAAGCGGCTGAGAATAAACTTCTTCACAATCAACACATCGTGCGGTTTCCAAACCCAAAAGTAGCCAGTTAGAAAAACATAGCAACAAATGTTCTGATCATATAAACAGCTGAAGAAACCTGCAGAAAGAAGGTACCTTCACATAGTGGTCTTTAGAACCAGTGATCACTTGGTCCTTGCCTCCACCCGAGTAGCCCACCGTTAGACACATGACTGAGCCAATGTGGCCCGTCAGCTTTCCAGTGGCCTGCATCCTGCAAAAACACACACTTATCCTTTACTTACACATTTAATGAACATTCAAACGCTGACTCACACACACACACACACACACACACACTTTTGTACTAAAAATGTTTTTCTGCATTGTAATACTTTAAATAGTTGCAAAATAATACTGAAATATAAGACAGGAAGTAAGGAAAAGGACCGGTTACCTGTTCAAGTCCCAGGTTCTGACCGTGTTGCCTGCTGCAGCATAGAGCACAGTGCCAGAAGGGTTGAGGGCAATCTGGTTAATCTGGTATTCACCCTGGGCGGTGGTGATGGTGCGGGTAGTAGTACCTGCACAGGCATCCCCAGACACCACTTGTCCAGAGGACCTGCAGTCAGGAGGCAGGAGCACAAGACAGATATTAAAAGGGGAAATGTTGAGGAGTCCTATCAAAGCATCATGAAATTTACATTTTTAAAAACACAGAAAGACGCGCGCGCACACACACGCACACACACACACACACACACACACACACACACACACACACACCATATGATGAACAAAATGTGATTCATCAGATTCCATCCATGTATGCTTCTAATATCACATGATCGTTAATTAATGAACACTCGATCAAAATCTGTCCGTGGTAATTAAATAAAGAGGATAAAAATGTCAAAGTGGCTCAGATCCAGTTCGAGAACCGACTGTTCACTTAGACATTTCAGCCCTTGACGGATGCCGGTGTAACACCACCACCAATGGGACTTCACAGGTCAATGGCTTTAACATTGTGACTGCTAGTGTTTCATTTTTCAAAATAGCCTGAGAATTTAATGTGAGTACACATGTAATTGTACACTATTATAATGATTGTAATTGATTACGACATTTCAAAGCCGTGCCCTTCTGGTTTACTCTTCTGTCTCTAGAACTTAACTTCAGGTTAAAAGCGGTGTTTCTCTCAGTTCTAGTTCACTTGAGCTCTTCATGTGGATCAAAGCTGGATTAAGTGAGCAGTGAACAGACACTCACGTGAATGTGCGCACACACTTGGCAGAGTCACGAACGTCCCAAACTTTGATGTAGGACGCAGAGACGGTGAAGACTAAGCCAGAGCTGCTGCAGTATTTAACAGATACCACATTGTTTGGGTGAGCCCTCAGCGTGGCCACCTCCTGTGCAGTCACAAGGTTCCACATCTTACAGGTACGGTCTGAGGACACATAACATACTCCAGAAATTCAGTAACAAGATATTCAGAATAATGCTTGATTACTTACAAATATATATAAACCATATAAAAGTCTAATTAAATTCAAAAAGTGAGCACACTTTTGAAGAGCCACAGTTGTGCTAGTTTTTCACTTTAACCCTAGCATGATCACCCAGGTGTGTATGATATGATAGGTGATATTGAGATGAGACAGGCCATATAACTCCACCTATATTCACCACCTGTGCTAAAGGAAGGGGCTCTGCTAATGCTGCTGAACGTTTTCCACTCCCTGATGCAGGTACTTTTAATAAGTACACCTACTTACAGGATCTAGAATATCCACTGACTGCTGCTGAAATAATACACAGTATCACAGCGCTGTGCAAAGTTTTAGGCAGGTGTGAAAAAATGCTGTAAACAGAACGCTTTCAGAAATATCAATAATGATTGTTTATTTTGATCAATTTACAAAATGCAAAGTGAGGAACAAAAGAAAAATCAAAATCAGATCAATATCTGGTGTGACCACCCTTTGCCTTCAGAGCAGCATCAGTTCTTCTAGGAACACTTGCACACAGTCAGGGATTCTGTAGGATTATAGTCGGTGTCTGATCAACCAGTTTTACCAAACAGGTACTGGTGACCATCAACGTCACACGGAGGAGAAACACAGTCACGTTTGGAACGACCGACCGGCCGAGTTCCTTCAGAAACCGTGTGCAAGTGTACCTAGAAGAACTGATGCTGTTTTGAAGGCAAAGGGTGGTCACACCAAATATTGATCTGATTTAGATTCTCTTTTGTTCATTCACTGCATTTTGTTGATTGATGAGAATAAATGATCAACACTTCCATTTCTGAAAGCGCTCTGTTTACAGCGTTTTAAACACCTTCCCAAAACTTTTGCACAGTGCTGTAGATATATATTTTTCCCTTTTGATCCAGCCATATAATACAGTATAATTCTGTTAAATCAAATCGCCTAATCTTAAAAAGCTTCTGGCTAAAAGTGATTAATATGATTGTTTAGTAGTGTTTTGCCACCTTCCCTCAGTCTGATCGCGATGTGAGGCTGATAAGCGTGAACCTGGAGCTCAGTGAGAACGTGTGTGCCTGATGATGAGATCACGCACCTGCTCTCAGGTCAGACTGAAGCACAAGGCATAATGCAGTGGATGAATGAACAGATACAAAACAATCTTCAGTGGTAAGTGTGGGGACGTCCGGGTTTGTTTGTCTGTGTGTACCTTTGGATCCAGTGAAGAGGAGTTCATCAGTGGTATCCAGGCACAGTACCGGTTTAGAGTGTCCCTCGGCCACAGCCACACACTGGAGAGGGGCGGTCCTGCCCCCCTTCAGCCCGGAAATGGGACTGATCACTCCCCTGCATCAGACACATACATGTTCTCAAAATCACAATTATAGTACGTGTTTATGAGGGATGAAAAAGATTTTAAAAGCTGAAAATTATATATAAAAAAAAAAGGAGAGAGAAAGACACACACACACACACACACACACACACGTTTTGCTTCGAAAGAGCAAGAATTTCTTGTATTATTCAATGTCCTGTTTTTGGCTCTCACTTACTTGCCACTCCCTACCTGAACAATTTCAAAAGATTATTTTTTTGTCTGTTAGTTCACACAATGTGCATTTTAACATAAAGTCTCTAACTCAAGGCATTACCAGTGAAGAAACAGGTGCAGATGATTAGAGATGATCAAGATGGTGATTAGTGTATTAGTGATATTGAATGGTGAACAGTCGGAACCCCTTTATCTAAAGGACCTTGTATTTTTAGGCTCTTCGCATCTTCTCTAAAACTGTTAACTGCATCTGAGCCGGACTCACAGGTGGCTCCTCTCACACTCAGAAGACGTAATTAAACAGTTGCCCATCACAGCGATGTCCAAGTGATTAGGGACGAAGCTCCAGAATTGGAAGGCTGTAGGAATTCCAGACCAGTAGGTTGCACTGAGGTTCCCTTGATCAAGGTATCGTCCCCATCACTGCTCCTTGGGTGCTGGATATGGCTGGACGGTGTGTGTGGGTTAAATGTAGAGGATGTGAGACTGTAGGAGCACTGAGCAGCTCGTTCAGCAGCAGACTGTTACACCCGCAGTGGAAGAAGGAGCTACCGCAGGTCATTCCTACCTGCAGCCATCAGACTCCACAACTCATCATAACATTACATCACTTGTTTATCATTATATATATATATAATGTGTATTAATGTATATTATTATTGTATAGTATATATATATTATTATTACATTTATATTTTTTGCTGCTTGTTTAATTATATCTATAATTTATTTAAAACTTATTACTGTGTACTGTATATATGGTCACCTAATTCTCCCTGTAGATATGTATATGTAAATTTTATATATATTATATATATATATATATATATATATATATATATATATATATATATATATATATATATAATTATTTATTATTTAGTATTTATAGCTCCTGTACTTACTTTCTCCTGTACTTGTTCCTCTTCCTCTTTCTTTACATCTTTATATTTTTTTATATATCTTTTCTATTCTTTCTGTACACCTGTCACTTTCATAAGTGACAGGTCCCTGTAACGCCCAAATTTCCCATTCGTAGGAGAATAAAAGATCACTCTACTCTACTGTGTCTTCTTGTTCCTTGAGCTTCTTGTCAACATTACATTGGCCACCATCAGCTGCAAGCTGCTGACCATCATTGTCTTTCTCCATCAGCTCCAGTGTTCTTCTCTCCAGAGTTGATTATCTGTACTATGCTCCTTAATCAGCTTCAACAGCTGCAGTTGTTAATGCTGCTTTTATATCAGTCCAACTCTATGAATTCTGTAGTCCTTGAGCTGCACAGGTCACATCCATTAAATTGTGACACAGGTAAATCAGCTTTGTATCTTAGGCAGGTTTTAATTAAGGTCCGCAGTTTCTCTAAACAGCACGAGGAAGATGGGGCGAAAAGGAGACGTATGCAGTGCATAAAATCATGGCCATATCAATGGTCTAATTTTAAAAAATCAAACTACAAACAAACAAAGTCCTGTAGGCTCTGCACAAGCTGTTATCCCTTTTATAATAAATAGAGCATCAGCAGATCTGGGCTTCTAGCCAGGTTTGGCCTTTTAATCTGTACATCCAGTGACTGAGAAGCTGAACCATGAGCTCAGCCACAACCCGAGATCCAGACCAAAGTCACCGAGTCTCTGCAAAATTTCAAAACTAAGATAATCCAAGCAGACGACTGACGCCAAGCATACATGAGAACATCTTTTACAGAATATTAGTTTAAGAAATTATGAAATGTAATGTGTCCATTTGTTATAGCTGACCAAATCCAAAACCATGTGTGTGCATGTATAGTCTGGTGCTCAGAAAAGCACACAAACAAACTGTAGGTTATCAGCAGAAGCTCGAATATTTCTCTGACACTTGAGGAACATAAGTAGCAAGCATCTGAGGAGTAGAAGCGGTATGGTGCTTTTAAACATTTACTTCTTTGGATCTCCATTAAATGTTCAGATGAAGGTGTGCTGGAGCCAGACACTATTCCTTTTACATCATAAAGTCAACTTTAGCAAGATTTCCTTTCAATTAGGCACATCCTGGCAGCTCCCAACGGACGATTCAAACCCGCTGAGGCTCACATGGTGACAATCACACTGAAACCAAACTGCATCTCCGCAAGTGAAGTTAATGATGGCAAAGTCTACATTATAAATAAATGAAATTGCCTCAAAGAATTCTGTGAAGCAATGCCATCGATAAGCAGCTGTATATGGATGTGAGCTTTGGACTCACTGCTCTTTGTGCTCTTTCAGGTGAGAGTTCCTGATATTTATATAGTTACTGATTTTTCTAATCATCATCAGGCTGAAACTGAAAAGATGGTAAGACCTCCTGATAAGAGGCAGTGAGGGTTCCCCGTCTCCATTTTACAGAATGTGACCTATAATGTCCCTGCCTTACACTCAGTCACAGGGACAAAGTTAGCATGAACATCACATGACACCTGTCACGCTCACTTGCATCAGTGTGCGTGGAGACACTACCGCCAGCCACTCTTCCTACCATCTCGCCCCAGAATAGCACTGCCAAGCATCCGAATTGGCTGTAGTCTAAGTCTCCACATCTGTCTCAAACACATCTGAGAGAGTGCTGTGAAAAGATGCATCATGACAGGTGGCAGTTCAAGTTTCTGAGGAGAACATTGACGAACTTCAGCCACAGGGCAAAACGTGAAATTTTATCATAGAGAAACTAAAAACACATTTGTTGTTTGAATTGCAGTGGGAGTTTTCTTTCTCTACCAGCTGTCCCAGAACTGCTGGTGATAAGGTCTCACAGGAAATATTTCTCTCCACTGAAAGACATCAAGAAGACGAAGCTTGGCTTCTTTTATATCCTTGCACTGAGGATGAGGAAGATCTGTGACACTGCTAAGCAGTCATCCACAGCGCACAGTGAAAGGAGAGTGCATCTTCCTCCATTTCAGAGAAGAATGCAAAACATGAAGACATGATGCAGCTTCACGATGACATCGATTCATAAGATTTAGCACACACGGCTAAGCAGCTCCACATGATCAGGGAAAAGATGAAAAGGTGGGCAGTTATAATCTGTGAAAGTAGATGACCTGCGGCTAGGCTTCAGCGACAGGCGTCAGGTGACGCGTGTCAAACGGAGACGACGTTTTCCCAACTTTTATGCAAATGAGTTATGGACCAGGAAAAGTGAAGCAGGATCGATCAAGTCTTTGGACCAATCGCAGTCCTGTGTCAGCCTGAGAGCTCCCATTTTTACAGTGGCATTTCATCAACGTTCACAGTAATGTGGCTCCAAAAATGCAAGAGAAAATTTCGAACTTCACAAACTTAAAGTGGTTTTATATGCAGTGGCCTCGGAGTGAAAAGGCTCATGAAAATTCCCCTTAATGTCCCCACAAGTTGTCTTTATTCAAAATGAACAAAATGTGTAAATTCCATTTGAGCCCATGACCAGCAGGTTATACAGATGATCATACTTTAAAAAGAAAACCATTTGTGATAAAAACAGTCATTATTGTTGGCACGCAAGAGACAAACCTGCCTCAGATTAGCCCCAGCATAGCCGGTCCCTGGTGCACTGCGTATTTACCGATACTTTAAATAACTTCGTGTTTCGATGTTACTTGGTTCAGATAAGTAAATGGTTCTTATAAATCATTATTAACTTTAGAAAAACTTTACATGGAGGTTGTTCAAACTTTAAAAGCTGGCTTTCTACAGAACTGTTTTAATGAATGATGTGTGTAGAATTTTTAAGACCAATCAATCTTCAAAACACTAACTGTTGGTGCAATTTTACTGCCGGAGCTTTCCTGTTCCGAAAGCTTTGCCTTCCTCCACTTATAGATTTCTCTACCAATTAGCCCACATTACTCCATGAAATCAATCAGCAAGCTGGCAGAGCTGAACAATCCTTCCCTGCCCTTTGCAAAGTAATGAGGATCTCCCCTCCGGGCTGGCAACATTCCCAGCAAGCCCAGGAGCAGGACGCTCTCTCTGGGTAGCTGTCCGAGTGAGACGAAGACGGAACATGAACTTCAGCGAAGAAAGGGAAAATTGGTCTCAAGTGAGCGAGAGTCCAGCTGAGCCGTTCCCTGGTCCTAATAATTTGGGCTCAGTTGCACAGAGGTGACAGGAGTAAAGCTGATTAAAAGAATCCTGGGACAGGATGGCTTTGGATGTAGAGCAGATGGAAGAAGAGGCTGGTGGTGGGGTAGTCACACACTTGCTCTGTGCCTTGGGGTGCTTTAGAGATAGAAAGGAGTTGCTGATACGGATGAATGCTAATGCTATTCACTGTACTTTATTTTCACTTTTAATAGTAGTTTGGGGAAGAGTCCTTTTCCCTTTGTTCTGCAAAGACACATTCAGGATTTCAAAGGCCAAATAAGTTTAATAAAAGCAGGGGTCATTAATCAAGCATTCAGAAAAAAATTATGAGCTATTATTTTAACTTGCATGTTCATAAGAACGCATACACCAATACACCCAAGGTCATAATTCAGTCAAACACGGATTTTTACAAGAGTCATGTCAAGGGTTTTGAAAACCACTAGCTAATTATAATTCAAATGTTTACTTTGTTTTGATTCAACGTTTGAGTTAAACAGATTGCAGCATGTCCAGTGGGTGTCAATAATAGGTAGGTTCTCTATTTAAAGATGATTAGGGACTAACCACTAGGTCTCCACGAGGTACTCTTGAGCAAAGGTACCGTGCCCATCACGCGGTGTTAGGGAGTCGGCCACAGGATCGGAAGATCGTGGGTACAAACCCCTTACTAGGTTGCCCTGAGGTACCCTTGAGCAAGGTACCATCCCCGTCACTGCTCCCAGGGTGCTTTCATAGCTGCCCCCTGCTGCACGGTGTGAGTGGATCAAAAGCAGAGGCTGTGCTGCGTTTCACAGTGAAAAACGGTCACCTTCGGTTTTAAAACGCAGCAAACAAATTTAATTTAGTCTTGTGCAGCTTAATGAAGTAAAGAAAGTTATTTAAAAACCTGTAGATGAACTTCATTAGAAACGATGCTGGGAATTAGGTACTGGGTACGGCCTTTGTGAAACATCCTTGTCCAGTGTTTCAAATGTGGTTTGAAAAATTTCATAGAGAAAAGGGCTCCATTTAACTTTAGGCAAAATCACATCGGCCAAACTTTAGGCTTACTCAGCAGTTAAACCGAGGGCAAGTAACGGCTGACCAGTTTGGCGGACTCTTCGGGTCAGTGTTAACAGTGAAGCTGAAAGTAGTTTATGCGGTGACGACTGAAGAGACGTCGCTCTCCAGATCACTAATACGATCACACCCACAACCTCCTGGCGGACTTGACCCAGGTGTAGCGCCATGCTGTGCAAAGCGTGTGAGCTTCACTGCCGAAATCTTCTCAAACACACGCAAACACATTCACAGGTGCAGCTTAAAAACTCAAACTCATGCAATCACTCCCATCAGAAAATTTGAACCAAAACTAAATGAATCCACATGTGCAGCAAAATAAAGCATCAAACACACAGCACAGAAAACAGCATCAAACAAAATCAATGTGGTTGTCAAATCAAATCTACATGCAGCACTTCAAGTCAATGTAGAGTGAGCTCATTTTTCCAGACCCATTCAAAGGATCAGGAATGAGGGACACCAGAACATTCTCCAGAAAGGATGGGGAGGGCTGAGGATGTGATGAAGCAAATCACAGACAGTGGATAAGCAGGGGGTGGAATTTTGGTGAGAATGAACCTTATCGGACCACCGCCACAACAGGATTTGGGCATTAGAACTGCTCTAATGAATTAAAAGTCTTTCAAAGTACATGGGCCACGCTTAGGCTGATAAAACAGGATCATAGAATAAACACACACACATGCAAATCCTTCCTGTTACACTGGCACAAGATTAGACAACTTAGCTGAGGGCCAGGATCTCACATGGCGCTTCTTAATGAGATCAATCGTTACTGCACTCTGCTCTACGCTGTGAATAGCAGGTAACAAGCTACACGTGATTGTCGATAGCTCTGCTTACGCAGTCTTAAAAAGCAAAAACAGCAGAAGCAAGTTATTCTATGCTCCCAGTGTTCCATCACAGTGCCATTAGGCTGTAATGGGATAACAAGACAGCTTTTCGACAGAAGCAAGAAAAATGCAATCGTAGTGTCAGGATAATGGGGGCTATGAGAGATGCTGAGAAATGGCACTGCAGTCTCTATTAGATAAGGTAAAGCGAATTGAACGGCACATGGGGCACAGCCTGCCGGCTTCAATGGTGCTAATTTCGGGAGTCTCCACTAATAAAACTCAAAAAAGCAACAAATTCCTACAGCCAACATCATCATCTGAGGTTAAATCAGCCTCAAACAGGCTATTAACTCAACCTAGTGGAACACAGCAGTATGTAAGACGGTATCTGAGCACAGAAAAAAGGTGTAAGAGACTTTACTCCAACTACTGCAGCCCAATAAAGTTGCAGCTACCCCGTACTCTGTGAATAAGAAACCTAAGAATTTAGAACGCTTTTTACCTACGAAATAGTGTTAATTAAATTTAATATCCCACATCTGCAGATGTCACTGTTGCTCTGTTGGACACCCAGCCAGGGATGCTACTAGAGCCCCCGGGTGAGTTCACCGCTCTTGAGCCCATATTAGATGATCTTTAGCTGAGCACTGTTTACTCAAAACTAATGTAAAATACACAGCAAATGCCACACAATGCTATTTTTATTCTGTGAATTAATGTCATTAAACAGGGCAATGGTACGGAAAACATACCAATATAACATCTATAAAATGCCAACATGTGCTAAAGTCAGTTTTACTGAATAATCACTACAAATGTCTTATTGCAATTCTGGCTGGACTTGCAGAGGACAAGAAACGTGAAGAAAAGGTTTCCACGATGAGACCATAAGGTTCATTCGGTTTCCAGGGTTCACAGCAAACACAGAACAGAAATGGCGAGGGGAGAGGTTGTGAGCATGCTCAAACATCGGCCACACCCCTGACAAACACAACCTAATACACAGAATGACAGACGGAGATCTCTACCTGAGCACCTCCGAGAGAGAGGAGTCGCTGTCATCAGACCTAAAGGGCAAAACAGCAGCAAGGTTACAGAGGGGGGAGGAGCCTGTTACAGAGAAGGAACAGGGTTCAGAGGAAGCATGTCGCAGACAGGGGCTGGGAGAGTAGAGGAGAAGGAGTTAAGAGGAAAGAGTATGCAGTTGTCAGGAAGGGTTAAATGATATCCAACTAGACATCACAGGATGTGGAGGAGCCCACTCTTGGCTGCAATCTTCAAAACATTTGCTCTGGCACTCCAAAAAATCCCACAGCAGACATTTACTTGCAGTGCTGCGTTTCATCAAATTGCTAAGATTTTTAGAAAAATATCCGTTTAATTCACTAAGCTGTGCTTTTTTCAATGAGCTGTTTATTGACCAGGTTGAAGCAGGGAAAATAATTTAAAGTTATTATGCCTGTAGATTAATTCCTTTCATTACAGTCATGCATTCACTTGAGTTCTGTAAGTGGCTAATTGGTGTCAGCGTAGCTTAGAGGAGAAGCTGGAGCAAATGTTTTCCTGAAAAAATTGTGGGAATAATTAACAAAAGTGGAGTGTTTGTTTACTAAAAACATTTACTTATCAGCTTAAGTGCTACAAAATCTATTCAACCAGTACTCTATTAGGGAAGCGTCCTGAGTTAGTTTGGTCTTTTTTGGAAGAAAAGATGCAGCAAAATGTTCTTTTCTAAGAGTTCGGCCTGAGAGCACAGCAAAACCAGCTCCCCTGATTCTGTTCGAGAGGTCAGGAAAGGCTGAGTTACACAGTGAGACACTAGAACACGAAGAGCAAATCAGAAACAAGAAACAAAAACTGACATGCTTTTACAAAATCCATTTGTATCAGTGGGCTTAAAACAGCAGCAGCGGTAGACTGTACACACGTCAACAGTGAAACACGTACGCCTGCCGTTTTCAAAAGGTTTGAACCAGGCCATTCGAGTTCTGCATTAATTAAACAGTATGGTCCAGTATCAATAATTTGCAGTGGAGAGTAAAACACGTTTTTCCTAATATCAACCTCTACCTTTCCTCCAGTTTCAAAGTTATAGTAGATGTTGCAGCTGAATTCTAACCTAACAATAACTAACCCTAGAAAAACGTCCATAAGCACCCTTACATCATTCAAGGAAGACCTGACCAGTCAGTGCACAGTGACCGGTGTAATAAGGGTCTGTCCCTCTGCACTCACTCAAATTGTGAGTCTACGTGAAGAGAAGATCAAACAGAGAGGGGGCGACAATTTAAAGTCAAGGGAAAACAATGGAGGCACCTCTGAACAAAAGCTAACTGAACCAGAGGTTAATGAAGTGTCCATCTCTTCCACTTTAGGACACTACCGCTGACCAGGGCAGGTAAGTGAAAATTAATCAGCATGGCATTTACCGTGGCACTTACGGCACACGCACACGCACACGCACACGCACACGCACAGGAAGAGATGAATCACTGTGAGAAGTCCTGTCATTGGGTTGGATACTGCTGCCTGCCCTCTTCTGTGTTACACTGATTATGATGATGACATTCAGCTATTAATATAGAGTTGTCTACTGCTCAGCTTCATTCAGCAATGAAGACCAAAAGCTTTTCCGTTTTGCAATTTCTTGAGACCTTCTCACCTTTAGGTATTAATTACTGCTCTGGTGAATAACACATGAATACAGTACAGTAAGGAGCAGCACACTGTAGCACAAAAACACACGCACGAAGCCCAATGACCACAATGTATATTACTTATTGATGACATTAATAACTATCCATCCATCCATCCATCCATCCAAACTGCTTTAGCTGACTACAGCAGTGGTGAAGTCTATCCCTGTGCTTTGTTTAGAAGTTCTAAATTTGATGGGAAGAGAAGCATTATCCCCCGTCTACACAGTACAAGCACAAGCAGAGGTTTTCAAATAAACATCGGGGAGAAATCACATAATAAACCACATGCACAGAAAAACAATAACGACCTTCTAGGAAGTTCTTAAACTGGCAGTCCACTGTGCAATCTGACACTCTGCACCTACAGCTCACAAAAACCCTCATACTCAGCGACTCAGTAACGAGATCACTCCATGACAGGCAATGACTGCTTCAACTTTGTGTGGCAATCTCAGGCACGGCTGATTCGATTACCGAGGGAAAAGGCTAAGACAGCCATCTTCAGAAGGTGGAATAATTGGTTATCCTGCCCTAATTTGCCCACTCGCCATGCTTTAATGAGTATCCACAGGAGCTAACTGAAGCTTACAGTGTTGGCCCCTTGTTATCTCTCCAACCCTTCTGTAGTGCTTCTACCTGCTCATAAAAGATGTTCTTACAGAACGATATGAGCTGGGAATTAGGCACCGTGTTAATCACAGGGGGATCCGGAGCAATTCTGTGGAACTCAAAGACTTCTCATTTCTGCCGGGGAAATATAAATCCTCACTTAACTGGAAGCTGCACAAGAATGACCCTTGACTCACTGCCAGGTAATCAAATATTATGTTTTATCATAGTTATTTTAATCCAAAAGTAACGAAAAGCAAACCGTAAGGAGAATGGTCAATTATGAAACCAACCCATTTTAATGCTCAAGTACGCAATGTGTTGACTCACTTGTCCAGTGCAGAACCCTGGCTCTGGTTGCTGGTAAGGCGGGAGAAAACATTGCGGTCATTGCGGGTGCGGAGAGGAGGGGAGGAGGGAGGTGTGTAGATCACGTCAGGAGGCCTGAGTACAATAAACAGAATCAAACAAATGAGAGCAGGTAAAACATGTGACTCACTCTCTCACTCTGCAAAATGATGGGTATTTTTAATAGTTTGTGGAATCTCATATCTCCATCTCCAAAGTTATCATTTTATAGGACCAGGGAGGGAGTGGGGGAACAAAAAACACACCTTCCTAACTCATATGATCATTAATGTTACAAGGTTTTATTTGAAATCATATTGGGCAATTTCTATTGGACCCTCAGAGGTTTTTTTTTTTCTCCACACAGTGGAGTTTTTGGTTCCTCTCCTTCGTAGTCATCCACCTTTAACATCTATTACTGTAACCTGTTCCATCATCTACCACCAGTGTAAAGAGCCTTGGGGCAACTGTGTTGTAAAAGGTGCTGTACAAGAATAAATTGAATTGAATTGAATTGTTGACCCGCTGATCATGAAATGCTCACATTATGTAAAAGGTCTGATATTGTTATTTGATATGACAGCCAGGATGCACCACTTCATATGGAGAAAAAGGTGTTTCGCAGTTAGCTACCTGTACTGGCTTCTGTCATAAGACTGCCTCCTGGTAAGTGGAGATGCTGTGTCTGAACCTCTGGACTGCCTGGGGCTGAAAAATAGAAAAATATGTTTACAATCCACCGTCAACTGCTCAGCTACAAACAGCTATTTTCCATTTGCACTGGTAGACTGGTAATGGTTGTGCGAGAGACTGGTAGATGAAACAGAGACATAGTAGTCAAGCACTCTTGCTCACAATGTGTGTCCTCGAACAGGAAGACTGATTGTGAGGGACAAACTCTCTCTGTAGGGCTCACGGAGAGCAAACCCCAAGCCATTCTCGTGGATCTCCGACAAAGAGGCGAGGGACTTGGTTATGTTCTTGGTGGTAGCGTCAAGAACTGGACCTAAACATTCAGCCGACACAGCCTTCATCTGGACGGAGATGCGAGGTTCAGCCTATGAAAGGTACACATGTTGATTAGAACTATACTCCTGTTCCATTATATTTTTGAACTATACTTCCCAAAGAAAAGGAATGAAGACATGGATTTGTAAATGCATCTGATCTCAGATGTGCACTCCTTCTGTTTCAGTCCTAAAGCGGAGTAATACCCTACTGCCATCCAGTGGTACTTCCATTAGAACACAGGCAGACTGAACAAACGCTGCATTTCACAGAGCTAAAGAGCTAAATGTCTTTGAAATGTTATGTCTTAAAAGTTAATATCTTAAGCATCAGTTAGAGTAAGAAACTGTATAAAGCACTTCAACTGAAGAGAGAAGTGAGTAAAAAGTAAATACATTTAATAATAATAATAATAATATTTATATAGCGCCTTTCTTAAACCCAAGGTCACTTTACAGAGCAGAAGATAAAAAAACTTTAATTAAAACGGTTAACACAGAACACAAAAGACAGAAAACAAACAGCAGAATTAGTAAATCAAGAATGGTCAGAAGTGGAGCAGCTCAGACTGAATGGACGTGTTTCCAGTGAGTTCTGAAGCGGGACAGAGAGGACGTTAGGTGAACGTTAGTCGTAGGTTTTGAGGGAATTCCAGAGTTTAGGGGCAGCAACACTAAATGATCTACCATCCATGGTAGCTAACCTGAATTTAGGAACTGTGAGTAACCCGGTACCGGAGGAGCGCAGTGAGCGGGTGGGAGTGTACGAATGGAGTAATTCAGGGAGGTATGAAGGAGCAGATCCATGAAAGGCTTTAAACCTGATGAGAAGCAGCTTGTACTGAATACGATACATTTACATTTACAGCATTTATCAGACGCTCTTCTCCAGAGAGACATCCATGTCCCGATTACAGGGACAGTCCCCCCCTGGAGACACTCAGGGTTCAGGGTCTCAGGGACCCAGTGGTGGTAGTGTGGGATTCGAACCTGGGACCTCTTGAGCCACAGGTCCATAGATAAGTACCACCACTGGACCACCTCCACCCCCATGATACAATTTACAGCCTTTATTAAAGAGACAGGTTTACCTTGATCTTGAAGTCATCTTGACTGGCTGAAGATTTTATTTGAGAATAACTGTGGAAACCCCCCCCCCCAAAAAAACAGCATTTTAAAAATAATATTTACAATGATTTAAATTCATAGCTATAAAACTGGCGTCAGAACAGAAAGCTGACCTTGTCTCAGAGGCCTGGCTGAACTCCGACACCTCCTCATCTGTGCTGACGTAGCCGTTTTCTGTTCAAGACACAAGACTCGCGCAGTAAATACATTTGGGTCAAAATTCCAGGATGTGGTCTCACACCAAAAAAAAAAAAGTACATTAATAGCTGTGCTCACTGTGACGGAACACAAAGCACACTAATGTGAGGGTCCGACAGACACGGCCCAGCTTTTTCTCTCTTTAAATTGTAAAGGTTTACACGACATACAGCATATCACACTCTCCCGATTCGGACGCGACAGCATTACAATTTGCTAACAATCTTACAGCATCTTTAAATACAACTAGGGTTTCTAAGATCAGTCTAGTTCATTAGAGAAAGGAATGATAACTGTTCTATAACAGCAAGCGATTTGTCTTATTTAGGTGTAACGATATATTTGGTTAATGTTGTGTGTGTTGCGACTTACTTTACTTCACCTTATGTTGTGCTTCTCTACAAGCAATATACAGACAGAATGAAAATTCAGTTCACCGTATTCCTGTATGCTGTGCGTTCGACCCTTAAAAACCAAGCAGCTGCATGACGGTCAGTGTTGAGTATATTGAGAAACACTTCTCATTAAAACAGCACAGTTTATTTGCTACAAATTAATTTTCAGGAAGTTTAACAATCTTTTCACTAATAATGATCACACAAGTTTCAACTCCTTTGCTGCATTGTCCAATTATTCAGTTTGTAAAGAGAATTCATTTCTATAGGAGCAAGAAATTCCATAATTAAAGCCTTGTAAAACAACGCTCTTCCAGCAAAACCAAGTGCAGATTTGAAATGTACTGCAGTAACTGTTGGATCTGTGCAAGACCTATAAAGAATGATCATCTTACCAAAAAAAAAAAAAGCCTCTATTGAAAATTGAGTACAGGAAGCATACATTGACCTTTCAGCAACATCATAATATCCTCGTTTCCTCCTGGCAGGGTAGCGTGTCAGTTAGACTGGGCAGGCCAAACGCAACGGCAGCAGAAATGACATCCCATAGACCCTTATATCCCATCCAGCACTTTCTCCTAAATCAGCCCCAAAAAGATCCTGGGATGATCAGGGTCATCCCCAGTCTGAACCCATCACACCTACCCTGTTGAACGTTGTGAATCAGAGCCTGTAACTCTGGGATACACTCCGCTTTCTCTTTCAGGGCATCCAGGATCATGTGATTATGAGAAGAGCCAATAACATCAGTCTGCCGCAACTGACCCTCCAACAGCCTGATCTGGGCTTCCTTCTGAGCCACCTGCAAGTTCTGTGCACATACACACAAACAGGGTCATCCATTTCTGAAATCCCTCAAATTCATCATCACACACATTCTGTTCCTCCCGCATCATCACGTGATCTCACTGAGCCGAACCAGCAGTGCCTTAACGGAGATGCTTTACGTGTTTTTAAACTCAGGTATACTTTGAGAGGCTGGAAAGAGTAAGAGAAACAGTGTAGGCAGTTCCACCTTATCTATAGAGGCCTTCAGAAAATGGTCCAGAAGGTGGCGAGCTTCAGCCAGGGAGCAGGAGCTGATCACCACTGAAGTGTCCACAGAGTCCAGCTCATCCTGCATGAAATAAGAAGGGTTTCAGGAACCATCAAATGCCTGTAAATGTTTTTTTAAATCATCTCCCCAAAGTCATTCATTCTATTTTGTAGTTCCCATTTAAGTTGGCGCCATCTTATGCCACCTTTACAGACTTCTGACCACAGACAGGTGTCCACCCACATTTATAATTTATATTCAAAATATATGATTGATCAATCAATTATCAAATATATATTATTGGTGTAGCGCGCATCTGCTTCGTGAGTAAAAACCTATGGTTCCAATTACAAGGAACGTGATTCCAATGGACATCCATAAAGAGAAGCTTTGCTTTACTCCCATTATTGTAAATGTGTTTCATCTAAAAGTGTGTGAGGGGTGTGTGAGACTAACCTTGGTCTCCTCAATCTGAACAATGGTGGCCTGGCAGTCCGACAGGCTGTCGTTGATGTAGTCGATGTTAGCATTGAGCACCTCAATTTCTTCATTCATCTCCTGAACAACTCTCTCATCCTCCTCCTCCCTGGACCCTTCGCTCAGGAGTTTCTCTCGCTTACGCAGTAGTGCCTCCTGCTGCACGGACAGCTCCTCACGTTTCTGACAGAAGGTAAAAAAGTAAAGATAAAATAAAAGGTTCAAAAACATCCATGTACCAAAGCATCCTTCCAAGAGCCTGCAGGTGCACCTTTATCAGCCGGTCCATGTCAGCCTCCACGTTAGAAATGGTCATTCTCTGCATCACTATATCCATGACCCTCCTCTCCAGAGCTTGCCACTTCTGACGTGCGGTCTTCGAGAAGCTGCTGCTCATGCCCTTCCTCTGAAACTTTTTCCTGCTGCTACATGAAATTCGGCATGAGGGTTAGAAAGTCAAAAACATCTTTAAACAGTAATTACACAAATGAATATCTCCAAAAATTCCTGCATTTAAAAAGCCGATATTCTGATCAGATTTATTTGACCCTCTTACACAAAGGCTTGACAGTGTACTAGATCTTCTTGAAAGTTTGACTATAGAGAGAGTATTCCAACTGAAATCTGCTCCCATTTATCACAGAGGTCCATGAACTACCCGTGATACAGACTGGTCCTCATGGGACACACACCTGGCCAAACGGGTTCCTCTCCCACCGCTCTCGCTCTCTCCCAAGTAGCCATTCATCTTCGAATTCCATTGGCGTACGATACTGGAGACAGAACGGTGTTCAGGCTCAGAAGAAGTTGTGGTGGTGCTGGCTGAAAGTTCCGCTCCAGAGTCCAAACTGGGCTGCCGGCGAGACACTCGACCAGCCACGCGCTCAGACATGGGTTTGGCCAGCCTGCGCAGGGCTGTCACCTCCTGAGTTTTCCTCCGCAGGACGATCTCCTGCTGCCGCTTCTGTGATTCCAGCGCACGGATCTGATACTGCAAGCGTGTGTGAATTAGCCATAAAGATGAAACGGAATCAGTTACTTTAAGAGGATTTTCCTCTGAGCCCTTGCTGACTCCTGGAGTGCGTGCATACCGTAGGGTCACATGCTCTTTCCATAATATGTGCTGAATAAGTCTTAATAATATTCATGCACTAACGTGACTAGTAAGCGAAGGTTTAATAAATAAATAAAGTGATGAAATCTTTGAAAAGTGTCAATATAGTTGGGAATTCACACATGATCGCTTCCTCATAGTGCATTTCTAAATGTAATGATGAAATAAATAAACTGATTTTCATTATCTAACCTCTTGCCGTCGCTGTTCCTTCTTCAGTTGAGCGATCTCCCTGTTTCTCTTGGCCTCAATCATTCTCCTCCTCTGCTGCTCCTCCTTCATCTGCTTCATCAGAGCCACCTGCAGGAGGAAGAGCACGCAGCACTTTTTTAACCCAATTCCGTTTCAACTGTTTCACTTTTTAATGCTTTAGCATTGCTCTACCCTGTATCAGCAGCAGAAGAATGTTAACAGTATAAATAAGAATAATCTATAAAACATTTCAGTTTGTTTTACTCCAAAGCAGTTCATGAAGCAAGAATCTCGAGTCTCAAGCATGATGTAATCAGTATCACCAGACAGCCCATGTCTACACTTCACCAATAGGCGGCACCATTTCTTGATTTTCTGATCATCATCTAGTCAAGTCAAGTCTCAGTACATCTACACAGTACACAGTGAAACGGAATAACGTTCCTCCAGGACCCTGGTGTCTGCGTCAACCTGACCTTGGCTTTTTTCATCTCGGCCACCTCAGCCTGCAGTTTCTTGAGTTCTCTCTCGTAGCGGCTCTGGTTCTTCAGCAGGCGAGCATGTTCCTTCTGTGCAGCCTGCAGCTTTGCCAGGTCCCTATTCATCTCTTTCAAACGCTTCTCGTATTCTGCTTTGATCTTGCTGGCCTTCTCCTCTGTGTAGTTCTCCATGGACACTGGTGTAACAATGCAGAACACATGTCAAAACATTTGAGTGCAATTTTGGGTGAAATCCATGAAAATTGTGCCACAGTTTGTTGCACCTGCAAAATAAATCCATACGAATTTAGATTTGTAAGTTTTATTAGCAGCAATATTTACAGTATTCTTCGTGCGATGTTCCCCTCACTGACATCTCGAAATACTTTTGTATTGCTTTGTTTATTTTGCATTTCTGTTCTTTGTTGTCTGTAAAGGTGCAGCAGTTTTGCAGTGTCGTTATGCTATGGTATACGGACACAGAGTTTTCTAATTCAAAACTGAAGGAACTACAGGTGGACATACGGAGGCGGGGACTCACTGAGGTTGTGCAGTACACGGTCTCTCTCCAGCTGTGTGTCCCGGATCTTGTTTTGCAGCAGGATGAGTTTCTCCTCATACTGAAGCTTCAGTGTCAGTAGGCGCCGCTGGCTATTCTCAAGTTCGTCGATCAACCTCTGCTTGATCTCAATTTCACAGGTCAGGTCTGCCAAGTCTGCCTGAAAGTTAGCTGAAAGGAACGAATCAGAAAGCACACGTTTAAGCCTCTTTTATTTACAAAACCTTCAGAATCTCCATCAGTCTTTTTGATGTTAATAGGCCAATTAGTTTTCTGGTCCACAAAGCAAACCCCACACCTTTTTCATCAGAATCAGAGTCAGAGTCCACCAAACTCTCATCACTGTCAAACTCGTCCTCCCTGATCTCTTCTTCCTCGTCCTCCTCGTCTTCATCACAGCCGCTCTCCTCCTCAAGAAGAGGGTACATGCCATCCTGAACAGACAAACAAGAGGCATATAAGATTAAAAATGAAAAAGAAAGGCTCGAATAATTAACAATTAACTGCATTTTTTTTTTTATTTCCTATACATTCACACTCTACCCAAATGCCTACTGAAATATGAAGTTTTACAGAACTACAAAACTTAAAAAAAAAAAACAAAAAAAAAAAACTCATCTCACTTCTTCAGGCTCGTTATCGGAGTCACCATCCCCATTTTCCCTCCTCAGGATGCTCTCTCTGCTCTCTCCATTCTGCTCGCTCTCCTGAGCCTGGAGCTTTGCTTTCTTCTTTAAGCCCTTCTCTCTCTCAGGACTGCAAAAAAGAAAGAAAAACTTGAGGAAAAAAAATCATAACATGCATTTACACATAACCAAAAATATTTAAGGTATTATTCTAAGAAGACCAATCAGAACACTTTTCTGACTCATACTTTAACAGCAGTGTAGAACGTGACATGGCTATAAGAAGAGCAGGCCTACACCAGTATGTAAACTGGAGATATCCGTGCAGCAAGCCTGTATTTGATTTTTGTTGTGGCCATCATGTAAACCTTCTCTGCTCCTTTTTGAAATACTTTAAACTTTTGTATACTTTGAAACTCTGTAACAGCAAGGTACATTTATAAAATATGGTATTTACAATGTTACATTTTTATGAATAATAAATAAATAAACTTGAAAAATGAACAAATTAAGGACAAAGACCCAGGACTTCCCTTATTACTGTGTGGATGCAGAACCAGTTTAATTAAGAGGAACAGATTCACCTGGTTGCTTATTAAATCCTTTTCAAAACTCCAGTGAATCTAAGCAAGATGTCAAGAAACAGCTTAATGCTGATCTGATTTAACAGGAGGGACCAATAAATACAAGAAATATCATCATCAAGGCCCTCACTTAACCTGAGTCCTTCCTTTGGTCGAGCCATAATAACCACGGGACCGCCAGGGATCAATGAGCTCAGCTATTACCTCAAACCCCTTAATTATTAGAGCCAAATCAGACTCCTCTGCTCCGCTACAGTCCCACTCTACTGAAAAGAAAGATTTATGAAGGGATATTTGAATCTTTGCCAGCTTGGCATCCTTGGCATTAAAAGTCTCACACACAAGCGTTCTCAAACACTCACTCAAAAAGCATGAAATGAATCTGCACCCAGCAGGTCTGATGCGCCGATCGATCATAATTTAAATACATACACACATGCAGCGGTGGCCTGGAGCTGAGGGACGAGGCCCCAGGGATCAGAAGGTCATGGGTTTGAATCCCAGACCAACCCAACTTGCTCAAGGTACTGTGCCTATCACTGCTCCCTGAGAGCTTTAAATAGGTGCCCCCTGCATCTGCAAGTTGTGCATGGTACACAGCGATATACTTGTACAAGCAGCTATTGTCCCAAACATGGGTCCACCTCAGTCATGTGTTCGTTAACTGACCCGTGAGGTGGAAATAAATTAGTTATACGAACATAAGCAGTTTGTTGTTTGTTCCCCCTTCATAATAAAATTAATGAAAAATATAAAATAAAAGGTTTTCCTCGAGCACAGCTCTGCTCCACTATAACAAAGTCTTTACTACTCACCTCTTGCGCCTCTGATTCCTCTCCTTTTTCTTTAGTCTCTCAAGATCAAGCTTGGCTCTGGAAATCACATCCGTCATCTCAGTCTCCTTGGACACAGAGGGAGAGGAGCCCAGCAGGAGGCCGGGGACAGCAGCATGGGAGGCAGGGTACGGAGAGCGAGCAGAGAGACGAGACACACTGCGTCTTAAGGATTCGTTCATTGCCTCACTCTCCAACAACTTAGACCTTTTGTGTGTGTGTGTGTGCAAGCGCGCGTGGGAGGGAGGGAGAGAGAGAGAGAGAGAGAGAGAGAGAGAGAGAGAGAGAGAGGCCGATAAAGATAAAGCCATTTCATTTTATTAAGCATTGTTCACTGAGAAATTACATAGGATGAATAAAACGGGGCAGGTAGGGTCTCACCTGAGTTCTTCAATCTCTCTGATGTAATTTTGAATCAGGTTCCCAATTTCCTCATTAGTCTCACCTGAAGAGAAGAGTGAGACTAATGAGTCATTGCTCTTTACCTCAGAGCCATCAGCTAGTTTGGTTAATCAGCTTTTGATCTGAACTAAATTAAGAGCAAATACAAAAAGACCTTCTGATGCAATGGCTCTGCAGATCTCTACCACAAAATGAAGAAGATTCTGAACCTTGGTGTGTGTCAGACTGACCCGTCTTGGTGAGCAACATGTTGATCTCATTGGTGAGCAGCTGAGTGACTCTAGAGTTGAGGTGGTCAATCGTCTCTTGCATGGCCTTCACACGCATTCGCAATGTATCGTTTTCTCTCTGCAGCATGGAGTTCTCCTGGAACAGATCACTGAAGCCTTCTGAACCATCCTCACAGGCCACACGCTTTCCCTGCAGAGAGAGAGAGAGAGAGAGAGAGAGAGAGAGAGAGAGAGAAACAGAAGAGAGGGGAGTTAACGTTAGTAATAACGTTACTAAAAATTTCAGCTAAAGTTAAATACGTTTCCTTTTAAAGTGACTGAAGGTAACCCCTCCGAATCACAGCTATCCGTCAGTGGTTTTATCAGTGCATTAAGGCCACCTCCTACCATTACAGCTTTTTAATTCTGCACAGCTCAGTCTCTCCAAACTACTGTTGCTAAACACTACCCGCTAACGCTGAGCCCGGTTATCGCTCATGCTTTTATCACAAAGGCGCTGTGCTCAACCACAATGCTCCATTAACCTGACACTACAGCGAGATCCAATAAACTCATATCTGTCTAATCAGTGTTGACACTCTCCTCTACAGACCCTCCTCATCCTCCAGTACCTATGACCTTCTCTGTCTCTCCTGCTTAGAACACATGACTGGTTTCCTGCCGATGAAGAACGAGTGGAAGGAGAGAAAGAAGTCTTTAGTGTTTGAAACAACCAACAGAAATTGGGCAAATAATTGGTTTCAAGATACTGTTTTAAAAAAAATGAAATAAAAAAGAAGAATTAAGTGCCGATGTTTGTTGTTTTTTTAGGTTGTTTGTTTGTTTAAATGGTGAAGTAAACTGACAATAGGAAGTCTATTCTGTTTACTTTCAACTTTGCTTCTCTGAAACTTCATCAAGCAAGCTATCTGACATCTGACATCCTGTTGGAAAGATGCACTGCCAGACAATGACCAGAAAATAATACAACTGTACCAGACTGTAGCAGGATATTTTGCATGCTAAACAAAAACATGAGACTATTCATTTGGGACTTTGGATTAAACTAATCTGCTTCACAGATAAAATGAAAGGCTTAAAATGAAAAAATAAAAAGCAATGGAATGCTTTGCGTAGAGCATGTAATGCATGGTGCCTACTCAACACATTTTGCAAATATGTGTAAATATATTACACATACAAATACAAATGAAAGCCAGTGAGGCTACTTGGCATGATTCATTCATTCAAGTTTCATTCTTCACCAGAACCTTCCTCACCGCTTTGTACTCCATGAGCTCCATTTGTAGACGGGCGATCTCGGCTCTCAGGGCATTAATCTGTTGGCTGGTCTTGTCTTGATTAACCACCACTTTATTCTTGATGTTGCGGGCCCGGTTAGCATACTTCAGTGTGTTCAGCGTTTCCATGAAGTCACGATCCGAGGGGCTGATACAAGCAATCATCACCGTCCGACTGGAGAGGAGAGGAGAAGAGAAGAGATCACACAATGTCTCACTGTACCAGGGCAGTTTTGTATTCTTTGTGATCACAATAACTTCTTGGATGATCTACAGACCCCTCATGTTTAATTCAGACATACTCCTCCTCACATCCCAAATCATACATGAGCAGCATGCATGCATTAACCTTCTCCAAAGTGGGCAAGAGTAACAGTACAGTCACTGTTCACAGAAACAGAGAACGCATTACCAACAATGTTGCGTCACAGGGAAGTGTTTAAATTAACAGAAAATATTTTGATCTGAAACTTGGATGAACACATGGGTTCACCCCATTTTACCTTTTGTGCTTGCAGTAATATATTCAGAGACTTTGACTTAATCCAAATAGTACGGTGTCCAACTTGAAGGTGTTGAGATCATTTTAAAGGGGTTATCATGTTGCAGCAACTGCCTGGTCTAGTGGTGAGGGAGTCGCCCCGGACTGGAAGATTGTGGGTTCGATTCCCTCACCAGTAGGTTGCCCTGAGGTACCCTTGAGCAAGGTACCGTTCTTGTCACTGCTCCTCAGGTGCTTTCAATAGCTGCCCCCTGCTACACGTGTGTGTGTGTGTGTGTGTGTGTGTGTGTGTGTGTGTGTGTGTGAAACGCAGAAGTTGAATTTCGTTGTGTCGTGCTGTGCTGCGTTTCACAATGACAAGGGTAGTCACTTTCACTTCCCCCTTTATCAGACTATCCCAATAACCTTTGAGATGGTGAGATCAGCTGTAACTGAAATACTCAGACCAGTGTATCTAGCACCAACAATCATGCCATGTTTAAAGTCGCTTAAGTCTCCTTTCATCCCTATTTTGATGCTTGGTTTAAATTTAGCAGGTCATCTTGTCAATGTCTTGATTTCCAAATGCTGCTATGCGACTGTCTGATTAGATATTTGCTTTACAAGCAGTTCAACAGGTGTGCCTAATAAAGTGGCATGTGAACGTGTGTGTAAACGTGTGCTTAGTGGGTAAGTGTAACTTTGAAACTTTACCTGTTCCCACCCAGCGAGTCCTGCAGCAGCCGAGTGAGTTTGGAGTCTCTGTAAGGCACATGACCAGCTTTCTTACTCTGATCTCCAAGCGCACTGATCACATTACCCAGGGCCAGCTGCAACACACACAAACATGCTGTCACACATCTCACCACACTCCATCACGTCCCCTGCTCACGGTTATATAAGTGAGATTAAATTCTTCCAAATGGCCTCACTTACAACAGATTAACAGTTGAAGACTCGCTGGCTCTGTTCCAAACTGAGAAAACTTGGCTGCTACTCGGTGCTTTTTCACATCGTAATGAACTACACTTTCACTGGTCCTGTCTGTCAACAGGGCTAGAGTAACGACCCTCACTGATCCCAGGGCTGACACAAGCTTTGTCACATCACAAACCACAAGAAATTGCTGAATACCCTAGAAAGCAGCGTAGCAATAATTAGCTTCAGTAGTGATTAAAGTAGAGCTTGTAAAAAATTCCCTGACAAAGCAGAGTTTAGTAGTTAATGGGATCGCCGACATGGCAAAAATCCACCATACTTCACAATACACAATGTCACGATGTTCTGTAAAAGATTTTACTGCAAAGCATTGGTGTTCCATTTAAAAAGAAACTCACAAACAGGACTAATTATTCTCACGTAGAAATGAAACATGCCGTTAGTCAGAGTTGATTAAACACTGAAGATATTCAGGAGATGCTTTTAAAAAACACAACGTGCTGAAATTTAAAGAGTGCAGCTTTATTGTCCAGAGTCTGCTTCTTTAGTTTGTACTGAAGCAACATCTGTACTGTACAAACTGCGTTCCCATCATCACCCCTTCATCTGAACCAGGCTGAAAAGTTCATCCTTCTGAAAAATATACTCACTTCTGACCCAGCTGTTATCGATAAAACTGTAAACACTGACTGGCTAAAAACATCCCCAGCAGTCGTTTAGAAGTTGGAGCTTGACAGATAAAACGTGCAAACTGCAGGTTAGTTCACAAAAGGCCTGAAGGGTAACCTGCGAGGTAATTTAGCACATTCGCTAAATGTGGCTTTGGCTAAGTCTTTGTTCTACATGAAGAGCCGTCATGGCAGAGGTACAGACCAGGCCACAGTTGATGGAGATGCCTTCTCGCGCCCGTTCCCCTGTGGCTCCTGTGCGTTTGAGTCTCTCGGATCCAGCCAGATCCACAAAGTGGAACTTAGCCGTTAAGGTTTCGTATTCAGGCTGGGAGACAGAATCATCAGGCGCGCCATTCACTTCAGGATTCAACGAACCATTCGCCTTCAGACAGAAAGAACAAAAAGTGAGGCCTGATGCGTCCCTATGCAGCGGTCTGGGCCCTTTAATAAAATGACACCTTTTATTGATTTTCTTATTAAATATAAAAACACATCCTCTGTATTTAAATTCACTAAGTGTTTAATTGGTGGTTACAAAATGAATGATAAATAATTTTTTCTGAAATTATAAAGGTAATGTGATGACCAAGGTAAAGGTAATGACCTTACATACTTGGCAAAATGTCAGGTTTAAGTGTAGTGCAATTTAACCAGTGAAGTGGAACTTTGCATACTGGTTTTAAATGCTAATAAAACAAACATTCAGCTCACATTCATTACCCTGATATTCATTTGGGATTTAACTGGAGATTAGTTTCAAGAACCCTGTTAACCTACAATACCTGAAGAAACTTTCATTGGCACATAAATGCCCCAAAAAGAACTAAAAAAGAAGGCAACCATTAAATGTTCTAAATGAGGAAGGAATCAGAAGGTCTGTGCTGTACCAGCTGGGGGTGAGGGCACACTCTCATCTGGCAAAGGTGGATGGTGAAGATGGCATGAGAGCGGGAGCTCTGAGCATTCATCTGAGTGCTAGCAGTGGTCCGGGACAGAGCACCTAGTTTTAGGCACTGGAGCAGCTGTAGGAACAGGAGAGACTGAAGAGTGTCAGTGTGTGTGAACACATCTGAAACAGAGAAAGCCACTACCTCATGAAGAAATGAGGGTAGCTCAAGACTTTCGCACAGTGCTGTATTATCTGTTTTTAGATAAAAGCTCATAATTAAATTCTCTGTGACGTGTCCTTATTTTTATGATAAAGCTAAAAAAAGGAGTCCATGCAGTCATTCACTGATAAACACACGTATCAGACCTCTTCCTCAGAGCTGACCAGGCGTGAAGTCACTCCGGAGGTGTAGATGCCTCCACTGCCATCTTCATGGATCTTAATGTTGGACTTCCTGCCTCGAGCCTCAGGATCACGCGTGCTGTCAAATAAGTCCAGGATCTCCTCATTATAGAGCTGCAAGATAAACACACGCACTCTGACCCACTGCGGACGAAAGGTCACAAAGTCAAAAGGGCACAGAGGTCCCAGCCTTTCCACTGGAGACCACACAGAATGCCTAAAGAGGTCCCTGACCGTGATAAATACTGATAACTACACTATTATAGAGAGAGAGAGAGAGAGAGAGAGAGAGAGAGAGAGAGAGAGAGAGAGAGAGAGAGAGAGAGAGAGAGAGAGAGATGGAGAGACAGAGAGAGAAAGACAGAGAGAGAGAGAGAGATGGAGAGACAGAGAGGGAGAAAGAAGAAAGTTAAAGCAAGAGGGAGAAAGAGGTAGGTTTCCTAGAGTCAGAGGCGAAAAGAAAGAGAGGAAAAAAAAACAACAAAAAAACAAACTGTGTGCTTGCTGTCAGGACAGACAATAGGAAGCTGAAGATGGAGGCCCTGTTTTCATACCTCAGTCTGTCATCGCTCTGTTCATCCTGTACTTCCTTTTCATTTAAGCTCTTCTCAACTATCAGTTTCTACACACGCGCGCGCACACACTCCTCCGAATGTGATTGGAGTCTGCTTTAACATGATGATGGCTCCAAGCAGGCGGGGATAAATGGGGTTATAATCTGGTCAGGAGCTCACAGCCCCTGCCATCTGCCTCGGTTTGCTTCATCAGCATTTCTACTTTGTTATACATGCATAATTAATACAGTCAAATCACAACCATTACATGGTGCACAGGGGAGAATATAATGAGAAAATAAAAGCACAGAGCTGTACCTTCTTGACCAAGGCCTCTCTAGAATCAAAGGTATTTTAGGCCTTTAACATTTAACATTGCTCTGTGTAAGATGATCTGATCATTTAAGTTGATTTAGTGCTTCGTCCTTGCATTGTTTAAGGTAGAATACTTTTCTTTTATGATTATATTTCAAATGGTATTGATCCAGATCTGATATTTTGTCTTTAGAAAAAAATTGCATTTCAAAATTTGCTTTTTTTTTTTTTTTTTTGAAAAGTTGACTCTTTGTTCAAACTAAACAAACTGCTAACAAGATCATATCATACAATTTGAGCGTGCACGACATCAGACTACATTTATAAGACTAATTTAAATGTAAATATGTATTGAAAATACCTAAAGATCTGCTTTGCTAAACACAAGAAATAGCTGGAGAATACTACCAGCAGGCTTAAAGAGTTACTCACTAGTAAAATAGCGCAACGCTGCCTCTCCTTTTATTTTCTCCAGGATGGATAACAGACTCCAGTGCGGTGTGCACTGTAAAATGGGGCTGGTCCTTTACATTTTAGGGATGTGGTGAGTTGAAAATTTAAACAGAGCTGAACTTTCATATGAATCTAGAGTGATGCGGTTCCTCGATTAGAAGGTAAAACATTGACTTAGCACTTGTTCAGCTGAAGAGGAAGGATGGGTTTACTTGTGTTTACTCGCACCAATGTAAATACAGCAGTAAATAAAGTCTCGACTCCTTCCTTGTGGTTGCAGGTTGACATTCTCTGTAATAGTCGCCTTGCCATTTTTGGAGTATTTTTCTGTCGCAATTAATATTTACTAATATTTAAGAAGACAAGTTTGAATATTCCACTAACCAAGCCTAAAAAAAACCCCCAAAAAAACAGTATGACTGGCTTTGAATAAATGGTATTTGTCTTGCAAAAATACAAATGCATCTTTGTATCCTGTACATATCCTGTTCTTACCTCAAGGAACTGTGCGCTGACTTTGAATTCAGGTGGGCGTGTGCCGCTTTCCTGAGCCTCCAGCCGGCGGCGCTGAATGCCTTGAAACAGCTGACGTACAGCACGCGGGATGATGCCCTGTTCTTCCTCACTTACAGTCACATCAAAACCGGTTCCCATCGTGAAAGTCTTCCCCGAGCCCGTCTGGACACATTATATACACATTACGTGTGTGTGTGTGTGTGTGTGTGTGTGTGTGTGTGTGTGTGTCTGCAGAGCAGGCAATTAAACTGCTTTCAGGCAGCGACTGTGGATGAAGTGAAGTGTCTGATGTGCCGCCCGAGAGGCCTGTGGGTGCATGGGAGTCAAATAGTGCCGACACAATGACGTTCAGTACAGCTGTCACATCATATCTGCCTTTTAAATGTGACTGGCCATGGGCTCAAAGCAGCTTTCATTTCTGCCTCCCTCATTTAAACCGTATTGGGGTAAATACGGGTCTACGTCAGTGAGAAAGCAACTAGATTCAAGACACGTTATGCAATAAAAAGAGCATCTTTTACTGTGCAGAGCGTAAAACATTCTGGACCGGTTTTGCAAATGGGTTCCATGCAAATGTATCTTCACTGTGTGGATTTCAAAAGCTGTGGCTTGTGTGGGCACTGATACGTGACATCATAAACAGCTTGATGTGGCTTATTTGGGTATAATTTGGGCCTGGGCCAGCTGCTAAATGTGTGCATACATATGAGTGTTTGGACCCCACCTGGCCATAAGCAAAGACTGTGGCATTGTAACCATCAAAGCAGCCTTCAATGAGCTTGTGAACGCAGGCACCATAGATCTGCTGCTGCTGGATGTCCATGTCGAATACAAAGTCATATGTGAAGGCCTTGTCTTTACCCAGCAGAACCTGGGGCTCTCCCGGGGTCACTGAAGTGCATATGTGGCAGCCTTCAATCTTCTCCTTCGCCATCTGTGGCCGGATCCTTCCAGAGAGGCAAAGACACAAGGTAAAAATGTAACAAGAGTAACAATATAAAACAAAAAAAATGACATGCACCCTTTTATTCTGTGAACTGAAGCCCAACCCGAAATCTTCAAAATACTAATGAAGAAACTTCAGAAAATTCATCAGAAAACCTCTCGGACTCCAAGCTCAGTAACAGTTCGTCTCCATTAACATAATTGTTAGGTTTGATTTAAACTTAGACCTTATTTGTATCTTACAATTTAGTCTTCATTATCACAGATATTCTTAAACTTGAAATCCCCTCACGAAAGGGAAAATAATAATCCTAAAATGAAATAATAGAACATAAAAGTAAGATTTTTTCTTAATGCAGGTGACTGAGCCCCAGTGCCCCTCCACTGCATTAGTGCTGACTAGAGCAGCTTCAAGCCCGTCTGCCTGCTCGTGAAGTGCTAGGAGCATTTCTCAAAGCAGCGGTGCAAGTCCACTCCTGAAGGGCCTCTAATGAACGGCGCATGTCTGTTTGCTGGGGATCAGTGCTGCGTGAGTATTGCACTGACAGCAGCATTGCTTTATGGGTTGTCAATGGAGGGGTGTGGAAGCCTGAAGAATTCCACGGAGTAAAACTCTGACCGTATATTACAGCAGCGGCTCAAGTGCTGTAACCAGTGACGCTGCATGTGCGTATTTCACCAAAAATCACAGGAAACACAATGTTTTAACCCTCTGGTTTCTGTGATGAAACTGATTATTAGAGTTGCTTGAGAGATGCTCAGATCGATCTATTGCGACAGGAAAGGAACAATCAATTTGTCCAAGTGGGCAGCCAAACATTCAGATTTCCTCGACAGTAGGCCAAATTTATCCTGCTTCAGACACACACACACACACACACACACACACACACACACACACACACACACACTACTCATCCTTTCTAACTAGCTTGTAAACCCCCTCCCTTCACCCTCCATCCCCATCTGTCCAGGCTCAGCTGGCCCTCAGCCTGTCTGCCACACTGCCCCCACCATCAGAAAGACTCAATCTAAAGTGCATTGATTAGGACTACAAACTTCCCACACATCAAACACTCCAACCACTAAAAATAACCCCACTCTGGAAGATCAGAAACACAACTTCTCCGATTTAAATAGCTCCTCCACATCAACCCCTACCAATATGCTTTTGTACAAGGTACAAATAGTTCTGGGACTGATCTAGAATGAGCTCTTTCTGCTCAAATCTCCAGCAGACCTGTAAGTGTGTAATAGTATAAATACAGTACCAAAATTAATCTGGCATCTCAAATGGAACTGCTGTTGCTCTTTTGTTTCCAGACTGGTGTAGTGAACAACATATTTTAAATGTTAATATGGGAACTGTTTCACTACTGAAACATAGTTCTTTATAATATAGTCTGCTATATAAGGCTCATTGTGACCTTCAGATGCCATGTTTACCAGTTCAACTGCCAGATAATCTTTACATCCTTTTCAAAGATGTTGGAAATAAAGTCCTGCTAAAACCTGTAAAATGATGCACAAGTTTCATTGTTGTGGCAGCCCAAAAAAAACATTTCCAAAATCAAATACTGATCTCAAAACCAAGTCATATGTAATCTGAAAATGTGCATAAACATCTAAACAGCCATCTACCGGTCCAAGATAATTAGGCTGATTAAAAAAAGGCAGCAAATCTATCAGCCGTGTCACTCTGTGATTATTCATGAGGTTCAAGAATCTAATCATAAACGGCTTCTTTAAATAAGACAGAGTTTCATACATTATACTCTTTCTGTGTGTGTGTGTGTGTGTGTGTGTGTGTGTGTGTGTGTGTGTGTCTTAGGAACTGAAACACTTCTGGAACAGGAGCCCGGAGCCCATATAAGCCTCTAAAGCCTTTTAAATATTTAAAATGATCCATCACTGTAGGCCAGAACTAATGACCTCTGTGATCAAATGTAGACCAAAGCCAGCCCCACACATCTGTCCTGCTGCCCGTGTGTGATTACACGCATGTCTGTGTCTCTTTGTTTCAGGAAATAAAAGCCCGAGTGTCACTGCTCCTCCTGCATTTCCGGACTGCTGCTGCTTCTTACCACTTCCTGCTGTCGAGAGAGGAGTGACAGAACAGAGCTGCTTTACAAACCACAAAGCCGCCTAAATTCACAGCACCTTCCTGCTCAAACTGTGATCAGCAAATCTGTCTCTCACACACACACACACAGATCAGTGGGTCAGGAGGGAGGGGCAGGAGCACAGGAAATGGACCTTGTTCATTTCCTTTCTAACAGCGAGGAGAGCTCTTTACTGGTCCACTCTCTTTAGTTTTCTCAAATCTCAAACACACACACACACACACACACACGCTATCTTTTAGAAAAGTGTACAGGTTTTCCTACTTTTCTGTCTGGAGCCCTTCCTCTGTCTGACCCTGCACACCTGACACCTGATACTTCACCCGAAGCCTCCCGAAAAATCTTTTCATAGCAAAATCTTTTAACCAAAGCACTATAGATTTTGATCTTCTTCTTCTCCTTTGGTCTGCTCCTGTTTAGGGGTCACCACAGATGATCAACCGTCTCCATTTCTTCCGGTCCACTGCATCTTCCTGCTTCAAACTAACCACCTGCATGACCACATCCATAACCCTCCTCTTTGGTGGTTTTTTTATCTGGTTATCCAACAAGGTCGTTTTATAGTAAATATAAGAAAACAAACCGTCTCAGTCTGACCTCGGCAAACTCGTAACACAATAGGAAATGAAGTCATCACGTCTAGACGAGTCTACATTTGCCTCCAGAAAGACCAGTGTAGCCATAAACTGATCCTTCAGCAGCTCAACTCTTCAAACACACCCACAGGGCTGATCTGGCCAGCTGACTGGGAGCTGCTGACTGACCAACACACACAGATGTCAAACACATTCCATGTTTTTATTAGAAGAAGCCAATATGACTTGTGACCGTTTCCATGATTAAATTATGGCCTTCAGCATATCATGTATATACTTTGTAACTTACAGAAGTAGTTTAAATACTATTATTCATATTATAGAGCGCTGTAAACCACAAGGTGAACCTCTGGACAGAACGGGTTTAATCTGCATATTTAAAAATGAGCTAGTTTAATGTCAGCCTATTGTTTATCCCACTGTTTTAATCAGCTCATCTAGGGTCTCTTCATTTAAGCACTTATTAAAGTGCAAGTCTGTCACAATTTGTTGCAGTGACACGCTTATGGTGAATTTCTGACTGTGCAATTCAGCACCTTTTTCAGTGATGGGTGCACCTTAAGGTTGCTGAACTCACTCGGGGTGTCTGGATGCTCCTGAGCATAAAAAAATCTAACATTTTTAAAATATTTTTGACTTTAGTTTTTCGCAGTGAGATGCATTAGTCTTCACACCCATGCAAACATGGATGAAAAGGTGTGGACAGCATCCAGGACTCACCCTTGTTTTCCCCAGATCATCTAAAGTTTTTTTTTCCATATATAAATTCAGATAAACAATCTTTTTAAAGCCCTGGCGAGAAACGATGACAATCATATTTCTCCTCAACACAATCTACCTAAAATCTAGGATTATGAAAATGTGGAGCAGAGAAATGGTCTACAGAGGAAAGGCCGTCTACAGCTGGATGCCTCTCGATGCCACAAGCTCGAAGTCTGTTATCAGCGTTTAGCCACCCGTCAATTTGCATGAGGAGGCACAGGATTTGCATACGGGGCACGGCTCAGCAGATCCTTCGGACACAAGCAGACCATTCCCTCCAGCCACTTTGCACGCTTACTCCACAAGGTCTTTCCAGATGCTCTCCTAGGGCTGCATGATACGGAAAACAAATGCAATCATATTGCTACATACTGCAACTTTTTTTACTTCGTTTTCTTCATTATTCGGCATGAATGCTGTCAGCTTCATTACATATGCAATTGTAATGAGCACATAAGTGCCAAAGTCAGGGCAAATAGCCACCAATCACTCCTGGCACTTTTTGGGCAGAGTGCCCCAGGCAGGCCGCTATAAAGGACGTTTGCTCGTTTCCTGAATGTGCACACAAGTGCTTTCAGTGCTGCGTTTCACTTGGCCCGTATTATTACTGCGCCAAAACAGCAGTGAATCACAAGAGGACACAACCGTGTACAGTACGGGGACCTCACAGCTGAGCCAGTCCTAAAGCAGAGTGACTCATATGATGGGAAACAAATACATTTTTAAACTTGAAAACATAATTCATAATGTTTGGATAACTACAGGGACGGTCCCCCTGGAGACACTCAGGGTTCGGGGTCTTGCTCAGGAACCCAATGATGGTAGTGCTGGAGGTGGGATTCCAACCTGGGACCTCTTGGTCTGTAGACAATATCCTACCACTAGACCACCAGCACCCCTCACATAGAAAGCACCACCACGCTGTATAAATTAGAGTTAGAGTTAAAGCCCACTAAAAAGAAAAGCACCCTAGACACAACAGCGGTGGTCTGTTTAGGGACGAGGCCCCAGGATCGGAAGACCGTTGGTTCAAATCCCAGACCAGCAGGCTGCCCCGGGGTTACCTTTAAGCAAGGTCCCCGTCCCCGTCCCCGCTCCCCGGGCACTTTCACTATCTGCCCCCTGCTGCACAGTCAATAATAAAACTATCCAAGTTAGCAAGATAGCCGATGACCAACACACAAGCTACTTATCTGACTGCTGATTCGGTTACTTCTGGAACAGGAGCTCAGAGCAGCTGCAGTTAGTTATTTTAAATATGAGTAATAAAGATTTTAAAACAGAACTTGCTCAGGCAGCTTAAACTTTGTGCAGTGCTGCATGTTTGTTGAACAATATACTGTCATAACAGAAACAAGACTGATCAAACAGCGCATTATGAAAGTGAAAGTGACTACCCATGTCATTGCGAGGTCACGGCACAACACACATGAACCACAACGAAATTGGACCTCTGCATTTTACCCATGCACACTCAAACCCGTGCAGCAGTGGGCAGCTATTGAAAGCGCCCGGGGAGCAGTGATGGAGACGGTACCTTGCTCAAGGGTACCTCAGGGCAACCTATTGGGAAGGGGTTTGAACCCCCGATCCTCATGCGGCTAACGCCCTAACCGCTAGGCCACCGCTGCCTATTGGGGTGTGTGTGTGTGTGTGTGTGTGTGTGTGTGTGTGTGTGTGTGTGTGTGTGTGTGTGTGTGTGTGTCTCCTTACTGAACCATACAGCCATTTTACTGCTTCTCAGCTGTCAGTATTGTTTTTTTTTTGCTAAGAAATTAATTTCATTTACCTTTGCATAATAAAAATGCATTTTAATGTAAGTGACTGGTAGTGTGAAATTCTCATTTAAGACCATCACAGACATCAGTTCCTGTAAACCTTCATACAAGAGACACATTCTTAAATAAAACGTGTTTATATGAAGTGAGAAAAAGAGCAGGCAAATAAATAAGAGCAAAAAAACAACAACAAAGAACAATAATCAGTGATCAAATGAATCCTTAGCCAAAAAAACCTATGTAACATCTCCAATCTCTCTCTCTCTCCCTCCTGAATGAAAACTAGGCCTTATTGTTATGTTCGTAATACAGGCAGATGACGCAAACGTGTCCCAGAGATTAGGATTAATCTGCTCCATGAACAAGCACACAAAAATACACAAACCCTCGCACACAGACACATCTGGTGATGCCCATGTGTCTTCACTCACACACACACACACACACACACACACACACACACACACACACACACACACACAGAATCAGAAGGAAAGGGAAAAGGACACACCATGTTTTCTCTGAGGCCTCACCCAAAACACACAGTTGATAGTAATGACTCTTACATAACTCTACAGACTACACGTAAGCACCACTGTCCCAGTCTAATGAGATAAACTGGACATGTAACACACTCAGAGTGCAGATTGTGGTTTTCTTTATCCTCTTACTTTTCCAAGGTTGAACAACAAAAACTTCAAAATGTAATTTTTTATTCAAAATGTTACACCTCTAGCTAGGCATGGGGAAAACTGCAAACATAATGTCATGATATTTGAAGATATTTCCAGATAACATTATATGTTATCTGGGGTGCTGGTGGTCTAGTGGTGGTACTTGTTTATGGACCTCTGGATCAAGAGGTCCCAGGTTCAATCCCACCTCCAGCACTACCACCACTGGGTCCCTGAGACCCTGAACCCTGATGTCTCCAGGGGGGACTGTCCCTGTCCTCAGGACATGGACGTCTCTCTGGAGAAGAGCGTCTGATAAATGCTGTAAATGTAAATATCATTTTTAATTTCTGAAGTTTAATAACACACAACAGTGCAATTAAAGAAGACTAATTAAGATCTCTTGGCTTTTAAAGCTATATAGTTTTAATTTTTCCACTGTATAAATGACATTAATTAGTTTGTCATATCGAGTCGTATACTTGTTCTGTCTTATTTTAGCTTTTTTATTAGAGATCACTGTAAAAACAAACCAATATTGTTATTAATGCAGACCTAACGTTAATCTGGCAACAATTAATGACATGATGCAATTAAACAGTTACTATATTTCTAAATATTTCCAATTTAATTTAATTTAGGGATTAAGGCTTTACTTCCGTCTGTCACCTGAGCATTGTGGGTTTAGTTTAGATTTCGTTGTTTTTGTATGAAAGCATCATTTGTGTCATAAAGTCCAGGCAATGTGGAGACGGTGAAACGGTGACCCAGCATTCTGCTGAACGCCCAGCAGTTTGTGTTCTTCTCCCTGAAAGCAGCACCTACATTATTCACTCAGAAGAATGCCCACGCTGAACTCTTCTCACCCGTCTCTCGTCACTATTGTGCTCTTCCCCTTGAGGCTGCCCAAAATAGGCCACTGTTGAAATGGACAGGTAGTGAACGAGTTTTTGAAGAGCTCTCATTGGTCTGTTCTGTGATTCCATAGAGACCACAGCGGCCTCTGTTTAAACAACAACATGGGGTCACGTTGGTGTCTCCTCATCAAGAATCTTATCTTGAAGTTAATGGTCATTGTAACATTGTCACAAAGGGGAGAATACAGTGATGAGGATGAAGCTCGCTCGTTTCCATGGACCTGATAAATACAGGTCTGACTGCTTGGACGTTATGAAAGGTTTTATTTGAAAGCATTAAAATGAATGAATGTTGAGGTAAGGTGAACCGAGTGTGTGTGTGGGAAGTTCAAAACTAAGGATATAAAAATAAAAGGTTTCAGATTTCACTTTTGTTACACTCCGACAAAACTGCCTAGCAACAGTGAGACGTAAACGCCATAGTTTTAGACAGCTCAGGTGACTCAGTATTACTAAACACAGCAAACAAATAAAGGATGAAAAAGATCATAAGATTAAGATTATAAAATAAAAAGAAGATTGTAAGATGAAAGATCATCATGGACTGGTAAATGTAATGAAATCAGAAGGCTGATCTCATCTCTATCAGAAAGTAGTGCTTATTCACGCAGGGTTAATTATAGGCAACTCAGAATGATGTCAATCATATTACAACTCCGGGCACGGGGGACGGGGGACGGGGGACGGGGCACGGGGGACGGGGCACGGGATCACAGCCGTCTTAAGTGGAGACACTGAGAAATGATTCTCCGAATGATCCCCGAGTGGTTTACCCAGTGGTATGATGGCCATTTCCTCTCTGTTGCCACACTATTGATCGCATCGGTTTCCAAAAGAATAAGGAGATGCATCGTTCGTGCACAAGAGGTTGCGTAGGACCCGTATATAGAAATGCCCAAGACAAATGCCTATTTAATTATACCTTAATTTAACTGGTTCAACTCATTTTCCTTTTTATTCTTTTTTAAAACTTATACAACCTAAAACATTTATGATACAATGTTTACATTGGACCTATATAAACGATCCTAAATGATCTAAAATCTCTTCATTAACATGGTTTCTATTTCAAATACAATTAGGGATTTAATGTATGATACTGAAGTTCAATACTGAAGGAGTCGGTTTGGGTCGATTTGACTAAATGATGTTCTTGAAGTGTCTGAATAATGCTAATGCTCTTTTGAATAATAATGCTGCTTTTCAATTCATCTTGATTAATTAACACTGTTCAGAAATGAGTATCAAGATCAAACACGGACACAAATGACATCCACCATTAACGACACTGCAGTGGAAGATCACTGTGTGTCACCGCAGACGCCATATGATCTTCCTCCACCCAAACTACGGCCAGAGTAACAGGGGACAGCAGCCCGTCATATGGTGTCCACTCAAGCGTCCCCTCACTGGGGTTAACTCCATTAATATTACCTGTGCCTCCCTTTGCCAATGAAGGTGAACGCAGTGAGATCAAGGGAAGAGCCCCAGCAGGTAATGACCCAGTGAATTAATGAAGTGGAAGACATTTGAAGGGCGCAGGGGCTGAAAACTGGTGTCCTCCCCTGCACTTGCCTTCCTGATGCTTACAGTACTGCCGCCAGGATGGACTGGACAGTCCCAGCAGGGCCAGTAAGGAATGAGGTGCACTACATATGAGCGAAGCGTTTATTAGTTTATCACTTAATCATAAAAGTACACTGACGTATTCATTATGGTTTAGAATCATTTAAAGAAGTTCATTTAAAGAAGACTATACACGTCTACACACGGAGAGATAATTACAGATGGGGCAGTGGTGGCCTAGTGGTTAGGGAGTTGGCTCAGAATCGGAAGGGCATTGGTTCATTCCCAGACCAGTAGCCCTGAGATACCCTTGAGCAAGGCACCATCCCCGTCAACGTCCCCTGGGCACTGGACATAACTGCCCGCTGCAGGACAGAGTGCGCGTGTGTGTTAAATATAAAGAATGCATTTCAGTGTGGCTCACTGTGTGCTGTGTTTCACAATGACAAATAGTCACTTTCACTTCAGAGATGGTTAAATACATTTGCCACAGTGTGTTTGTGTGACAGTATAGGCGGCAGCACTGGTTCTTCCTTGTAAAACCTCAGACATCCTGGGACGCATTTCATGGCTACATAAAGCAGCCAGTGTTTATCAGTGACCTGTAGACAGATACTGTGAAAAGAAACACATACATACACGGATAACAGTTACTCGTATCAGTATGAGCTGCAACACGGGCAAAACTATCAGCTGATTGATATTTAAGATAGGAAACGCATTTGATTAATTTCTAGACTAATCAGATGACTGATCCATCTGGAGCCATTCTGCTTATGGGTTCCACTAATAAACTCTTACTGGAGAGCAGAGGGTTTAACTGGAAGCATCCATTACGATACCTGCTGTGCTCCCTCTTCATCACACAAGCTACTTACTTAGATTGCAATCCATGCGTCCATAACTCAGCGGCTGACGAGCACAGGTACACACAAGTGCCTGAACTGGCATGCAGGCAGGCGCACACACGCGCGCACACACGCGCACACACTGCCTACTGATGGAAAAGTATAGGCTATATATTTTATACATTATATATTTAAGTATAGATATATTTGATTATGCTGTCAATGCAGCTGTTTATCCTTCAAGTCCTCCTGCAGCAAAAACGAGACTCCATACGCTCAGTGGGGAAGCTTCTCATGCTTTGTAGCCTAATTAATGAACTGTAAAAAAGAAAAGTGCAAACCCTCAAATCCCACATAAAGTCATCATACAACTCCCAGAAGGCCATTCAGGAGGCAATCCCAAAGATCTAAAGAGAGGCCTGCAAGGTGGGATTACACCCATTATAAAGATCTAAAGAAAGTGCTATCACAGCACAGTCCCGTGCTGGGTGCTCTGTGGGAAAGACGAGGGCCACGCTACTGTACGAGTGCAATCTGAAAAAATGGGGATAATAGCCTGTTAAATAAACAAAGGCACAGAAAGGGCAGAGAACGGAGAGGCTCAGGAATGTGATGGACAGAGCGTTAGAGTGGAAGTAGGCGTTGAATGAGAGTAGATGTCAGAGTGTTGTGAGCAAGTGAGTCTGTGTATTATTGCTGCACAATACAGACGAATCCACATTCAAAAGAAGTGCAGTAACAATGCAGCTCCAGGTAACTCTTCACTTGAAGCATGTGGTGGCCTAGTGGTTAGGGAGTTGGCCTCAGGGTCAGAAGGTCATGGGTTCAAATCCCAGACCAGTACATTGCCCTGAGGTACCCTTGAGCAAGGTACCGTCCCCGTCACGGCTCCCTGCTACACGGTGTGTGTGGGTTAAATGCAGAGGTGTAATCTGGTTGCGGTTCCCTGTGTGCTGTGTTTCACAATGACAAGAACAGTCACTTTCACTTACACTTAACGTGTTAGTTAATGTGAAAAACTGACATAACGTCAAACACTGTAGCTTCGGTCATGAAAACTCCCAGTTAAATTATTGATTACACATCAATCTGCTTCACTTGTTTCATAATATATTTGCTTCATTTACTTTGAATGTGTCAATAAAATGAAATCCTCATTCGAAACATCTGAGGTTAGTCAGGAGGTTAGACACAGGTTTACTCAGGCAAACAACCCTTCATACCAGTTTGGCCACTTCACAATTTAGCAATCACACAATTCTAGCTTAGCAGAGCAGATTCTAGGTCCGTTCATGCACAGGGGAGAAAAGACGAAAGGTAGGAAAGCGCTCCTTTAGAGAGCACTTCCTCCAGGCTCAGCCTCTAAACTGCTGACACAGCACAGACATGTTTTGGACCCAAAATATAAACACTAGCAGACATGCAAGCAGGTTAATGAGCTTAACAAGGAAACAAAACACGGAAATGCACGACCCAGACTAAGAACAAACGAAGATACAAAAGCAAATACGTACACACGCACGCACACGCACGCGCACGCGCACGCACACGCACGCACGCACACGCACGCACACGCACGCACACGCACGCACGCACACACACACACACGCACGCACGCACACGCACGCACACGCACGCACACGCACGCACACACACGCACGCACACACACGCACACACACGCACACACGCGGTAGAAGGCTGAGTAAACTCCCAGTGGCCAGGTTCAACTACATCTTCCTGCTCCTGCCGGCTTCAAGGTCAGACTGAGACTCCAGAAAGACATGGAAAGGTTGACTGCATATGTACACGAGTGCAAGTTCAACTGCAAGTGACTGGGAAAAAAACCTGAAAGTGACTATTCTTGTCAGTGTGAAACGCAGCACAACACGAAATTCAACCTCTGTGTTTCACCCACACACACGTGCAGCAGGGGGCAGCTATTGAAAGTGTCAGGGGAGCAGTGATGGGGACGGTACCTTGCTCAAGGGTACCTCAGGGCAACCTACTGGTGAGGGAATCGAACCCACAATCTTCTGGTCCTAACTCCTAGGCCACTGCTGCCCCATGTCATAGAAGATCTAACAAAAAGACAAAGCTATTTAGAAAGCACAGCCTCGGCGTCACGCCCGTCTTTGTGGGCAGGTTTGCGGCGGACCGTAGGGTAGCTGGGTTTGTGGAAGCAGCTTGTGCTCTGTGGCCCAGGATGACCCTTCGAGGGTGAGAGGGAGGAGAGACAGCCTTTTGATTCAGAACGCCTAGAGCCCCTCCCCAGGGATCTCCCTGCCAGATTAGCTAAATGCCATCTCTGCATATCCAGTGGAGTTAAGAGTTTAGTGCGCACATGATTAAAGAGTTTGAATGAGACACAGAAACCGACAGACACACGGACACGCACGCACACATCCCTGATGTCACATCTGTCACAACAGCTCAAGGTGAAAAATGGAAATGTGACTCACATTCAGTCCGAACAGACAGAAGACCTTGCGTTTAGGAATTCAGTGACCTGCCTTGAACCCGGACGGGACACTGGCACTATGAGCATCCTGATACACGCTCTATAACACACATTTTACAAATGCTGCATCACCTCTGCTGTTCTCAGACTTGCTATGTGAGCAGACCTAGATTTGCTTCATCCACAAAGACTTTGTTTTTAAAGAATGTTCACAAAAATGTATTTCAATCAGAACTTGCAGATCACCCCTTCTTATCAAAACACTAAATGAAGAGTGTGTTAATTATTGTAATGACCTTGTTCTGTATAAGTGAATGGCCAAACTGCTGGGGCACTCAGATGGGAATGTGTGTCTTATAATTAAGTTCATTATTAATTATACTGCTTAGTAATGTTGTGTAATGATGAAATATGTAAACACAAATGATGGCATGTTTGTTACGGTCTTCAGTAATGTGTTGAAATGCATCCTCGACTCTTTCCCTTCGAATCACAAGTCCAAGCCAGAGCGCTTGAATTCTGTAATCCTCTGAACACAGAAAGGGCTTCACTCCTGCCCCTTCAGCCACGTTCGAAAGACCAGCTCCTTCTGATTGTTTACTAGGTGGTGGATACCCTGACGAACAACGGGGCTTCTGAAGGAAAAATACTCAAAATAATCAGATTCTTCAAAGCTCATTGCCCCTGCATTCTCTCACACACACACACACACACACACACACACACAATTTATTATTATAGCTCCTGTACTTGTCCCTCTTTCCTTATACCTCTATTTTTATATATCTTTTTTCTATTCTTTCTGTACACCGGTCACTTTTATAAGAGCCCTGTAACGCCCAAATTAATAAAAGATTACTCTACACACACACACACACACACACACACACCCTTAAGGCCCTTTCTTACCACCCTCTAGCAATAGCAGACATATTTTTAGAGTAACAGTTTTATCAACTGCTACCTTTTTATAATTCTAATCAAAAACACAACAAGCAGGGACCTGTGAACCAGAAGCAGTCTAATCCTTGGTTGGTCGTCCCTGAGGTCAGATAGACAGGGTGTTTCTAACTCTGCACAAACACGTATGTGATGTAATAAAATGTAGAAAAAAACTAAATCATCATAACCATTTGAAAAATGAGGAAACCATGCCAAATAACTAGATGCAGTCGATCCAATTCATTGCTCCCCTCAATCTCACTGTGCAGCACAGAGGAAAAAATCAATTCAAAATGCACCGCGGTCAGCGGGGGTTGGAGGGATTCCACCCACCGGACGGTCAGATCGGGGGATGGAGTCACAGACTCGCTGGGCCGGCCCTCCCAGCAGGGAGCCGGAGCAGCCTCTTGGAATTCCTTAGATCACATTTAAATGCAGTAGAAGCCAAATGAGGCTCTGTCAGCAAAACAGCTCAGAAATTAAGTGTCTAAAATCCCCAGAGCCCCTCTGGGTCCATTACAAAAGTGCCCTCATAAAAAAACTGGAGAATGTTTTGAATGAGAAGTTAAAAGCCATCACCATCTGTCAGGCACTCGTCCCAGCAAAAATGTTTTATGCATTACAGAACAAGGCTGAGGAAGGAGAACATAAATACAGTTCTGTGCAAAAGACCTGAGCTACCCTCCACTGGGTCCAAAGAGCCGGACTTTCTTCTAGTTTGAATGCATAGTTTAAGGGACCCTTCTCCAGGCTGCAAGAAGATTACAACCAACTACAATTACACCAAAACTTCTCCAACAACAAACAGCTCTTCATTAAAGTGGCACATATATATTGTAGTTGTTATTTAGGACTCTGAGGTCTTGGGATCTAAAGGGGGGAGGAAAAAAAAAAAATTTTTTTTAAAGTTTAAATTCACCACGGACTGCTGCTTCACATCTGATACAAAACACACACGACCTGCTCAACTCAACTCAACTCACTGTGTGTAACATGGTGTCTCAGAAGAAACGCACACCTGGCTACAGACGGCAGCAGAAAGGCCCTTACTGGTCTGCCCATGGGCCGACTGTGTGGGAGACTGTAACAGCAGCACAGCCATGGACGGTCATCTTGCATATATACATGCACACATGCACGCACGCACACACACACACACACACACGCATGCACACACACACACGCACGCACACACACACACGCACGCACACACACACACACACACGCAGTCATCTATAGCACACGCACAATTAACAAAATGTTCCTCTTTGTCTGTATCCAGCAAGGCTAAATGTTTATTATTCCTCAGCTGCCCTTTTGACACTGAAAGAGAAAGAAACACTTCCTGCATTCTCTCTCTCTCTTTTTCTCTTTCTCTCTCTATTTCCCTCCCTCCCCCCACTTCCCCTCCACCCGATCTCTTCCCCTTTTCATCTCAAACACAGCTACTCTTTTCATCCTGCCAGGGAATGGAGTCCAAAAGGACAGCATCTAATTAACCAAAGAGGACATCATCAATTGACTCCCTCTCTTTCTCTCCGTCCACTGCTCCCTCTCCCTTATCACTCCTCTTTACTGTCGCTTCATTGAAAGTATGGAAGACAGAGGAGGTAGCGATGGATGGCCTGTTTAAGAGAGAGCCTGAGGGAATATGAGCTGTGAGACAGTTCTGTCCAGGGGTATTCTATGGAGTTCTGGCTCCTTTGTGTCATCGTGTTCTTGCCCGTGATATTAAGGCCTGTAAGGCTACAGTGGAGCGGGGAAAACAGATTAGTGTCAGAAGTAGGACACAGAAACAGCCTTGACCCCTTTGCCCTTCACTTCCTGAGCTGTGCATTGGACTCCCTAAAAAGGACAGTTATATACCCTCTTAAGTGGAGGGATCAAACCATTGTTGACTTGGACGCACAAAAAAGGTTCTTCTTTTAACCTCAACTCCGGCTCTACAAAGGACTGTTCCAAAGAAATCTTTACAGTAACTTTATTTTTAAAGGTTTAATGTACTATATATATATATATATATATATATATATATATATATATATATATATATATATATATATATTGTAATATACTGCCAGTATATTCAGGTTTAGTTACCAAACATAAAAGGGGTGGAAGATTTTTACTGAGAACTACTTTATATATAAATGCCTGCAAATTGTGTCAAAGAATAAACAGAAATGCAATGATCCATGACTCGCACCAGACCACAGTTGTCCTTTGAACAGCACTGCTCTGTGAAAGAAGCAATGCGAGTGCATGCTCTGGTTTGGAGATGGTCGTAGTAGATCTGCTGTCACCCATGGGCTCCACCCATCCTGCTCCCGACACTGGAGAGAAGATTTGGAATGGAACAGCAATGAGAAGCAGCATGAAGGAGTGGCCCTGCATCATTTGGCTGAAGAGAAGTCATCCACTCACACAATCATAAATCACCAAGGAGAAGGAAATATACTCTTCCATAAGACCGAAGTAAACGATCAGACTCCACTACAGAGACGCCCTAACCCCAGGAAAAAGGATCTCACCTCTCAGTAGGGCAGTGTGTGGATTAAAGAACATCATTCATTATTAACTGATCTTCAAGAGATGATATTAACTGAAAGTAAAAAAAAGTGAAAGCGACTACCCGTCATTGTGAAACGCAGCTCAACACAACGAAATTCCACCTCTGAGTTTCACCCATGCACACATGTAGCAGGGGGCAGCTACTGAAAGTGCCCGGGGAGCAGTGATGGGGACGGTACCTTGCTCAAGGGTACCTCAGGGCAACCTACTGGTGAGGGAATCGAACCCACAATCTTCCGACCTCGTGGCCGACTCCCTCACCACTAGACCAGCGCTGTTTCAGTTTATTGGTCTAGTAGAGGTAAAACATCTAAATATAAATAAGAATTCTTTTTTTGTCTGTTGTTCACAAACAAAGCTGAGCTCTACAGAACTTCTTCCATAGACATTCAGCTACAATACTCTAAGGAAGGCCTGGCTAGAATGAAAGTGGTTTCAAGTCACGGTAAAGAAAAAAGACCCACAGTCATGCCTCCTGAGGGTCCAAACAGCCTCAACATGTGATTTCAATGAGAAGGAAATAAAGAGCACGTTTGGAAAGCCACCATGAAGTTCTTCATCAAGAAGAGATCTTAACAAGCCCTAATCATTCACGCTTCAGCCCTGCAGCCTAGAAGAAGGGGGCCTTTCCTATAAACAGGGTTATTATGAGACTGGTTCCCACACAGTTCACCTCTTAAAACCAGCTCCCCCCAGAAGCTCACACATTCTCTGTCTGGCGCAAGCAAAGTTCAAACAATGTCAGAAGGAAGTAGACTGGACATGTAAACAGGACATACACTTTTATAAACTGATTGCCTCCTGTCCTCATTGCTCAAATTTGTGCCGTTTGGCAACTATGAGGTTTAAATCTGTGTCAGAGCAAGAGAAAGTATTTTAAGTAACATCTGATCATAAATTACAGACAATTCCCAAAGAAAACATGACATATGGGTTATCTCTAACGTCCAGAAGCTTTTCTGGCAGAAAAAAAATGGACGCCAAATAGATAACTTGCTTATATTTCTTGAGAATCTTCAGCTGTTCTAAACACTTTAAACACTTTTTATTTGGTTCTAATTATAACACCAGTGACTCAACGCCTTCTGAAGAACATGCTTTTTTGTGCACAAGGTGGAGGTGGCCTGCAGATGATACAGGCCTAAAACCAAAAGACACACACACACACACACACACACACACACCCTGGGGGTTGAAAAATCAAGTCTTAACAATGTTAGACTTTAACAGTAACTATGAAAGGGCAAAATATGGCCAGCAGGAAGTATAAGAATTCACAAGAATGTTTAAATGTAGGTTAAATGCAGTTCACACTGAATACAGTGTCGACTCCTGTAAAGTTCAGGGGCTACCTCCCATTATCAAACATCTCATTGGCGTTCAGTTCACTTTACAGAGTGCTGAACCCAAGACAATGTCAAATTAACTGCCATCATTCAATACGAAACGCATCAACAGTCCTGCAGAAAATTTTGTGGACCAGTTCTTTTAGAAATTTAGATTGACCAATAGTGTATTTAAGGTTGTAATGACATTCAACCAGATTTGACTCGATACCAGGTTTGCAGCAGGATATTCTGATATTCTATAAAATAATTGATAGGAAAACAGTGGTTAGTTGCAGCATGATCTATAAATGCAGCTGGAGGCAGGAGGAGGAGGGTGCACGACAATAACATGGTGGGGTACCAATTAGCACTAGCTGTTTTGTAAATGTATGTGTCCAAAATTGTTGCAGCAGATATTATTATTCTTATAATGCTTCCCTTCCTCTACATGACATTTTAATATGTCCACAATGCTCAGAGTACGAAACACCAAACAAAATTGGGACTACTGGTCTTAAAAGCATGTTACATACAGTCCCTCTTATGTGTGCTTTGCACTGCATCTGTTCCAAGCCTTCAACCCACAGAAACACAAAGTACCATGACACACGTCCCCTACTCCTTTTCCTGCTCCTGAACACGCCCAGCAGTGTGTATTCCCAGCAGTATATTACTAAACAAAACACTGTGCAATGGCTGGCTTCTCTACGCTCGGTGTCCACACAGCGCAGTCAGGCTGGTCGTCCCCAAGGTGCCCCACACAGTCTGCACCACAAGGTGCCAGACAGACGTGTTCTTGGATGACGTAAACCATTAAACTGGCAGCGCGGCCGCCTTTGTCGTGCTCAGAGGACCACGTGAGCTCTCCTTCATTCATGGATGCAATGGCACCCTCCCATCTGCAGGTGTGACCAGCACAGTGTGCAGACCATGCGGATGCAGAGAGCACCAATGCAATCCATGCAGAAGCATGCATGCAGCTGCAGCTTCACTCCCTAAAATGAAAGGCCAGCGACAAGAGGCTTGCCTCAGCCCCCTTCGACATTCGGGCCCATAGCGCTTCCTCTTTTGTGCAGTGCCAGAGCACAAAGGAAGCCACGGACGAGGCTCATAGCCTGGGGAAACGGGTCTGTCTGTCACACGCGGCATCAGAAGAGGAGCACTCCTCATTCCTTGACCACAAGCTAAACTACATCCCCCAGAAGCAGGTCAGATCTCAGATGAGTGGTGGGCAGACAATGGACAGACCACGTCTAGCTTCAGGCTCTGACTGAAAACCGCCCTCCATGGCGGTCATGCACAGTTCTGAGATGTAGATCCCCTTGCTCTTCATCGATGTGACTTGTAGTGAGTGCTCCTCCATGACAGAGCAGTGGTTGCTCCAGGAGTACCAGGGTGTTGACAAAAGACCAGAAACAGTGCGTGCAGCAAATGGGCTTTCATTGTTCTTCCGAACTCCACAGCAGCAGGTGAGCCAGGTGGTGACTGTATGGAGGTGTGTGCTGAAGTCTGACCCTAACGTCAGCTGTGGCGCCGAAGATTCGGTGAAGAGAGGCGGAGTGTTCGGTGCCGGTGTGCGAGCTCACTCTCGGCGCTGCACCCTCCTCAGCCTCCCCGTCCGGGGCAGCACCTGCCCGAGCCCCGGTCTCCCGGTTTAGCTGCTCGGTTCCCGGACTGAGAGCCGCGGGGTGTTCAAACGTCTCCTCGCGCCGCCTCGCGCCGCCTCGCGCGCACAAAGAGGAAGCGACCGTTAGCCTGCGCGAGACACTAACGTGACGTTACCGGACTCGGCGGATTATTCTGTCTTACCTCAGACACACTTTCACACAGCAGTCGTTTAGTGCCGCCATCGCTCCCCTCGGCCGGCTCGTCCTTCGGCGGAGAAGCGCTGTCAGTTTCCTGCGTTTCTCCTCGAGAACTCCCGCGGCTCGCACAGTCCCAACGCAACGCCCGAAGCATGTGAAGTGTGTTTCTTAAAGCAGGACCGAAACACTGCGGCTCTCCTCACACGCAGTCCTGCGAGAGAGAGAGAGTGAGAGAGAGTGTGTGTGTGTGTGTGTGAGAGAACACACAAACGAACCTCCGCTCTACACTCGCGCCGGGGTGGGCGTGGTCTCGTTCCTGCGATTGGCGGCCTGGTCACGCCCACATTGTGACGCGATTGACCAATCAGAGCCCCAGTGTGGTGTGAACTGAACACGGGTTGTAAAGTGAACTGAGCAGCGGCGCTGAGGAAGGCTGAAGGGTTTTAAGGGTTAAAGCGGCCTGTGGGTGTAGGAGGGTGGGAAGGCCGTGGGTCCCAGATCAGTAGGGGACTAGATTCACTCTCTCTAGATTCACTGGATTAATTGCCGCACGCTCCCTCATTTGGGCGGATGGGTCCAGTCCAGGGAAGCGTGTCGGTCAGTCGGCGAAAACTTGCTGCGGTGGTCTAGAGGTTTGGGAGGAGGCCCAAGGATCGGAAGGTTGTGGGTTCATATCCCAGACCAGTAGGATGCCCTGAGGTACCCTTGAGCAAGGTATCGTCCCAGTCACTGCTCCCCGGGCGCTTTCAATAGGTGTGTGGTGTGTGTGGGTGGAACGCAGAGGTGGAATTTGCTTGTGCTTCGCTGTGTTTCACAAGAATGGCCACTTTCATTTCAGTATCCTTTTCTGGAACTTCTTTCAGCCAGAGCAGCAGTGGAGAAGTTGTTCTAGACTTATATGCACTGCACTCACCTGGCTTGTTTCCTACCTTAACTACAGACAGCAAAATTAGGTAACTCTTAGGGTCAGCATATGCAGAGCATGAAGGGCTTAAGGGCTTTGGCAGCTTGTTTCAAACTGCACTTTGTCCAGCACACTGTTTTCATGTGAAAACTAAATTCTCAAGGAGATTAGTTTGCAAGGATCAATCTCAATCCTGCACAAATATTTCCTCAACCAAAACAAGGTGGAGAACACTGAATCATATGAGAGGCAGAACACAAGTTTTTACCATCTGCAGTCCCCTCCAACAACCTTTTTTGGTTTGAGATCAAAAGATGAATATGTGATTAACCATTAGATTTTCAGCTTTTTCTTCAGGATCAGAAAACTTAATTGATCCCAAAGCAAATTGCTTAAAAAAGATCTCAAACCTTGTGGTTTGCTGTTTGTTGACAATACACAGCATTTATAACATGCTGCCACAAGTTTTAAAGTTTAAAGAAGTTTTAAAAGTAAATGACACTCCAAATGTAACTGCATTGCTCTTGCTTGCAATAACTGCACCAAGCCAGCGGCCCACTGACGTCGTGAAATGATATATATCTGTAGACGTCTATTCGATACTGACTGAAAGGAATTTGATGTTTCTATTAGCACCCCGTCCATGGTTTCTGTTTTTCACTTTTTAGAGACATAAGCAGATTCACATTTTTAAATAAACCACAGATGAATGGAAACTATGCAGCTGCTTTTTCCCAACTCACTGGATTTGCATAAACCCAAAGAAAAGTGACACAAACCTCTTACCTCATACTGCATGCAGATACTGGGCTTCCACCATTCCTCCTTTCTCTGGAAAGATCACTTTACCGATTTCCTACACCTGCACAGTTCATAACCATTTGGAGGATATTACTTTCATGATGTTGTAAAAAAAACAAAAAAAAACAAGAGAAAACCAGGCATATAGTGTTCCAAACCACCCCTGTTTCAAATATCTTTAATGAATAGACAAATCACGATGAATCAAGAGATTTTCTTTCCTCCTGATCAAAATGAATCACATTTGAATTGTTTTTCTAAAACAAAAAAATAAATAAATATGGGATGAGGCGTGGATGTTGCTTACAGTGGAGGAGCCATAAGGCTCTCTGTGAATAATACATAGGTTACATATTTACGACCTGATGTATCAAAACTAGCGCGTGTACAAGTGTATAATGGTGGTCACAGCGTTCAGGCCCTGCACACGCCACACAGTGCACTGAACACCCCCTGCTGTGCTCTGCTTTAACAGACAAAGCCTTCAATATAATAGCCAGGGGTGTAATGCTTGGTGAAGTGTGTGTGCACGTGTGTGTTGGGGGGTTGGATGAGCAGTCCAGTCACAGTCCATGTCTGCTGTGCTGTTACGAGGACAAACACGCACATTTTGACAAGAAAGAGAGGGAGCAGCCCAGCACAGAGTCAGCTGGTTCTGACTTCATGTAGGTCATCAGTCTGATGAGCATGCCCTTGGGCTACACTCTAGAGTGTACACACACTCCCATACACACACAAGAACACAGCCCACAAACAACCATCTGTGCTGGGAGCCAGGGCTGCCAGCAGGTCCAGGTTGGAATCTAACAGCCCTCTCCAGGACTAGGGTACCGCTGAAAGACATATCGCTGGACCTCTCCATGCTCAGACATGAGCTTCCAGACAAACGTTACCAAAAGTGCGCAGCACAAATCTCACTTTATAGAGAAGCGTTATATTCCGAGAGCGCTTAAGGGGCCCTTATATCCTTGCTCTCCGTGTATTCCTTCTTGGCAATGATTGCAATGCTGAATAAGCTTCATAGAACAAAATACAGCAAAAACCCAAAAATACCCTGGCGAACAGAGGGAGAGATGCCTCTTTCACAAATGAACATTTTAATAGTAATTAAAGCAAGCTTTACAGAAAACCTTTTACACCCAACAAAGAATTGTAACACAACATTACTCTGCTGGAATACGAGCTCTTCGGAACTGGGGTTAGGACAACAGTGATTCATGTACCACAGTGCCAAAGTTATCCAGATTACTTAACAAGCAACCTACGTCCTCTCTATCCTGCTACTCTTCATTTAGGCATTTTGACAAAAAGGCTAAATGTGCCAGAAAGCTTGTTCCGTCCATCAGCAGCTACTACAAAATGAATTTGTCATTGAAGCAGAGGATGGCCAGTCATCTATAGGATTCCTTATTTTTTTGATTGGTAGATGACTACAAATGAGTATAAACTCTCAATAGGGGTTCTTTCTTTTTTGTGTGGCCACATGTGCCCAGACTTGCAGCTGTGGCTGAGCTGTGGGTCATGAAAGTGCAATCTAATGTGCGCGTTTTTCATTGGCTTGCCCAAAAGCTAAGGCTAAGCTACTACACTCAAGACGCGTGAATGCTTGGCTGGTGTGTGTGAAGAGAAAACAAAGACTGAAAATGCTTGACTGGAGAGTGTCTGCTCATTAAAGATGCTGTCCATTTCCTCCTACCTCACATCACTAAGGTCCTGGTTAATGGATAGGCAGTACATAGCCCATTCATAAACCTTACTGGGAGGGTCACGGGGTCAGACATCACCCATGGGGATGGGAGGGATAGTGAGGGCTCAGGGGATCAGCTGGGGAGTTTTTAGAGTTCAACACTTCTGTGCAGAGCAGGATTTTGCTGAACTTTCACAGGACCATTATGGATTTCATCCATCCAGCCAGCTACGTCCATGAAAGTTTAATATGTCCACATCCTCAATAGAAGCCTTTACATCTGATATTAAATGTATACCATTTTACACTCACTCACTCATTTTCAGAGCTGCTTGTCCTGATTAGTGCTGGAGCCCATCCCAGCTCTCACAGGGCAAAAGGCAGGGAAACACCCTGGAGAGCTCACCAGTCCATCGCAGGGCAAACACACGTCTTTGGACAGTGGAAGGAAACCAAAGCTCCCACACAGACACTGGGAGAACTTGTCCACTCCACACAGAAAGGACCGGGACTGTCAAAAACTGCCGGACAGTTTGTTTTTTTTTATTTAAAAAATTGAGATTCTGCTTAATCTTATCCGAACATACAGCGAATCACTGTTAGTGGTAAAGAAAGTCATTGTGGCAAAAAATGCTACAATGAAACATGATTACATAACAAATCATCCCTCTGAAGTCATGATGAAATATTATTAGAATATAAAAACAGATATCCATCTATCCTTAACCGTGTGTGTGTCTTCTTGAATCTTCTGCTTTGTACTTTTAAGCGGAATGGAAGGAACTACAAAAGCCCTTTGTATGGAGGATTACTCAGGACAGGCCAGACTCAGTAAGCAGGCCGCCTCTCCACCTGAGGCAGGACACATGACGGGCTGAGCATCTGCCCATAGCCTAGAAAAACGCCATCAACACCAACCTCAGCAGTGAATAGTCGTTTCTCCTCGTCTCTTATATTTATATCAACTCCCAGTCTATAAATACACTGATATCAAACAACACAAGATTACTCGCTCCTTCTATGGAGCGTTGGTCAAAGATTAAAGGAATATTCCCGCCCTTTCGTCCTGTCTTATTGTCCAATATAACATTTAATAGACAACCTTTATGGTGTGTTTCCCAAAGTAAAAAACAATAGAAATACCTGATTATGACTTTCTAAAACTAGTCGTTACACTTGATAAGCAAGATCAGACAGACACAGGAATCTTTTGCAGAATGGTTACAGAATCTCTTACTGTCTGTAACCAGTCACTCCCCACAAAGCTCCTGGTATCGATTACAAACCTTCTTTGCCGAAGAAAAGGCCAATTTTCATATCACCAAATGCAAATGGCCATACAGGTTAGCTTCCCGCTGAGTGACGAGGTCTGTTATGGGATGTTTGGACACCCATCTACTGAGGCCTGTGAAGCTCTCGAATCCCTCACTCACAGGGTCCCACAGTAACTCTGCTGCTTGGGGCAGCGCGCTTTATAACTGAAGAATGAGCGAAAGTGTTCCACAGAACAAACGTTTTCCATAAAATGATGTTTGTGGTAATCAACAGTGCACTGCGTCCACACTACACACACAGTAGTCCATTAAAGAAGTCGTGGCCCTGGTTGTAAATTGCCTTTTTTTTCCAGCACATTTCTTGTTTCAATAAGTAAATGGACATCTGACCTTGTGATTGCAGATGACAGTGACAGGATGCCTGTTGTGCACAAATGCTCCACAAATTGCACTGCCTCCATGTAGTAACCTGATTATACACCTTCTCTGTAAATGTCCGGGTCCAAAAGCCTGGCCTGTTTGGTCTGAATGAGTGAATTAGTTTAACACCAAGGGTTAATCACATCAGTGTCACTTTCTCTCCATCGTCTCATCCCTGCTGGTTCAGTCGCATGTGTCGGGCTGCTGGATGGACGATGGAGACGTTTTTTTTGCCGCTGTGTCACGGTCATGGAGCAGCTTAATTAAAGAGATGATGAAATCATGAGTTGTTTGGATCAGAGATACAGTGTGTTACACAACGAGTGAATGGACCGCTGCTCGGGACTAAACCGCCTCCCCACAGTCAGTAAAACAGCCTAAAAATAAATACTAACTAATGTTCGTATGATGACAAAAACCAGTCACAGAGCTTTATGAAAAATAGTTCATTGTAATCACTTGTATTTCAGATTTCCTTACCGTGGTGGCAACAGAAATCAGGTCTGTCACTGGGCTGCTGGTGGTCTAGTGGTAGGATGAATCAACCCCCAGCAACGAAGACTTCAGACGTCTGGTTCCTGTCACCTTCACAGGGAACATTTCTAACTGGATTCCACATCAAACCACTTTGAACTTCTTACTGGTTTAATGATGCAGATATTTAAACAATGTTATTTACAAGGAAAAAACGGACCTACCTCATTTTTCATGTGTTGGTGAGCCAAGGGAAGGCCGTGCAGAGTGACATGTGGATCGCTTACAGAAAAGAAGAAGCTATCAGCAGGAGCAGATGGTAGATTTCCGTCAATCATTTGACGCTATTCGTGCCAAAGCCTGATGAATTGGGCAGATGAACCCTACACTGACTTCCTGAGGCCTTCCCCCAGGAGACCACTGTATTGTTCATTTGCCCCACTGCTGCTGATTTATATATTTTAATAATGAATTATTGAGATATTATGCGCAGAGGCAGGTGGGGCTTGGGCCATTATTTCCCTCTAAATGTCCGTGTTATTTCTCCCTTTCTCTTTCTCACAACAGTACCAGCAGCAACAGTCCTTTAAACACGGGACACGGGACACGGGACAGTCTTATACACAGAGACAAAAGATCAAGATCAAATGACATCAGACAGTCAAACCAACACGTTACGCTCAGTCGGTCACAGCCTGGTGAAAGATATTAATACATGTTTCAGATGTAGTGCTTTAGGAGAGACCGAATTTTTTTTTTTGTTAAGCAATTCTTTTTGTTAAAAAATCACCAAAGGAGGGCTGTCAGCTTCTTTCACCTCAGCTATAAAATATCTCCAAGAAATAATGGAGAGATGTGCTCAGCCAAAACAAATCACCTTTAGGTTTCTCTCTTTAAGATTAAAATAATGCACATGGTTTATGAACACTTTATGCATCTGAAATAAATTTTCTGTTACAGAAATTGATTTTCTCACGGGTCAAAATGTATTTTATTTTGTTTATTGTGCCATAATCTGGTTGGTTTACATGTGTATGATAACACTGGATCAGAAAACTCACACAAAGTGACAATGTTTCCTAATAATCCTAATTTCTGCGTTCCACAGCAAACAGCGCCTCCTGCTGGACAGACTCTGTAATTACTCCGGGCGCATTACAACGCCTGCTGGATCTTTACATTTACATTTACAGCATTTATCAGACGCTCTTCTCCAGAGAGACATCCATGTCCTGAGTACAGGGACAGTCCCCCCTGGAGACACTCGGAATGGAGGGGACTAGGTTCGGAATGGGGAACACTAGGTTCAGGGTCTCAGGGACCCAGTGGTGGTAGTGCTGGAGGTGGGATTCGAACCTGGGACCTCTTGAGCCACAGGTCCATAGACAGGTACCACCACTAGACCACCAGCACCTGGATCTTCTGCTTCAGCTACATGCGTGAGTAGGTCTAGATACACACACACACACACACACACACACTTACACTTACACTTACACACACACACACACACACACACACACACACACACACTTACACACACACACTTACACACACACACACTTACACTTACACACACACACACACACACACACACACTTACACTTACACACACACACTTACACACACACACACTTACACTTACACACACACACACACTTACACTTACACACACACACACACACTTACACTTACACACACACACACACACTTACACACACACATACACACACACACACACACTTACACTTACACACACACACACACACACACACTTACACATACACACACACACACACACACACACATACACACACACACACACACACTTACACATACACACACATAAATGAATAATCATTAAATATAATATCGTATTCTTCTCCATCGCCGCACTGCTGAATCTCGCTCCAGTGTTTAATTCTCGGCCCGGTTCAAAGCCACGACTCGACTGCAGACTCTTAATCTGTAATCACAACAAGCGCACACTCCCCGCTAAAACAAGAGCAGCTTGAAACTGAAGGTGCTCGGGCTACGGTTCCCATGAATAAGTCATTCTTGGACCTCAGAGAAAGTCAGTGTGAAAAAAGAAAGCAAGCTAATCAGCTGCTGTGCTCGGTGGCAGTTGTATTTCATTCAAAGGTTCTTCCTTATTCTGAAGACCCAGAAGACCCAGAGAACCCAGAGAACCCAGAGGACCCAGAGGAGAGTTCTTGAAGGATCACCTCAGGCTTTGTGGAAAGGTTTTCAGCACTAGGAGCTGTCCAGCGCATCACATGGACTAGAAATACCACAGGAACACAAGAGCGGGTGGACTTGCTTCAGAGGGAGAGACGTCCACAGTAGAAGTTATGCTGAAGACAGTTATAGTTTTGTAGCTTACCGTTCAGAAGACTGACCCGTGACATTTTAGCACTTCTTTAGCAAAAATGGCCAAACTCTTGCCAGCGCAGGAGGCTGCCAAAATTTATCATACGAATTATGTTCGTAACGCAAGGGCGATTGGTGTGCTTTGGATCATATTCACCATTTGTTTTGCAATCATTTCCATGGTGGTCTTCATCCAGCCTTATTGGATAGGAGACAGTGTGGACACCCCTCAATCGGGCTACTTTGGACTCTTTCACTACTGTATCGGCAACCCCATTACTGGAGAACTGGTCTGCAAAGGAAGTGCCCTGGACTTTGGCTCTATTCCCTCTGGTGCATTTAAGACTGCCATGTTCTTTGTGGGCATCTCGTTCCTTTTGATTGTTGGCACCATTGGTTGTTTCAGTCTCTTCTTCTTCTGCAACGCAGGCAGTGTCTACAAGATTTGCGCATGGATGCAGCTTGCTTCATGTGAGTGTTGATGATCTTTTCCTTCTCTAGGCAAGCAGACAGCCTCCAATGAAACACTAATATTTGGCATTGAGCTGCTCCTGTGAAGGTTTGAGGTCTAAAAAAAAGAAAGAAAGCAGCAAAGGCTTAAAGTGTTCAGCAGCAAAAAAAGAAGGGTGGGCGTTTATGATTTCAGCTCTGTGATGAGTTCCATCAGATTTGGCACAGCAAAGCGTGAGTTTATATAATAAGTGCAGAGCTGAAAAAAGACCTAATGTGCCCCCAGCTGAAGACTAAACTGGTTTCAAGCTGCAGCATTTTGTGTTCCCTGGCTGATTACACAATTTTCCCAGGTGCAGTCCGTCGTCCAAGAGTGTGCAAGTTTTGTTCCTTTAGTTTAGAATCAGAATTATGAGGCTAATGTTGCAAACAAAAAAAGAGGTGATTTCCCAAAAACACATTCCCAAAACTTCTGTTGAAGCTCAAACTGCCTCAGACTCTTCGTTCATCTCGCAGCATCAGGAGACAACATGACTTAGCTATAAAAGCACTGCACAGCAATTTTAGAAGACATTCCCTCAAAGGTGGGAAGGAATGATACTGGATCACATTCTTCTGTATTTAAGAAGGTGGTTGCCACAAAAACTTCTCCTACATCATCTCCTCCCTGCTGACACTCGGTGTTTCAGTTGAACAGCTCACAGTAAGTCACTTTGTAAAGTAAACCACACTGGGCAGCCTACAACACCTCCGAGAGCTTCATGAGATTCAGGCAGAGAGTTCGTTCAGAAGGGGTTTGGGGGATTACTCACTTCTAATGTTTGTTAGCAACACTAGCCTTCCAGCTCCGTTTTTGAACTAGAGAAGCAGATTTCAGACTCCAGACGCGTCCTGGCCGATTGACTCTGTTTGAGTTAAGGGTGAAATTCTGCATCTGAGTTAAGGGTTCTCTGCACACGCACTGAAGTGCAGAACATGTTTATGTAATGAAGTGCAGTCATTAATAAAAAGTGAGAATGAAAGTGAGAGTGGTCTGTAAACCAACACCGAGCCTGTGGCCGAGCCGCTGATAAACAGAGATAGTGTGACACTGTGTAGGTGAATAATAGATAACTGTTGGATTGGCTTTCTGCACTGAACGCCTGTCTGGCTGGAGTTGCCTGGCAACTGTCTGAGAGCAAGTTGTGTATTTTCAAAACTGGTCCGAGCACACAGGCTGTGAACGCACAGTCTGTCTCACGCTATCGTCATGGTGATTTGCAGTAAATCCAATTGAAAACAAGGATCCACTTGGAAAATCGGAGCAAGGGAAAAGAAAGTGCTTCCAAACAATGTCCTCTTTTGTATATAATTGCCTCTTCAGCAGAAGAAATGGGGAAACTATATCCATCTTTTTATTAAAGAAAGTGTTAATAATGAAGCCACGTGTGTTTAAAAGCTGAGGCGCGAGAGAAGCTTTATGTCAGATTGTGTTTATGTGAGCAGCTTTATGCTCCTTCAGGGTTTCTGCACTTGGATGTGACCCAAGACTCGGTTTCTGGGAGTCTGTGTGTAAATTCTGAGGCCTGTCTCACCACAAAGCTGTGTGTTGTGTTCACTTTGTGTTGGTGGGTGTGGCCAATTTAGCAATTAAGGATTTCCATGCAAATGAGCATATCTGCAAGATTGTTCTTAAGCAATTACAGCATGATATACATCTCAGACTGACTGACTTTCTTAATGAATGCAAGTGTGTTTCCCAGGTAGAAATGAAATGTTTTTTTTCTCTTGCTGTGGGGCAAATTGAATTTCTTGAGAAATTAAGCAAATAAAAGTAAATTTGATAAAATAAGTAATTATTCTGGATTTCTTTGTTGGGAAACAGATGTAGATTTTCAGCAGGGGATGAGCTGATCTTGAGTCCTGTGTTTCATATGTTTCATACCTGTTTACTGCATATATTTTGGTGGATGTGTATGACGTGTTATTATTCTTATGAATCAGTATTTTTTTCCCCTCTTCTCAGCAGCCTGTATGGTCATAGGTTGTATGATCTACCCAGACGGCTGGGACTCTGAGGAGGTGAAGAGGATGTGTGGTCAGCGAACAGATAAATACACACTGGGTAACTGCACAGTGCGCTGGGCCTACATCCTGGCTATCATCAGCATCATGGACTCGCTGATCCTTTCCTTCCTGGCCTTTGTTCTTGGCAACCGGCAAGACAAACTGCTGCCAGAAGATTTCCAGGTGGAGGAGAAAAATGGTAAAAGAACACTTAAAATTGGTTTCTGAAAATGACTTTCCACCTACACCAGTGTTATGCACAGTCAAGCCCTCGTTTCCCATTTGTCATCGATCGGCTCGTGACCAGAGGAGCGTTGTAGACCCAGTAAAAGCAGCACTGTAGAAAAGCTACATAAACGTTTTCTGTTGAAGTCTTTTACAAGTTTCATGTGTCCATGTTTTGTCTGGAAGGTCAAAAGATGCAGTTCTGCACGAACAGCGCAGCAGTCGAAATTAGCGTCGTCTTAAAAGTGTGTTCATGGTCTGAACTCAAAGCTTGGACTGATCTACAAACATGTTTAGGTGGGAAACAACAGGGGAGTCAAAGTTCCAGAACATGCGAATCATTTTAGGGAATAATCTGCTAAATGCACTTTTCCTCAACAGCACAACGCAGGCAGCACACAAGAGGAACATGCAAGCGCTCCACTTCTAACTGTTGTTGCCTTTTAATCAACAGAACTGAGCTTCACTCATTTTTATCACTGAAACTACGGAAGAAGAGAAGTAAAAGAGCGGGGTGTGTTTGCAGGTGGTGATTGGTTGGTGTGGCATTGAGTGGCCAGCGGGTCACCCAGCGGGTCACCCAGCGTAATCATTTTCATTTCGTATCTGTGAGCAAACCAAAGCCAAAGGTTTGTGATTCAGTCTGAAATAAGTAAAGACAGAAACAGGTTTATGCTGATCTGAACTGTGAAGCTGGAGGTCATGAACGTTACGCTTTATTCTAGTGCTCTCCTTCAAACACCTGAACACACTTCAAGTGAACGACAGACTCTCTCCGTTTGAAACGAACTGCAGAGCATCACTATTTGACCCAAAAGAACATGTCAAAGAGAGTTTAGAAGAAGAGTTAAGTAAAGTTAAGTTCAGTTGGTTCCCTGGTGGTAATCCACTCCCTGTGAGATGCTGAAGTTTACTGGTGATTGGACACTGGCTGCTGTAAGAACTTCATTAGTGCTGCTGCGTCCAGGGGCTTTAGCCCAGAGATTGGAATAAGTATCTGCACTCCATTAAAAGGACAGTGCTTTTAAAAATCCACCAGAAATTACTCGACATTCGTTAATAATGAGAGCTTCATGGTGTGATGTTCCTGATCATCTGAAGGTTTTTATCCTGCATCCAGTGAAGCACTGCTTGGTTCAAAAGTATCATTTCCACAATAATGAACCACAATTCGATCTGTTTGTACACTTACTTCTTTTACTTGCATTACTTTTATTACTGATGAAAGATCTTCTTTCATTTCAGAAGAGGCATGAGGTGCTGGATTGATGACCTGTACAGGATGTTACTCCACCAGGAGCCCTATGAGAGCATCTCCTGCTGCTCTGGTTTGGATAAGCAGCTCAGATAAAAGGTGCATGGACAAACCCTCCAACGAACTGCCGTCTGTTTTCTGTCTCTGGATCCTCGTCTACCACGACTGCCTGGAATGTGAAAAACGCGTCCCTGAGGAACATTCTGTCGCAGCCAAGGATTTCTGTTTCATAATACGTGAATGTAATGTGAGCTCATCTGGACTGTATATATAATAATATGTATCATGTAATCAGATAATCAGAAAAAGGCTTCAGGTTCATTATTATCTGCTGTATGTGAAACAGGATTTTTTCAACATTTGTTTTGATGTTTCATCAATTGTTTTTCATTTACTGATAAATAGGAAGCTTCTGAAGGAGTCCACAATTTATTTCTCTTCTTTAAATGTCATTTAAAATGGAAGCCTCCCGTCAAGCACTGTGGAGCTGCAGAGTTGAGGAAAAGTGTTTTCTAGAGTGAAGGTTCGATTCAGAACTTTTAGAAGTTTGAGTTGTGTTTGTGATTCAGACTCAACAATCCAACAGCGGTTCCTGACATCATGACATTCATGTCATTTTTGAGAAGTGTTTTCATTTCATTTCAGGAGCTTCATGAAAACCATGTCTGTGCTTTTTTTTTTTATCAGTTCACTGCAGAAATCCTCACTTTCTATAAAGCCACTTCTACAATAAAGCGAGCCTACCGAGAACGGCTCTGCTGCCCGTGTACACCGAGCTGCGTTATTTATTCACGTTCCCCTTCTACACACAACCTCCCAGCAGATCTTCATTTGTCTTCATGAACATGTTACTGTTAATTGTGTAAGTGACGTGTTGCTGGTCTGACTTTCCTCTTTCAGGAAGGCACTAAAAGAGCAGCTCTTCACTCATCACCTGTAGAACTCCTGCTAATCATTCTGCTATTATCCTTAAATATCTCTGTTGATGTGTGTAAGTTTCTTTACACAACCGAACTGGGAACATTAGAACGTTCCCAATGCTTTTCAGTTTTTTTCTAGACAATGGGAATGATCTCGCTTACTTTCATCACCATGGGAACAACCTAGTTACTGTCTAATGTCTAAAAAGGGGCTTTTGATGGACATTTTAAGATACGCTGATGCTTTTGTTGGCAAATCATTTAAGAAGCACCAAAGCTGGAATCTCAAAACCTTTTATTTGTAACTGCAGAAAGGCTTTAGTTGAGCTGTGAACAATCAAAAGCAGAACAGCTTTGAAACTGAACAGAAAGCAGAGGATGTGCTTGTGGAAACTAGAAAAGGCCAAAAGGTCAAACTGCCTCGTTATAAAACAGCAAGCAAAGGCCAGAAGGAGGTTCTACCTTCACGATTACATTAAACACCACACCAATCCCGCTTCAAGCAACATCAGTGTGATATCAGCTTCGGCATGAAGTGAATTTCAAGGCATCTTCACACGGGTTATTACGCACTCTCCCCGAAATTCAGCAGAGCGTCGGAAAAAGGAAGCTGTACAATACTGACTGTGTTTCTGAAGGAAAGAGCCACCTCTTTGGTACGTACGTACAAACCAAGAGACATTTTTTCTGAAACTGACCCGCTTCTGGTTCCGAAGCTGAAAATGCCTCACCAGTCCCCCGGGGGAGAGACATTCAGTTTTCCACAGAGTGTCGATTCACTATTAACAACGATTTACAGTATCTCCCCTCCACACACATCACGTCTCCACACTTCCAATCGGCTTCAGGTTCTGAGGTCAGCACGTCTGTTTTTTAACACCTCTTGAAAACACAAGCGGTTCTTGAAGTTAAAACAAACCAAAATTTTATAAATGTCCTTTAAACTGACGTGTTTTTCTCTTCTTCACTTCCGAAACAGAAGGTTTGGTGAAACAGCGCGGTTTGCTTTTCCCTTATAAAGAGATCGTTCTCGTACTGAGCAGCAGCTCTTCTTCCAGCTGAAGTGAAGAAGAAACGGGTCTCTGCATCCTTCAGGACTGCCGACTGACCATGGAGCTACAAACGCTGCAGTGATCTTATGTTAAAGGATCCATTAGAGACGGAGAGCGGAGGGGAGCAAGAAAAAGAGAGACAATGGGAGAGATGGAAGTGCTTGAAATAATAAACTGACTAATTATTGAGAGGCTACACACACAATGTGGAAAACACGAGAAATAAATCGATTAGATCTGAAGGATCAGAGCTGGATTGAAGACTGTTAGTATAAATCGGAGCTGATCATCTCCGAGAGCCACGAGTGCCTCCAGGTCTTGACGGCGAGTGTGTAAGTGTGTTCGTGTGCACGCGTGCCTGTGTGTGTTCGAGGCTTTTGGCCACTAGGAGGTGATCCAGGCGTGGCGGAGGCATTCGGCAGCAGTGGCTCTTTTCTCAGGGATCAGGTCCAGCATGGGCAGCAGGAAGCTTGCAAAACTCTGAGCTTCCTCTCGCGGCCACTCATACTTCTCCACCAGGACATCCAGCAGCCCCCACGGCTTCAGCTTGGTGATGTGCCTCAGGTCACCTGGGGCAAGGCACACATCAGTAAGAGGCAGAGTCTGCCCTCCATGAACATTTAAGATGCTGATATTAAATTCATTAATAATATCTACTAATGTTGTTACAATAAGACTTACTCTAATTGTGATTCATCAAAATTAGATGAAGGTGTGGTGGGATGTGGGGCTGAACAGAATTCCCATAAAAGCATGAGTTAACATTCTGAAATGCTAAATAAACTCTGCAAATACTGGATAACAGAGGTGAATAAACTGCCCAGCAAAAATCCATCGCTGATACTCGCCACACATGCATGTGGAGAAGCTAAACTTAAACCAGTGGGTTCTTTGTGTGATGCTGTTACATTTACAGCATTTATCAGACGCTCTTATCCAGAGCGACGTCCATGTCCTGATTACAGGGACACTCAGGGTTCAGGGTCTCAGGGACCCAGTGGTGGTAGTGCTCTTTGTTAAAGAACCACTTTTGGTTCCCAATAAAACCTTTTGATGGAAAGGTATTAAGACAACTCTAGTCCAGTCTCAGAAGTGGAAAAGAACCCTTTTATGTAAAGTTTCTTCAGATGCATTTTTAAAAACACTTTTTAGACATGACTTTAGGAACCACTTGAGGCTCGCTTTCTGTCAGTGTCCTGCCAAAAGTGGGTCGGTAACAAGTTCTGCAGTTAACCTGCACTGCAATCTATAAATTAGATTTAAAACCATGAACTTCACACACACACACACTCACACACACACACACACACACACTCCGTGTTGAGCGGAGGATCACAGGCTGAATGAAGCGCTGACAGGGTTTACCTTTCTTGGTGAAGAATTCCTTTGAATATTTGCCGTTCATGATGAGTTTACGAGGGACTTTCCCCAACAGCTCAATGATCAGTGCAATGTGATCTTTACAGAAAGAAAGGATGAGAAATGAAGGGAAACAGAGAGACATACACAAAGAGAAGGAAATGTTTCAATCATCGTGTGTTCGGATCATTTTCATATCATCAATGTTTGTATTCCTTCCTTGCTCTGAACATTGATATGAACATGATTCATTCTCTAATAAAGGCTTTCATTTCAACGGTACAAATGAGAGACAGTCTCACACACACACGCGCACACACACGCACACACACGCACACGCACACACACGCACACACACACACACACGCACGCACACGCGCACACACGCGCGCACACACACACACACACACACACACACACACACGCACACACACACACACACACACACACACACACACACACACACACACACACGCACGCACGCGCACACACACGCACACACACGCACACACACACACACACACACACACACACACACACAGGATCTAGAATCTTTAACAAGATAAGGTGAAAAATCTAAACAGTACAAATTCACTCGAGTGTCCAGTGGCAGATGTAAAGACTATGGAATGGATGAGAAGCTCATGGATGAGAAGTGCCCTCATGAAACTTGGCTGACTCTCATCCAAGTGCTAATTAATAAGCACAATGTGGGTTAATATTTTAAAGCACTCTGAAGAGAGCTATTATGCAGCAGAGACAAATCACTGGGACATGAAAGCCATGCAGCGGATACGAAGAGCTTGAATGTGTAATAAGGACCAGACTGGTTCAATGATCATTTTAACAGTCTACAGTAAATAAGCAGTGGACATGAATAGGCCTTCAAAGAAGAGATGGACCAGATGTGGATTTTCTTGTACCTTCACCACAGAAACCTACTTGGACCACATGGCAGATAAAGAAATTACCTTCGTCTCTGGAGTAATCTTCTCCAGAATGTGGTTCAAACAGGTAGTCTCCCGTCGCCAGCTCGAATGCCTGGAGATAAAGAGTTTACACTGAGTGCATTTACTTGTAGTTGCCAGTTCATCTGAAACAAACATTCAAAAACACCACATCAGTAAGAACGTCACTACAGACACGCCGCGGAGCATCATCGAAGATGAACTGCACTGCTATTGGACACCAACTATTGGACACTGCTATTGGACATCAGTGCTACTGATTCATACAACAGACGAGTGCAGATAAAGAGATTCACATTTCTTCTTCTTCTTCTTCTTCTTCCAGCTGCTCCCGTTTAGGGGTCGCCACAGCGGATCAACTGTCTCCATTTCTTCTGGTCCTCTGCATCTTCCACCTTCAAACCGACCACCTGCATGTCCTCTCTCACCACGTCCATAAACCTCCTCTTTGTTCTTCCTCTTCTCCTCTTTCCTGGCAGCTCCATCTTCAACATCCTCCTCCTGATATAATCCTCGTCTCTCCTCTGGACACGTCCACACCAGCGCAACCTTGCTTCTCTAACTGTGTCTCCAAAAAGTCCACCCTGATCTGTCCCTCTAACATACTCATTTCTAATCCTGTCCATCCTCGTCACACCCAACGAACATCTCAGCATCTTTAACTCTGACACCTCCAGCTCCACCTTTTTATCACCGCCTCACCGTATAGCACAGCTGGTCACACTACCATCCTGTAAACCTTCCCTTTCACTCTCAACGGTCCTCGTCTGTCACAGATCACTCCAGCCACTCTTCTCTCAAGTCTCTCTCCAGCTATTCCTCTCTAAAGCAGATCTCCATCTTTCCAGGTTCTCCTCAAGCTGCTCCCGTTACAGATCTCAATATCAAAGATATATACATACAGTCTGGCCAACATGAAGATATAAAAGTATAAGAAAGCATAGAACACCATGCAAGGTGTGTGTATGTTTTAAAAGTACCATTCTAAAAATATCACATCCCCATGATAGCGGGCAGAAAGCTGAAGGTCCGTTTCAGAATCACGGTCTGCTTGGGGTGACAATGTGCTGCATGTAGGACTGCATTGTTCCTGAGCGGGTTTGAAATGCTGATGGAGGTTTAGTTCCCTCTGCCGTTATTGTTAAAGGAAAAGTGCTGATTCTGAACATTACAGGGCAGAACAGGCCAAGGGATCAAGAGAGTGTCATCAAGAGCAGTCTGACCGAAAACACAGGCACCACAGCCACCTTAGGTAATCGTACGCAGAATGTTTTGGGAGTTGGGAGTTTTTGAATATGGTCTGTATCTTTGCTGTATTAAAAGAAAAAAAAAAAAAGCAAACAAACAAAAACAAGCACAAGCAAAAACAAACTATTGTTTCACAGTCTGTTCTCCGACTCACCAAAAATGAATGATAAAAAAGAAGCTTCCAGCCAATTCTGTTATTAAAAATAAATTAAAATCAGACAAGATGTGTGAGACCTTACTGTAACTGTCCGACAGCTTTTTAACAGGAGCTGGGATTGTGACCCTCATATTGATGGTTCAATGTTCATTTGGAACACTGTGAGTGTCAGAAAATATTAAAAATGAATAGTGATGGTGTTAATTAAGTGTGTGTATATGTCTGGGCCCACCATGCATGCTGTGCTCCAGATGTCTGCAGGCGTGCCATAACCTGCTCCAATCAGCACCTCCAAAGAACGGTACTGCCGTGTTTGAATGTCATCTGTGAAGTGTTTGTGCTGAACAAAGGAAAGGAAAGAGGAGACATCAGTGAGGTCAGTATATAACTAACGATAAATAAAACAAATGTCTTTATTCCTGGAATTACATCTATATCTATAGCTATAATATTTTAATTCATTAAAAAATATCCTGGGAACCCATCAGAAGGAACATCACTGGTATACCAGCACCTATGGGGGGGGGGGGGGGGGCAATTAATAGCAATTAATCTGCTATTGTTAGATGCTAAGATTTCAAATACGTTCATATTTTTCTCAGGAACATCTGTTATTCTACTTTCTTCACTTTTCAAAAGAGCATCACACCTCCTAAATGTGAGTTTTTAGGTTCAATTTTGAACCCTGTGATCTGATATTTTTCCCCAACCCACCCAGCCACTAGGGATGCACAAGCCAGTGTATGTCTTCGTGCCGGTCCCAGTACCGGGTAAATGGGGAGGGTTACGTCAGGAAGGGCATCCGGTGTAAAACTTTGCCAAGTCAATATGCGGACAATGATTCAGAATTCCATACCGGATCGGTCGAGGCCCGGGTTAACAACGACCGCCATCAGTGCTGTTAGCCTACAGGGTGCTGGTGGACACTGGACTACTGTTGGCCAAAGAAGAAGAAGAAGAGGAGGAAGGCATGTCCAGAGGGAGAAGGAGAGAAAGAAGGAGAGGAGAGTGGAAGTGAGGGTAGGGACTTTGAATGTTGGCAGCATGACTGGTAAAGGTAGAGAATTAGCTGATATGATGGAGAGAAGGAAGGTTGACATTTTGTGTGTGCAAGAGACTAGATGGAAGGGTAGTAAGGCCAGGTGTATTGGAGGGGGGTTTAAACTGTTCTACCATGGTGTGGATAGAAGGAGGAATGGAGTAGGTGTTATCCTGAAGGAAGAGTATGTGGAGAGTGTTTTGGAAGTGAAGAGGGTGTCAGGGAGGGTGATGAGTTTGAAGCTGGAAGTTGAAGGTGTGATAATGAATGTTGTTAGTGCTTATGCTCCACAAGTTGGTTGTAAGATGAAAAATTCTGGAGTGAGTTAGATGAAGTGATAGAGAGTGTACCCAGGGGAGAGAGAGTGATGATTGGTGCAGATTTTAATGGTCATGTTGGTGAAGGGAACAGAGGTGATGAGGAGGTGATGGGTAGGCATGGTGTCAAGGAGAGGAATGCTGAGGGTCAGATGGTTGTAGATGTTGTGAAAAGGATGGAAATGGCTGTAGTTAATACTTATTTGAAGAAGAGGGAGGAGCACAGGGTGACGTATAAGAGTGGAGGAAGATGCTCACAGGTGGATTATATTCTTTGCAGGAGGGTCAGTTTGAAAGAGATCAGAGACTGCAAAGTAGTGACAGGGGAGAGTGTAGCTAAACAGCATAGGATGGTGGTCTGTAGGATGACCTTGGAGGTCAAGAAGAGGAGGAAAGTGAGGGCAGAGTCGAGGATCAAGTGGTGGAAACTGAAGGAGGAGGACTGTAAGGTGGAATTCAGGCAGGAGTTAACACGGGCACTGGGAGGTGTTGAAGAGCTACCGGATTGCTGGGAAACTACTGCAGAAGTGATCAGGCAGACGGCTAGAAATGTACTTGGTGTGACATCTGGAAGGAAGAAAGAGGATAAGGAGACCTGGTGGTGGAACCAAGAAGTCCAGGAGTGTATTCAAAAGAAGAGGGAGGCAAAGAAGACATGGGACAGTCAGAGAGATGAAGAAAGTAGACAGGTGTACAAGGAGATGAACCGCAGGGCGAAGAAAGCAGTGGTGAAGGCCAAAGATCAGGTGTTTGGTGAATTGTATGAGAGGTTGGACAGTAAAGAGGGAGAAAAGGACCTTTACCGATTGGCTAGACAGAGAGACAGATCTGGGAAAGATGTGCTACAGGTCAGGGCGATTAAAGATAGAAATGGTAACGTACTCACAGGTGAACAGAGCGTGTTGAGCAGATGGAAGGAATACTTTGAGGAGCTGATGAATGAAGAAAATGAGAGAGAGAGAAGACTGGATGATGTGAGAAGAGTGAACCAGGAAGTGCAGCAAATAAACAAGATGGAAGTAAGGGCAGCGATGAAGAGGATGAAGAATGGAAAGGCTGTTGGACCGGATGACATACCAGTGGAAGCATGGAGATGTTTAGGGGAGATGGCAGTTGAGTTTCTGACCCGATTGTTTAACACAATGTTGGAAAGTGGGAGGAGCCTGAGGAGTGGAGACAAAGTGTACTGGTACCGATCTTCAAGAATAAGGGTGATGCACAGAGCTGTAGGAACTATAGAGGGATAAAGTTGATCAGCCATGAAGTTCTGGGAAAGAGTCGTGGAAGCAGGTTAAGAACAGAGGTGGTGATCAGTGAACAGCAGTATGGTTTCATGTTGAGAAAGAACTCTACAGATACAGTCCTGATCAAAAGGTTTAAGACCACTTGACAAATGGCAAAAAGTCATATGTTGCATGGTTGGATCTTAACAAGGTTCCTAGTAGAGCTTCAGCATGCTACAAGAAGAAATGGGAGTGAGACCAAACATTTCTTTGGGCAGCAATTTACTGAAAACGGCGCTTAAACTGAAACAGGCTGTTTTACAGCTGATCAAAATCTGAGGACCACGTGCCTTTAAAAGGCCAAATCTGTGCAAAAATGTGGATTCATTGCTGTTTTCTGTCAGGTCGTCACACTGTCATGACGTTCTGATGGCAAAGGCAAAAAAACGTTCCCTTTCTGAACGTGGTCGGTTGTTGAACTGCATAAGCAGGTCTCTCACAGCGCCATCGCTGCTGAGGTGGGACGCAGTAGGACCGTCATTTGGAATTTCTTAAATGATCCTGAGGGTTATGGAACCAAAAAGTCTGGAAGACCCGAAAACAGTTCACCAGCCCTGAGCCGGAGGATCCAACTGGCTGTCCGTCAGACACTGGGCGATCCTCGACCCAAATAAAGGCCGTTACTGGTTGCAGAGAGCATCCCTCATGACTGAGGACCCTCGTCTGCGTGGGAACGACTGGGTTCTTCAACAGGACAACGCTACAGTACACAATGCCCGCAGGACGAGGGACTTCTTCCAGGAGAATAACATCTCTCTTTTGGACCATCCTGCGTGTTCCCCTGATCTAAATCCAACTGAGAACCTTTGGGGATGGATGGCAAGGGAAGTTCACAAAAATGGACAACAGTTCCAGACAGTAGATGCCCTTCATGCGGCCATCTTCACCACTTGGAGAAATGTTCCGACTCACCTCCTGGAAACGCCTGCATCAAGCATGCCGCAATTAATTTCTGAAGTGATCAACAATAACGGTGGAGCTACTCATTACCGAGTTCATGTTTGGAACTTTGATTTCTGTTCTGGGTGGTTTACGGGTTTTTTGAGGTGTGGCCCTAAACTTTTGACCAGCTGTAAAACAGCCTGTTTCAGTTGAAGCATTTTCAATAAATTGCTGCTCAAAGAAATGTTTGGTCTCACTCCCATTTCTTCTTGTAGCATGTTGAAGCTCTACTAGGAACCTTGTTAAGATGCAACCATGCAACATATGATTTTTTGCCATTTGTCAAGCGGTCTTAAACTTTTGATTGGGACTATACAATGTTTCCTCTGAGGGTGTTGATGGAGAAGTACAGAGAAGGTCAGAATAAGTTACACTGCGTCTTTGTAGAAAGCTTTTGACAGGGTGTCTAGAGAGGAGTTGTGGTTTTGTATGAGGAAGTCAGGTGTTACAGAGAAGTATGTGAGAGTAGTTCAGGATATGTAGAAGGGCAGTGTGACAGTGCTGAGATATGCAGTAGGAGTGACGGATGCATTTAAAGTAGAGGCTGGATTACATCAAGGATCAGTGTTGACCCCATTCTTGTTTGCTGATGATATTGTGATCTGTAGTGAGTGTAGGGAGCAGTTTGAGGAGAAGCTGGTCGGTTTGAAGCAGGAAGATGCAGAGGACCGGAAGAACCCTGTGGCGACCCCTAAATTGGAGCAGTTGAAAGAGGATGATGACTGATGCTTTTTCCATAACCCTAATGCAGACACGGCTTGTGGCACTTGTGGCAGAATCATCTGTAACCCATGTCCCAAAAATGAAGCACAAACTAATAAATTACTCACCAAAATTTATTCCTTTATCTCTCGCCATCATGATTCATTGTCACCCGTCTGTATTTCCAGCATAAGAAAAACTACAATTAAGGCCACTATACTCACCACCCAGCAGGCGTTGCCTAGATCAGCGATCTTAACCAGGATCTTATCCGCATTTCGTGGTTCCAGGAGGTTGACAAGCATGTTCCCTGCTACAAGCTTATCTGCAGGAATAAAAGCATGCAGGAGCAGCAATGAGAGAGAGAACTGTAGAATCAAATATTCTTCTACAGACGAGGAAAGCTGACGAACAGGAAGCTAAAAGGGTTAGTATAGTTGCTGGTGTAGGAGCGTGGACTGGACAGTCAATTAATTTTAGGATCAATAAAATGCTGAGTGAGACAACAGGAACATTCTGAAACCTCCACTGCAGAATCATCGATCAGGCATCTTAGAAACAGAACACCAGGCCTGAAACATGTTCTCAGCAAAAAGATGGAAATCTGCAGGATATTGAACTCCTTTTCTGTTAAAATGATAAGGAAACACAATTTCTTTTCTTGTTGGAAGCAGGACTATGAACGCTATGAAATTAGATTCTTGGGTAAAAGATGAATCAGTTCAAATAATACTTTCCTAAAAGGAGGGGGTTAATCAAAGTTCTTACGGTAATAAAGTCCTAACTATATTACAATACAAAAGTTTGAAAGAATAAAAAAAAAAAAAAAAAAAAAAAAAAGAACTTCTAGGATGTTCACTGATTGAATTCAAGCCTCTTTGGTGGATTTTAACAGCTCTGTTTTGTGAAGAATCTGTTGTTTGATGTTACAGATTCAGAAACCTTCCTTCTCAACTGATACAGTCAAATATGAGGATGTAATAAGGTTAAAAAATATTTAAGAACAAAGTTTCTTCAAGTAACGCATGACTGACATTTTGAAAATCATGATTTTTTAAATTAATCATCTAACCCTAATTTTAAAGGCATTAAGAAAGGAGTTAAGAGAACATTCAACACATCCTGATTTATTTTGCTGAACTTGCCAGTGACCACTAACGAATAAATGGATCCTATGATTGTTAGGTTTTGCCAGCATGCTACAAAAGGGGAAAATGAAATTGAAATAAATAGAAAAAAGCCACATCACGAACAGAAAAATGTGTGTTTGAAAGCATGTTAGAAATCCCACATGACCCCGCAGTCAGAAAAGCTGGATGCTACTTCATGAGGGTTAAAACACAGCGAGAGCGTGGCGTTAATAAAGAACACACACAAGCTACACGGCCTCTTCACTGACCGTCCTTCAAACTCTCCTGTTTTGGGCCTGCTGCCATGCTGGGGTCCACTTCTGACGGAGTTTCCTTTTTGGGGGGTTCCTGTGAAGTGGGCTTTTGCTGAACATTTAAACATCTGGAGCCGTTTACTATCTCCTCTTTGTCCCCCTGCTCCTCTGTCTGTTGTCCCCTAGGACCCTGCAACTCATGCACCTCACAAACCAAAGGTCCATTACCCTCAGCGACTGGGGAGAGGTGACTGGGCTCACTTGGCATCATGACGTTGCATGCTGGGTACGGGTTAACAGGCTGCGAGTCTGACCCCTGTGTGCCGCTGTCGTACGGGTTGATGGGAATATCATCTTTTCCTTGTTGCTGATTAGCAACCTCGGCCTCCTTATGATCTTGGCTGTGACCGTTACAGTGGCCATCCAGGACACAATCGCTGAGCTGAAACCAACTGTTTGGAACACAATCTGGAATGAAAGTGAGATCGTGTTACTTTACTGTTAATACATTTTATTAATGAATACATCAACTGACCTCACAGCAGATGGTTAATTAACATTTAATAATCATGAAACGTGACCGTTCTGGTCACTGTGAAACAGCACAGCACACCCGACGAAATAACACATCTGCATTTCACCCACACACACGTGCAGCAGGGGGCAGCCATTTAAAGCCCCTGGGGAGCAGTGATGGGGACGGTACCTTGCTCAAGGGTACCTCAGGGCAACCCTATGGTCTAGGATTCGAACCCACGATCTTCTGATCCAGGGGCCGACTCCTGACCACTAGGCCAGCAGGGAGAAATCCGTTTCTGCTTTATGACTGACTTTTAGTTTCGTGTGGAGATTGATGAGGAAAAAATACACTCCATCACTTCAACAAGCCTGAAACATGAAACTCGGGAACGTTTAAAAGGTCCTGCTTGGGGCGTGATTTTGGGGTGTTATTAATACGCGAGCGAGTGTGAGTCACTTCATTCGGAGGCATCATTACGCTGCTGGTGAGTCACAGACTGTTGCAGGATCCAGTCAAACAGAAGGAGCTCAGGACTCCATTCAGCTCAGGACTCAGGATTCTGCATCATGTTTTCACCCTGGAGAGGCGTCTCGTGTCGCTGCCTCGTCATTCACACGGCCAAGATTTAAGAACGAGCTACCTGAATATTTCTTTTCTACGCTCGCTGTCTGACATCTCACACAGCTCCCTCCCACTCTCTTTCCTTTGGGACACATTTACCCAGCTTGGTCTCAGCTGCGATCTCCTGCAGAGTGTGGCTGTTTGGGACTGAAGGGGTCTCAGGGGTCTCTGCTTCTTCGTCTTCCTCATCATCAACCCCCTCGTTCCTGCTCTCCAGTCCCTCAATATCCAGAATGCGTTTCTCCAGCAGCTCCGCCTGTCGCTTCTGCTTCTTCTTCAGCTTCTTCTTCTTGTTCTTCGACATTTTCGCCGTCTGAGACAGGCAGAGTAAAAATGACACAAAGCGGTGTAATGTGCAAGAAAAAAGTCAGCATTCATTAACATTCCAGATTTTTTTTTGGACAAAATATTCATTTGCAGCGTTCAGATGATTACAGCAGACAACAGGAAAAACCTTTCCGTCAGCAACTGAACTAAATATTTCAGATTTTGGAAAGGATTCTCAAAAAACTAACATTTTTATGATTATGTGAATGAATCTTTGATTAATATATTTTTTACAGTGACCGGACAGGCCTTTTATCACGTTGGCATGGAGTGATCTCGAAAGGCTCGATCACTCTTTGCCAAAACAGTTCAAATTGCTGAAGCGAGCACTGTGCATGAAGATCCATCCGGGTCATCTATATAAACACGTCTGGGTAATTCCTGAAGCCTTTCACAAAAGCACTTTGTGGTAAAGACAAACCTCAAGATCAGAAGTTTCATATTCAGAACAATTCCAACAAATAAAATCAGAGATCAAACCTGTTTAGGGGCTGGAGCTGTGCTCACTGCAAACGAGACGAAAAACAAACACATTTAAAGTCAGTTTCATATCGAGAGAAAAAAGCCACAAAACCAGGACGAACACTCTGCTGCGCTGATGAGCATCTTAATTTCAAGCCTGGCAAACTTCAAAGGCAGCTTTGCCAAGACCCTCCACAGAGATTCTGAGCGAGGGACTTCATCGTCATGCACTGGTCTGGGGGACGGGTTTATTTTTACAGCCGAGCGGATGACTCACAGCACCCTTTTTAGAATCCTCAACATTGCATTACTGAAAGTGTGGCTCCTCCACGGAGAGACCGAGACATGAAGAAACATCTGGGCAGTTTGTACACCTTCAGTCTGCAGCTCGTTAAACCCCATCGGGTTAAAAAGAACATTCTGGATCGCTCTCTCAGACGCGCGCACACACACACACACACACACACACACACACAACCTCAAAACATCCAGTTTCATTTTTATTTTTTTTCAGTTTTATTTTCGCTGTGCGGAGCTTCAGAAATCTGGAGCCATTCCTCTGGAACTTGTCTCTTGACGGATCATTTTAGTGAAATGGATGAACATCTGCATTTATAGAACTACAAAACGTTACTTTTATTGGTTTGTTTCACCAACCTGGTTCTTTATAACAAACCAAATATTAAATAGTTTGGACTTGCTATGAAAATACAACAGCGTTGAAATTGAATAATAAGAATCCCAGGACAGCCAGGAGCAGTGGGACGATATCGTTTCGTTTTGATCATTTAATAACCCACGTCTGTGCGTTCAAGCTGCGCTGTCCTGATGGTTTCCTGCGTAATGCCTTTAAAATGAAACTATCAAACATCACCAAACTATTTTCTTGTCGAATTCCATGAAGGGTCTTTTGCGGGAAATGACCATCGTTTTGGGGCCTAGGACCAGACAGCAGCCTTTTTAAATGTATATATTTAAACAGTTTTCATTATCAAATGGCTATAAAAACAATAAATAAAAATAGAATTAAATAATTAAAGGTTACGGCTGTACTTTTTGACAACTAACCAGAGAATTAATTTCCAGTCTCAGCCCGGTACCATCAAACTGATTTTAAATTCAGACATACTTTGCAGATTTTTTTATTCTGAGATGCTGCAGACGTAGTCTTCAATAGAGGCGTGCAATTAAGGCTAGAGAGGAGCTCTGCAGGCTAGTTAATGGAAGAGCGACGTCCCACCGTCAGACGTCCTGACTGGGACTCACCTGCAGAGCCGGACGGGGGAGGAGCCCCGGTCTTCTGCCACTCTGTGGCCTCGGCTGCAAGCGTTCGGATGTACGACTCGTTGACGCTCATTAAGATGTTCTCGGGCTTTATGTCCGTGTGGATGATCTTGCACTTGGTGTGTAAATAGTCCAGACCCTGCAGAACCTACGGGAGACAAGAATATAGAATAAAAAGGAACGTTAGTAGAAGCAGATCACTTTACTCAGTGAGGCTGCTGAGGATCAAATGTATGATGTCCTGATGTCGTGCAAAAAACATCTACTACGCAAACTTCTTCCCTGGACTGGGAGTATAAAGGTACTGGTGAGTTACATGGTGCAGACTTTAAAGTGCATGGGACAAAAACAAAGGCAACATTACCTGCTGAATAATGCCTTTAACACAGGGTAACGGCAAACCCTGGTAATTAGACTTAATGATCCACTTGAGCAGGTGGTGACCCAGTACCTCAAACACCATGCACACATCTGACAGAGCTGGTCAGGTTCATACACACAAGCACGCGATGCAGGAAGGTTCATCTTGTTCAACAGCTATGGGGAGACTAATCAGGCAAAGACATGTTGACAATTCACGCAGCTTTTACAGCAGAGCGTCTGCAGGATCTTTCACAAAGGAGTCCAGATCAAAATAATGTTCAAATAGCGACAGCGCTGCTTCTGCACGTAACACAGCAAAGTTAACTAAAAGGATACGTGTGCCATTGATGCCAGAAATCTTGAAGTCATCCAGTAGCTGCACCACCTTCTCTCTGCTGGGGTCGTTCAGGTCCGAGTTACGCACCTACAGGAGTTCAGCAGAAAGCGTTCCAGACAGATTTTTAGAGATACATTAGTTGAAACTATTTTCTTACATTAAAGAGGACATTACTGCATCAACTCTGAGAAATGTCCTCTTCAGAGGAAATCCACTTCCTTGGGACATGGAGGACATGTAGGGGGGAAACAAACTCAGTCCCACTATGCTGAAGGCAGACAGTGAAGCATTCCAGAAACGAGCTGGTGTGAACAGTTCTAACATGATGATTCACTGCAGCCGTCGCCATGGCAGCGCCAGTGGAAACTCACCGCACGCAGCAGCTTGATCTCGTCCAGCGCCGTCTCGGTGTAGTGCTCCGCACTCTTTACCACCTTCATGGCAACAAAGCGCTTTCCCCTGTAGCACAGAAAACCAAAACCGTCCGGACTGAAAGAGTCTCGGGGCTCAGTTCATGAAGCAGTGATAAATTACTGCTTCCAAACAATTTCATACAGAGCTTTAGCAATTCTGAACGAGAGCCTCCACAGCAGAGTTAACGCAGGTAATCAGCTTCAGGGACTACGAGCACGGGAGACTACGGGTTTAGGCAGTTTTAGGCATTATCAGTTCACAAAACGCAAAGTGAGGAACAAAAGAAAAATCTAAATCAGATCAATATCTGGTGTTTCTACCTTTTGCCTTCAGAGCAGCATCAGTTCTTCTAGGAACACTCGCACACAGTCAGGGATTCTGTAGGATTATAGTCGGTGTCTGATCAACCAGTTTTACCAAACAGGTACTGGTGATCATCAACGTCACGCGGAGGAGAAACAGTCATGTTTGGAACGACCGACCGGCCGAGTTCCTTCAAAAACTGTGTGCGAGTGTACCTAGAAGAACTGATGCTGTTTGGAAGGTAAAGGGTGGTCACACCAAATATTGATCTGATTTAGATTCTCTTTTGTTCATTCACTGCTTTTTGTTGATTGATGAGAATAAATGATCAACACTTCCATTTCTGAAAGCGTTCTGTTTACAGCGTTTTACACACCTGACTAAAACTTCTGCACAGGACTGTAGATATTTTTTGGTTCATATACTTTTAGAGAAAATGAGGAAATCAGAACTCACTGGATGTCCCACGCCAGCCACACGGTGGAGAAATGGCCCCAACCCAATTTACGGATAACATGGTAACGCTCATGGAACAGGTCTCCAATCTTCACATGGTGATAACCACCTGCACAAGACGAGGGGGAGATATTCCGTTACAGCTAGTAATAAACATGAAGGTGATCTGGACAACGATCGCTACATGTTTTATGAAGCGGTCACATCCAGTGGCATCTTTTTAATGGCACCAGGTGCAATTTTCACGAGAATATTTTAACGACTGCAGTAATGTGTGATGGAACTCATTTTATTTGTAGATGTTTCATACATACGCTTGAGAATTCGAAAACCTTTTTGAATGTTCTCTCTTTCTGCATATAAAAAGAAATTCTTAAATATTTCCTACAATTAATCCAACGAAACAAAAACATTACATTGTTTTAATTATTGAGCAGAAAACAGTATGTGGACCTTCAGTTACTGCAACTAAATATTTCTGTCGAGTCCTGCATTACTGGTCCACTCCAGAATTTTGGTCCGTTCCCCCGTTTAATCTCTGGGATGTAGGCAAGTTTCCTCACATCAACAACATTTCTGTTGGACTAAGGTCAGGACTCTGACATGGTCGTTCCAAAACATCAACTTGATTCTTCTTGAACCATTCTTTCACAGAACAACTTGTGCTTTGGGTTCTTTTCTTGCTTTATGATCCAATTTCTGATCTCCTAATGGACCAGGTGCAGCAAAAGCAGTCCAAACCGTACCATGTTAAACGGGGAAATTCTCTCTAAAAATAAAACTTCATTTATACCAAAATGTTCTACTTTTCTACTGTCTCATCCATCCACAATAAAATCACCTTGATCAAACAACCTTTAGCCACCTGTAGATGGGGAGCAATATTTTCTTTGGAGCAGTGTCTTCTTGTAACTGTGCTGATCAACTCTGTGAGGTTCTCACCTACATCTTTAACCTCAGCCTCAGCCTGGAGCGTGTCCCCATTCTGTGGAAGACCTCATGCCTCGTTCCAGTCCCCAAGACGTCGCACCCCAAGGAGCCAAACCACTTCAGACCTGTTGCTCTCACCTCTAACCTGATGAAGGCTATGGAGAAGATCATCCTCCATCACCTTCGTCCACTGGTGAGGAGGGACCTAGACCCGCTACAGTTTGCTTATCAGCTGCACATCGGGGTGGATGACGCGGTCATCTACCTGCTGCATCGGGCCCTCACTCACCTGGAGAGTGCCAAGAGCACTGTGAGAGTCATGTTCTTTGACTTTTCCAGTGCTTTCAACACGATCCAGCCTTCAGTTCTGAAGGGGAAGCTAGAGGGAGTAGGTGTGGACCATCACATGTCTGAGTGGATTATTGACTACCTCACCAATAGACCCCAGTATGTGAGACTCCAGGACTGTGTGTCTGAGGTGGTGGTCTGCAGCACTGGAGCCCCACAAGGAACAGTCCTCCCCCTTCCTCTTCACCCTGTACACGGCAGACTTCAAACACAACACGGACACCTGTCACCTGCAGAAGTTCTCCGACGACACCGCTATTGTTGGTGGTGTGTCGGAGGGGAATGAGCAGGAATACAGGGGGGTCATCAGTGACTTCAGATGGTGCGATCAAAATCATCTGCGCATCAATGCCAGCAAGACGAAGGAGCTGGTGATCGACTTCCGCAGGAAGTCACCCCCCGTTACACCGGTGGACATCCAGGGTTTGTGCATTGAAACGGTGGAGGAGTACAAATACCTGGGTGTCCACATCAACAATAAACTGGACTGGTCCACCAACACTACTGCTCTGTACAAAAAGGGCCTCAGTCGTCTACACCTGCTAAGGAGGCTGAGGTCCTCTGGGGTGAACAGGAATCTCCTGAGGTCCTCTGGGGTGAACAGGAATCTCCTGAGGTCCTTCTATGACGCTGTGGTAGTGTCTGCTGGTTTTTACGCTGTGGTCTGCTGGTGTTGTAGAATCGCAGAGAGGGACGGGGGGACGACGACTAAATAAACTGGTCAAGAGGGCCAGCTCTTGTTCTCTCAACCCTAGGATGTTCTCCCAACTAACATCCATCATGGTCAACACCTCCCACCCCCTACACGAGACTGTAGGAGCACTGAGCAGCTCGTTCAGCAGCAGACTGTTACACCCGCAGTGGAAGAAGGAGCTACCGCAGGTCATTCCTACCTGCAGACTCCACAACTCAACATAACATTACTTATTTATTATTACTGTTACTATTATTATCATCATCATCATACTACTACATTTAAATTTATTTATAATACATGTATTATTTATAATAATGCATTAAACTATTATTTGTATTATTATTATTATATGCTCTCTGTGTATAAGGTTATCCTTCCTGTTTTTATATTCTTTATTTCTTTGTTAATTGCTCTGTAAATTTGTATATGTATATATAGCTCTGTATATGGATATCTTTCCTTGTTTTTTATATTCTTTCTTGTTCTTTCTCATTAAAGAGCCCTGTAACACCCGAATTTCTCATTCATGGGATAATAAATGATTATTCTATTCTATTCTAACCCTCCAGTGCAAATGATTGTTGTTCAGCAGTATCCGGACTCCGGACCATCAACATGTGGTGATGTGAGGAAGACCGTCACATGTTTAGAAGGTACCCTGGGCTCAGATAATTCTGGACTTTTACATGCCCTGCTTTTGGAGCGATATCTGTAGGTTGAACACTTCTGAAAAGTGTTATAAAGGTTCCTCTGTTTGTACACAATCAGTCAGTTTTGCAAGACTTCTCCATCAAGAAAAATCTTACATTTGCTTCAAAATTCATATTCAAATAAACCAGCATAATTTCACAAAACACATCTGGTTTTATAAATAACCCCTATAACTGGTTCATGCCTTAGGTTAAGTGGCTTTCTCATGTTTTAGGTCTCATTTGTAGATCAGTGTGCACCTTAGCAAACAAAAAACAAAGCATCTCAAAATGATCAGGTACAGGAACTGGACTGGCTCGTTGGAAGAGGAAAATAAGAAATGCATGGTAACTGAATTTCATCAGTGTTGTACCACTACCCTCACCTTTGCAGTAATCATTGGGGTCCTCTTGCTCTTCATCATCAGAGCCCAAGATCTCCTCATCTTGCTCCTGCAGCGCGGAGTCAGGTGGTTGGGCACTCCGTGAGTGGGGCTCTGGCCTGTAGGGTGGAAAACACCCATCAGTGCACAGTAACAAGGACTTTCAGTGAGATACAAGGTTGGGAGAAAAACTTGGGGAAAGAGAAGCAGCCTTCTACACCGCTGCTGCTCAAAGAACCTTGATCATCAAACAAAAGCTCCAAAAGACCAACGGCCCTCTTCTAGCCCCGCAGCACAACTCCAGAGAAGGTCGTCTGGTTAGAAAACCAAACCAGCCGATGAAAAAGGTGTGGTGGATTAGGGTCAACTCTCACAGGATAGACTCCTCCACACACCCTGGACAGCGTATCCTCTCCCTCAGAAAGGACCCGGACCGTCCCTCCTGGGAATCAAACCAAAAGCACCTGTGCACTATTAGCAGGAACAGACCACGTGTTTGAAATCAGCGTTGTTTCAAAATTCTGTGAAACACCTTCTCTTCTTTGGTTATCAAACTTTACACACTATGGCTGTTGGCGTCCTCCTTTGTCAGCTTAAACTCTACTTGACTTTGCTTTCGTTCAAAGTTGTGCTTGTGTTGCAAATGATTTCTATATACATGGTCCAAGCTTGTAGAGTTTTGAAAGATGAATAATAAAGGCCAACATGGAGAGCAGGTCTGAACACTCCAAGAACAGGGAGAAAGAGACCAGAAGACAAGTGGGAAACCTCTCGATACTTTCAAGTCAACAAAGCAGTGCCAGACAGGAACATCTGAAATGTGCACAGTGGTTGTTTTTGATGTTGTGGTTTCCGTGAAGTTGGTAAAACATCTAATGCTTTAAGATCCCTTCATTATTTTCACAAAGGGAAAAAGCGCCAGCTGCCTGTCATTCACATCCTGAACTAATTTCTCACTTCATGAACCAGGAATCATTCAGGTAATGGAGACACCATCTGGCAGAAAACGCTAGAAAGCCCAACTGGAGCGGTACAGTGTGATACTTCTGGCTCATTTTAAGCACCGATCTGCATGTGAGTGCTTTTGGTATCTGATCAAGTGCAACTAAAGTGCCCTCAACTAAAATAAACACAGGACGAATCTGCGTACCAGCCTGCAAGCTGACCTCTCTATTCATCCTGAAGAATGAAGCCGCCGCTCCAGCCCTCCTCGTCTTAACGAGAGAACGTGTGGGACGCTTTAATTAGCGGAGTGGAGTCTGAACGCTGCTCCAGGCCCGGACACGAACGACACACTCCGCTCCACGTGTGCTGTCAAACAGCTGTTCCACATCATTACAGGCGAACCCAATGACCTCCCTTTCTTCAGCCTCCTTCTCTCCATCATTCTAGAACTCACAATCCGTCACGTCTTTATGAAAAGGCTACAGAATTATAGGCATAAGGATTAATAACTTATTTCCTGAGAATGCTACGTTTGGTAAAATGACTAACTGTATAGTTCCGATGCTTCGTTTTGATCCTGCAAACGAGGACTCATGATAACGATGACTCTTAGTGAAATCTTCTACACCAAAGATGTAGGCTTCAGCACTGTCAGGAAAAATCCATCTGCCTCGTTATTTACAAGAGGCCGCTCAGCTCTTGAAGCCAACCTTCCAAAAATTGTAACCCTGATTAGACGCTGGGGTGGTCAGTGGGACAGCAGTCACAGGGGCGGCGGTGTCCTAGTGGTTCGGCGTTGGCCGCAGGATCGGAGGATCGGGGGTTCGAACCCCTTCCCGATAGGTCGCCCTGAGGTACCCTTGAGCAAGGTACCGTCCCAGTCACGCGCCTCCCTGCGATGGGCTGGCGAACTATCCAGGGTGCGTCCCCCGTCCTCGCCCTGTGTGCGCTGGGATGGACTCCAGCACCCCAGGTGCAAACAGGTGTTAAACAGGTGTTTCTGGCTCTGTCCTATATTCACTCCTTATGTTAACTTATCACTGAAAGTTGATGGAGGCAGTTTTTAATAAGGAATTTAAATGGAGTAACTGAGTGAGATCAAACATCCTTTCAACACCATTTCCGCTGAGGGTGCCCCAGCGCCAGTGCCAGTGCCAGCGCCAGCGCCTGCTATTCAGACGGCCTTATCTGTAGTGGTGACCAGTAAAGTTACACATTTAGTCCGTGTAAAACGAAGCAGCGCCCTTATTAATCACCAGTTTCAAAAGGGGCAGAGCGTCTTACTGCACACTCGCTTCTCTGCAACCGCCACAAGGCTCAAACCTGCTCTGCCCAACGGCATTTCGGCCCACGCTGGGAAGACAGATCACCTTTTAAATACTCAAAAAGTAGGATGGACCATCAGCGCCACAAAATAGTGCAGGGACAGAACGTTCTCAAATAAAAAAGAACGATTCCAGCTCTTTCTCTCATAACAACAACAGAGCTGTAAGGAGGAGGAGGCCCAGACCTTCCCACTGCGTGATGAGGAGCCCGAGTGTCTGAAGGCACCGTGGGTGTTCCTTTTTCTACTGTCCACAGCGAGGACAACAGACACTGCTGTGCATCGCACAGATTCTTCACATTTCATCAGGAGAAGTCTGGCCTGCCACTCGTTCCCACTCACTGTACGGAGAGGAGCGCTGTTCCTCCGAATCACACGCGCTGTGCCGTCCTGCGGCAGGTCATGTGTGCCGGCACGTTTACAAAGCGGCACTAAACGAGTCTACAGATCAGGACTTCCAGAGTCCTCTTAAAACCGCCCTCACTGCTGCTGCTTCACCCATCTCCACACAACGCCGCAGCCCACGAGAAGAAAGCAAAGCGGGTTCTGGGAATGTTTTCTAGCGACACTCGCCCCCTTGCGAGACTCCTGCGGGGTTCTAATTAAGAGAACCGGAGTGTCCGAATTCCTCCACAGTTGCGAACTGTAATTTCGTCCAAATAATTCAATCTTCGTCTCACAGGACAAGACAACTCTGCTGCTCATATTCTCAGATCATTTGCTTTTTGGCAGATCCCAAGAAGGGTGCCATTTAATAAAGAACGGCTTCTGTCAGGTTCTGCACAAAGGAACTCTGGACCTCATAAAAAGATATAGAGCGGTTTTAACCCTAACTACAGGAACGTTCTAGAAGCAAGAACACTCTGTTATGAGATATACAATAAAATAATACAACAAACATTTGAATGTTTCTTAGCTGGAGGAGAGTTATCGTGGGCAATGCTTGTTAAGCATAACATGGCACTGGGAGAGCATTTCAACCACAATTCAGAAATAATTTCATTTATCGCTTTATTACACTTTAAATCATTACAGACTCCCACCACACTGTCAGAAATGAAACAGAAAGGCACTCCAAAGGAGTTACAAGATCTTGGGTCACCTTCCTCCAAGTGTCAATCAGCGCCATCAGCGTCTCGCTGAATGAACTTTATTGATGAGCCACGGCTGGAAGCAAACGGCTGCTCAGATCAAAGCAGCACAACCTGGTTGCTTAGTAATGCCGGTGATGCCAGCCATTATCATGATCTTCTCGTCAAGCTCTGTTTCGAGTCTTTGCTCTGTCTGGCTGTGGAAGTGGAGCGCGAAGCTGTGTGGAACGGTAGCGGGGAAGTCGTGGGAGTCTGCAGTAAACAGATCCGTCTGGCTGAGCTAGTGCAGAAACCTGGATCAGGACCAGGAACCCACTGTGTACTGATCCTGCTGCTGAGGTCCAATCCTTTAAAAACGGGTCACACAGCCAGTGCTAAAGTGAGGCTACTAAAACGATCCGGTGACTGAGAGCGTAATAATGCTCAGCTGTTTGATAGTTTAGGATTTTTAGGTTAATAATAAATTTAAATACTTTTGAAAACAGTGCAAGTTTGATAAATGTCCATTGACAGTTGGTTTGAAGTGATTTGCTGCTCTGTGTTACAGCAGGGGTGAAACGAATAACAGTAACTGACGCTTTCCCTCGTCCCGGTATCAGACGGCACCGACTGTCCAACGCGGCTACCCAGAGTCACGGCTGGAGCTGTTCACTGAACATCGCCGCCAACACGTTCATACTGGTGCTGGGGTTACCGCGCATGAGGTCTGGAATATCTAGCTTCAAGCTAATATGAAAGTCAAATATTCCCCTTCCCTTTGAAAGGAGGATCTATCTTTCTTCTGTCTATCAATCTGTCTGTCTTTCCTCTCATTTACAGCAGCAAATCAGCTTTTTGTGAATGATGGGAGGAAACGATGGTCATCACATTTGATCTTTCCTTTACTTCAGGGTTAATGTCTGGCTCTCTGCGTAGGAGGATTCTATTAATCATCAACCCATGGCAACCACGGCTGTTCATCACTCACACACACCAGCGTCCAGCTTAAAGGCTGTAGTTTAAAGGATATTACATTTCTCACATCTGCTCCAAAAGCAGAGCAGAAACAATATCTTGCAAACATGGTTCAGATTCAATCTGGATGTGGAGCACTGCTTAATGAAGTTCGACATCCCTCTCACACGCACACACACACACGCACACACACTCACACTCACTCACACTCAGAGCACTGCTGTCTGCAATGGAAAGAAATAAAATTAAAAAAAGAAAGGCTTCAAAAAAGAACTCCATCCTCTATTTCCCTTCACACTGCAATGCAGCACAGCAGAGATCTGCATGATGAGGTCTAAAATAGAAAGCCAGAGCCACGTCTAACACTCGCAGTCCAACTTGGAGAACATTGATTGTGTGGCTGTTGAGAAGGCACCCTGCAATTTAAGCCTGCGGACCAATCGGAAGGAAGATCAAACAGAAAAGGAAGGACCGTGTCATGACCGGCAGCTCAGCAGCCCTGATGGAGTGAAAGGTGGAACGTACTGAAGGGGAACCAGAACACCTGCTGCAGGGAAGAGCTGCCAAACACGAACTACCAGCCGCTTCGCCCTCCTGCCCAAACTGCTGCTCACTGCACTGCAGCGCTTTGGATCCGATTTAGGACAAAACTGGACTAACAGTTAACCCTAACCCTAACCCTAACCCTGGACTAAAAATGCACAACAATTTAAAACTGAATACGACAGAATTGAGTTAATAAAGCACAAAATCCACTTCTGTGTTGAAAGGAACCGAGTCAGGAACTGTCCCCTTCTTCTAGTTCTTCATGAACATCCAGCACGGAGATGAAGGGGAAGCTCGACTGCTGAGAAACACAACCGGCGCTCCTCACCGACTGACAGCAAACACACGGACTTGGAATGGAATCATAACACTGCTCTGACCAACTACTGGGGACACACACACACACACACACACAAACGCACACACACACACACACACACACACACACACACACACACACACACACACACACACACGCTCTCTAACCCATAAAGCTGTGGAAGCATTCGCTCACCTGCAAGACGCACGGATGCCCATGACAGTCCGTGGAGGTGGCTTGGGCTCACAGGTGAGAACCAGAGCCATGAACCAGCAGCAGCAGCACGGCTGCTCTGCACACACACACACACACACACACACACACACACACACACACACACGGTGTAGAAGAAACACACTGCTGCTCACTCACACACACTCTCTCTCCAACATGTTCTCTATCACTTATTCTCATAGGCAGATTGTCTCCTGCGCTCACTCTCCCTCACCCGCACACATTCTCTCACTCTCTCTCTTCATTAGCCTCCCTCTGCTGCCGTCAGTACCAATATCCCACCCCCTCTCTCTCAATTCTGCACAGTGATTGGCTGGAGCAGGCCAGCACTGCATTGCAGGTTTAAAAAAAAAAAAAAAAAAAACACTCCTTGATCATCCTCATAACATTCTGCTGGATCTCTTCACTTCCCTCTATGCTTTCTATTTTCTCCTCTACTGGTTTTATCCTCATCCTCTTAGTCCTTCCTTTTCTATGCCTGTGCCTTTTGCTCTCATTAAATACGAGAAGATACCGTGTGCAAAAAAAACAAACATGAATCATGAATGACACTCACTCTTATTAGATCTGTGTCCCAAACGCGTGCACCCCCCTTACACCCCCCACCCCACCCCTCAAAAAGCTTTCACCTCCTCATTAGTGCTGACAGGTAGTGCTCGCTGAGGACCCCCACTGGAAAAAGACAGTCAGCACAACAATCAATTCCTCGACTCCTTCACACGGCTCTCCTGAGAAGCTCCCAGCTGCAGGCCACAGAGCTGATGAAGGGGTTCAGCAGTAAGAGAACATCAGCACTAAGGAAATGTGCAGCTTCTGGAAGGAGAATGTCTCTTTAGGTCTCGTTAAAATGCTGGACTAAATCTTTGCTCTTGGATTAAGGGAACAGTTTGGCCAAAAGTCACAGACCAGTCACAGACCTTTTGCCCAGAAGTAGATCAGAAAGTCTGTAGTATCTAAAACGAACTTCTTTCAGTTCAGACTACAGCGACAATCCTAATGTAGTTCATCAACTATCGAAGCTACAAGTCCATCTGCAACAAATAAGTATGTTATACAGGTTGGAGACGGCAGCGAGACCAGCTATGTTCTACGGGTTTGATAAATGTTGTGATGTGGATTTTGACAAAGTAGGACATGTTCATACCTACGGAGCTTGCTGGGGGGTTGAATTCTGAATGGGGGGGGCTGTCTGGAGTAACACCGATAACTGGATTTAAACATGAATCGATCACATGTTTAATCTAGGAGTTCGATTCGTTTGCAAACGGAATGATTCACTTGGAACAGCAGGTCGTAAAGACGTGTTCAGTGTTTAGATTCTGCTTAAGTGGTGCTTTAATGCAAATTCCCCAACAGGATCTCACAAAGTCACAACTCAATGAAGGTGCGTTGGTTCATTTTTGATGTGTTCATTACAGATTACCATCAAAGCGACTGGTAGATCACTCGATCACTCGATCACTCGGTCACTAACCCGTCTGACAGCGAAGCGACAGAATGGATACAGAGCAAGTTCAAACAGCAGGAACAGAAGGTGCATCCATGAGAGGCGTGAGCACCCGGAGTGAGATCACTTCTCTTCCTTCATGTCTCCACACCCCTCTAGGGTTAGGGTTCGATACGGTCCTAATCAGAGCTCAAACCTGACAACTGCCAACAAAACCAGCTTCCGACTTTCTCCTCCACTCAGCCTTGTTAGATCAGCCGAAATAAAGTTACTGAATGATGTGTTGCGTAAATCCAATCAAACACTTCTCCGTTTCTGCCCTTTGATGAGAGGTGCGTAACGAGTTGTGCAGTTTCGGTTCATTTGGTCAGCTTTTCTTTTTTTTTTCTAAGTGAAAGTGATTGTGTGTCATTATGAACACGCACCGTCCAGCAGGGGGCAGACCGGGGAGCAGTGATGAGAGGTACCGCAGGGCAAACCCGCGATCTTCCGATCCTAGAGCCTCGTCCTAAACACTAGAACACCGGCTGCCCTGGGACAATAGTCTCATCGTTCTGCCACAAGAAAGGTGGTACATTCAACACATTCAGCTGCTCCCAAACTATTTTAAGCTCCTATCCTGGAGTAGGGAGTGGAACATGGCACAATACAATATCAGGATACATCAACAGAAGGAAGTTTTATTTCTAGAACCACTTTGTGCAGAAGGAGCTTTAGTCTCTAACCCAATCTTAAATAAACTCCCCATTCCTCTGATTCCAGGTGAACCAACACTAACTAAGCCTCTGCGGTACGTCTTAAAGACTCTGACAGAAATACGATCAAATTTCATTTTTGTATCGAGCATTGCAATATTTACAAGCGATGTTGTAGCAGGCTGCAGCCCCACCAAACTTCTTCCTAAATGGGACGTCCAGCAACTGCAGTGTGTGCACGTTTACAGCAGCTCCCCACGGCCTGTGCTGCTGTGACAGAGCCAGCGCTGAGCGTTCTGCAGTCGTCTACTGCTCAGCACTGCAGCTGAGGAGGAAGGAGCTTATATAACCAGCACTCGCGCTCGGTGAGGCAAAAACAAAGCTAAGCTGACAAGTGCAGTCAGACAATGCAAAAACATGGATCTCCACGCTAAAGGTGCTGAGGGAGCTCAAAACTGGTTGTGACTACAATAGTCACAATCAAGTTGTGTGTCCTGAGTACAACTTACGCAGAACTTTCTAAGAAAGAGTCAGAAATTAAGCAAAAAAATGGCTTGCTTTTCTCGCACACACACACACACACACACACACACACACACACACACACACACACACACACACACACACCTGCCCCCCAGAACTTGAGGTTGAACATACTGAACCAGCACCTTGGCAGCCAGCATCTGGCACCTAATTAAATATAAAACAGCCCATCAATAAGTCAGCAGCACCGTCCCATCTCTACAGCATCACCATCACCAACCTCATCAGAGCAGATCACACCAACACACTTGCAACTCATATCTGCTAAACGGAGTCACTCACTTGCACCGAAGGCCAGCGGCGAGCTTCACCACAGCGGTGTTGAGTGAAAATATCCAGTCCAGGAGCCACATGGTGGAAGATGAAAAAGGAGGACAGGAAAGGACAGAAAGAGCCAGAACTGCGCCTGGTGCGTCCCTGCTCCTCGCTGTGCAGCCTGTGCGATGCTGCCTGCTCGCTCACTGGCCACTTGGGCAGGACTGATGCAGAATACGAGGAGATGACGGGCAGGGAGGGGAGGGGAGGGGAGGGGAGGGGAGAAAACAGGAGGCGTAGGTTTGCAGAACCAGAGGGGAGGCAGTCAGAGTCAGTAAGTGAGAGAACATCCTCTGCTCGCCCGCCGGCGCTCCGTCACTACCCGATTTGGACCGAAACGCGAGCGGGACGACGCACGCCCAACAAAGGGACTTCATTTCCGTTATCGTCCCGTTAGAACATGATTCACGTTTCTGAATGACTTCTTGTTGGTCAAAAGCGCTTCAGAAATCTCACCTGTTCTGTCGGTCTTTCCAGGTGAAACTACTTCAAGGTCCCGGAGTTTCCTCTCCAGGAAAGAAAACGTCAGTCAGTCGACCACTCAGCTTAGATTGTTGCTGAGCTTTTTCTGAACAAACATCATTACTCACAAGCCACTTCTGAAGGAATAAAAAATAAATAATAAAATGAAAAAAGACCTGTTTTTACACCACTGCACTGATGTGGAGGCAGAAGCAGGTGGGCAGCTATAAATAACCAAACTCTAAACACACAAAGCAAGCAGATTCAAAAATGATTTAACCCCAACCCTACACTTCCTCTATTCTGCAAACACCTTCAGCAGACAAATCCCAGCATCAAGACAAAACCAGAGCAGCACACCTGCACCTCGATGAACCAGAACTCAAAAAATGCAGTAAATTCTGAAGATTTAAAAAAATTACTGATTTATTTATTTACATTTACTGCATTTATCAGACGCTCTTCTCCAGAGTGTCTCCATGTCCTGATTACAGGGACAGTCCCCCCTGGAGACACTCAGGGTTCAGGGTCTCAGGGACCCAGTGGTGGCAGTGCTGGAGGAGGGATTCCAACCTGGGACCTCTTGATCCACAGGTCCATAGACCAGTACCACCACTAGAACACCATCATTACCACCACTAGACCAGCAGCACCCGTTACTTTTATTATAAAACTTTATTTCCTCTGATGATTAAGCAGCTAATGTCTGGTGTTACAAAGAACTACCAAACTCCATTCATACGTTTGTTTTATATTACTGTTTCTTTGAAATATTTTGCCGTTTCGCAAATGTTTTTTTCTTTGATCTTCATTGGAGATATTTCATGTGCAAATGTATGGACCCTGTTAAACGTGGAGTGTTGAGCGCAGACCGTGTCCGACCTTGTCGAACCCAGACAGGTAGGAGGGGGAACGCTGTGGTTGGCTCTGTAAAACTGGAACGCTTCGGAAGGTTTGATTGCAGGGCTACAGCTGTGAGTAACTGTGCACAAATCTAAGCGAGGTGTGTTTCAGTTTCTACCATTCTGCAGCCAGCAAGCAAAACAATGACTGAAAATGAGCAGAATTTTTGGAAAGTGAGTTTTTGTGCCAGATAAAATGTGCAAAGTCCTAAAGAGAGAGGAGCATGTAGCCTTGATGTCGGCCATAAAGCAGCCTTACGTAGCGGGCACGCTCAGAGCCGCAGGAGGAACGTGGAAACCCATCACAGACACTCCCAAGAGAGTGAAATCAGCACTTCACTGATCAGGTACCGCCATCATTCTGGACTAGAAGAACTCCTGGGATTCTACCGAGGTCAGAAGAATAGAACATATGGGGACAAGCCCTGGTAAATGTTGGCCAAATATAGGTTGACAATATAAAGTTATAGATTGAATTTTCTAAGGGATACAACAAGAAATGTAATACTACTTTCAATAATGTACCTCCTCGTGAAAGAAGTGGTCAAATGCAGGGCAAGATGGTGCAGGTCACCAAGGCAACCATCAGCCCAAGTCTGTAGTGCAAATAAGCAGTGCTGAAAAGTTCCCCCTGCATCAAGTTCAACATGGTGCGTTCCTCATTATCTAATAAAGGAGGAGGCAGTAAAGGAGCTACTACTCTCCATTTGAGCTTTTGTGGAGAACACTGGTGGAGATAAAAGTGGATGATGAAGTGAAAGTGACTGAGATCGTGAACCACAATGAAGTTCATCCTCTGGTTTTAACCTACACACACTGTCCAACAAGGGGCAGACCTATCCAGCACCCACAGTGATGGGACGGTACCTTGATCAAGGGTCTCTCAGGTAATCCTACTGGTCAAAGTAACAGATAGGACCAAATGGCCCTTTAGAAAAAAGAAACCTGTGGACACCTGTGATCCGTGTTGGCTGAACAACCCAGGAAGATCATCTGTGGGTGTGTGGTGTTTAGGAGGAACCAAACATCCAACAGATCCATCAATAACAGGTGGGGAGCTCTACAAATCCACAACATAAACTCCATAAAGCATAGCAGATACCCTTGAGCAAGGTACCGTCCCCATCACTGCTCCCCGGGCACTTTCAATAGTTGCCCACTGCTGCACGGTGTTTGAGTGCGTGGGTTAAATGCAGAGGTCCAGTTTCATTGTGGTTCACGTGCTGTGCTCTGACCTCGCAATGACGAGGGTTGTCACTTTCACTTTCAGATACAATGGCAGTCCTCCTTTTCTAATTAGTTCGGCTGAAAACAAAACACTACAGTTCAAATACCCAGCACCAAACATCTACAGCACTGGAACATTCTTCAGACTTCTCAGGCTTATCTGCACCACGAAGCAGATGTTTGCCCTTTTCATCTGAAGTGATTCGTTTTAGGGAATTCTGGGCATCCTGGGCGACAAACACAGCAGTTGTGAAATGACAGACATTGTTACGAGCAGGGTTTCCTCAACCTAGCGTAACACAAACACGCAGGTTCTTCACTTCACACTGAATACGATCACCTGGAACAGGTTGATACTACAAACCACTGTTAGCTCAGCTTAAAGCAGAATATTTAAATGATACTTCTCTCTACAGGACTCATGGAGAAGTCCAAGCTCAACACCTGAACACCTGAGGAAACCTGCTTCATGTAGAATTCAAATATGCAAACCTACTTCTTGCCAGGTTTCTTTGCCTTGGTCCTTTTCTTCCTTGCCTGGAGCACAAGCACTGTCATGGCAGAAGAACAGAGAAAAGACAATGAGCAACTTGCAGAAACGGTTGTCCCCCAGTGTCCCGTGTACTAGGACACCTCAATTTTAAAACACCTGTCAGGTAAATGCACTGTTTTGCATGTACGTTTCTTTACTCTCTCTGCATGAGATCTGAAGTGTGTTAATGATCTGCTGAAGCTAAATGGTAGAAAAACATCAAATCTATTTAGTGAAGTGAAAGTCACATCCTCTGTATTTCACACACACACACACACACACACACACACACACACACACACACACACACACACACCACTACATTCTTTAACTTACAGTCTGTACAGCGAGTTCAAAACAGATCGAATTTCTTTCTCGCTGTCTGAGATGGACGGCTGTCCTCCACCTGTGTGGTGACGGTTTGATGTTTCCTGAGAGCAAGTCCATGGATCTCCATGAGGGTCTCCTGAGTTCCACACCAGCTGCTACACTGAATCGAAACTACCATCATCTTGTTTCTCTCCAGACCTGAACTTCAGATCAGCTCCATCAGACTGTCTCTTCTGCAGGAGCTGCTGCCACAAAGATTAAAGCTTCCCCCACTCAACCAGAGCTTCATCATTAGATCATCAACCTCCAGTTACATCCACCAGTGGACTCTTTTACTTTTACTGGAACTCATGCTTATTGGAAATTACCGCTATACTGGGTGTTTCTCTTTCCTTTTTCTCTTTTATTGCCGGTGTGGACCAGAGGAGGACGGGTTTCCCTATTGGGTCTTGGTTCCTCCCAAGGGTTCTTCCTCCAGTTTTGGGGAGTTCTGACTCTGTCATCCTCGGCTTACCCAACTGGGGCTCGGACCGGATTCTGGAAAGCTGCTTTGTGACAACAACGGTTGTAAAAAGCGCTTTATAAATAAAGTTGACTTGACACACACACACACACACACACAGTCGAGCAGGGGGCAGACATTTCCAGCACCCAGTGAGCGGTGATGGGGACAGTACCTTGGTCAAGGGAGCCTCAGATTAACCTTCTGGTCTAGGATTCAAACTCACGACCTTCTGAGCCTCATCATTAAGCCCCACTTACCGTCTCTAATCCGTTTACAGCGCAGACGAAAACTAAACACGGCTTTTATCTCAACCGAGTGCCGAACCTACACAGCTTTATATACGTAGAGACGAAAATCATGAATATAAAAATGTGAAATATTGGTGAATGATCTTTTCTTTGGGCCCACAGCGTACCTCTGAGAAAAAAGTGTAAAATGTAAAAAACCTCGGAACTTAAAGAACATTTAAACACAAATATAAACAAAAACAAAAATGTCAATATCAAGAGTTCAATTCATGTAAAAAAATGTAAAAATGTATTTGTCTCAGTTTCTACGGCCTTGATTTGCTTTACATGAAGAATTCAAATCGTTCATCCACACGTGTGGGGAAAAGTGAAAGTGACTATTCTGGTCACTGTGAAATGCAGCACACAGTGAACCACAACCAAGTTACACCTCTGTATCACACCCACACACGTGCAGCAGGGGGCAGATAGTGAAAGTGCCCAGGGAGCAGTGACGGGGAAGGTACCTTACTCAAGGGTACCTCAGGGCAACCTGTTGGTCTGGGATTTGAGCCCATGATCTTCTGATCCTGGGGCCTCGTCCCGAAACACTGGACCACCGCTGGGCGTGTGTGAGAGTGTGCGTGTGTGAGAGTGTGCGTGTGTGAGAGTGTGCGTGTGTGAGAGTGTGCGTGTGTGAGCAATGAAATCTGAAAGTTAGTTTTCCAAACTTCAAACAGAAACATTAAGGAGTGAATGTTACAGTTAAATTATGAGACAGCTCAAACTGTCCTCCAGACAGGAGGACAGGACCGGACAGGCAGGAGGACAGGACCGGACAGGCAGGAGGACAGGACAGGACAGGACCGGACCGGACAGGCAGGAGGACCAGACAGGCAGGAGGACAGGACAGGACAGGACAGGCAGGAGGACAGGACAGGACCAGACAGGCAGGAGGACAGGACCGATTACTGTGTATTTATTTTAATCAGACGTGAAGTCAGTTCTACTGTTTCCGACATTCAGAGAGTTCTTCCCGGAGCTCGAGTCCAAACTTCTGATTGTATCTTTCAGCTCCGACCGGATCAGGACCTGGACCTGGACCTGAAGCTGGACCTGGACCTGGACCTGAAGCTGGACCTGAAGCTGGACCTGAAGCTGGACCTGGACCTGGACCTGGACCTGAAGCTGGACCTGGACCTGGACCTGAAGCTGGACCTGGACCTGAAGCTGGACCTGAAGCTGGACCTGAAGCTGGACCTGAAGCTGGACCTGAAGCTGGACCTGGACCTGGACCTGGATCTTTTCTCGGCCGCTCCTGAACCGCGCTGCTGAAAACACTTTACCCGCTAACCCTGTTAGCCTGTTAGCTTAGTGGAGATCAGAGTATTCAGCACTGTGAGCCAGTTGTGCCACAGCTGTAATGTCACCCAGCCCGACACACACTCCGCTGATGTTGGAGGAGATCGCAGGATATCAGATGTTGGTTTTAATCCGCTCACCTTTCCTCTCCATGCTGCTATCACCGGCTTGGCGGGGTGCTCGCGACAACTTTCAGCGCATGCGTACTTCCGCAAAAACTTCACCGCCAAGAGCGCGCTCACACTTGTCCTCTGGCGCCATCTGGTGGTCAAACAGACGAGTTTCTAACGTCTGTTTCCCACATCATGAAAGAGTCCAAATGAACGACTTGACTGTGACCATTGAACACGTTTTAAAAGGTACAACTCCTTCAGCTTTCCGTTCCGTCCGGAGAGGAAAACTAAGATATACATTTAGATTTTGTTTGTGATATCATCCACCAAGATGGAGCTGCCAGGAAAGAGGAGGAGGAAGAACAGAGAGGAGGTTTATGGACGTGGTGAGAGAGGACATGCAGGGACGGTTTGAAGCAGGAAGATGCAGAGGACCGGAAGAAATGGAGACAGTTGATCCGCTGTGGCGACCCCTAAACGGGAGCAGCTGGAAGAAGAAGAAGTTTGTGATATCATCCGTAACATACAGATATCCAGTCAGTGCAGTTTCAGCTCATGTCTTGTGGCTAATGTCACAAGTGTAGTGAAAAGTGAAAGTGACTATTCTTGTTGTTGTGAAACAACCAAATGACACGTCTGCGTTTTACCCACATACACCATGCAGCAAGGAGCAGCGCTGGGGGACGGTACCTCGCTCAAGGGCACCTCAGGGTAGCATACTGGCCTGGGACTCGAACCCATGACCTTCGGATCCTGGGGCACACTCCCGAACCACTGAACCCCCGAACCCCCGCTGCCCCGCACACAAAGAGAGTCTACTGGTGCCGTCTATATATACGTACAGTCCCCGTTCCAATAAACAGTTTCAATTTTTGAGTGTTTTATAGCAAAAGCACAGCAGAGCCACCCTGCTGTAGACATTATTTATAACAGATCATAACCTGGGGCAGAAATAAAGACGAAGAAGGCATCAGGGAGACCATATTACTGATTATTAAAGAGAGGGGTGGAAAAAAAAAACACCCCATTTTTTTCCAACACATGTATTAAAGGGCCCAAAACATGGAAAAATGACTTTCTTACATTTTTAAAATGAGCTTTGTGTTTTAAAAAGTACCACTTAAATGTACCTATTTCATAACGTCCAAACAAGCTTAGCTATGATGTTTACATCTTCTAACCCAGCTCTCCCAGGACAAAAGACATGGACACACCCTGGCCAGGACACCATTCCAGCAGGGCAGACACACAAACACACACATGGGATGGGGATCAAACCCAGGACCTTCTCACTGTGAGGCAACAGCACCACCTACTGCCAGCTGAAGGAAAATCAGTAAACCAGTGACAGGAATATGAGGAACAGGCCCAACTGGCCTAGTCCCACAAAAGAGTCGCTGTACCACAAACAACTGAAACGTGGTCAGAACACGTTCTTGAAGAACACACACTTGAGAAAAGACTTGAAGGTCTGACCTGGCCTCCAATTTCTCTGTTTTTTTATCCAACCTGTGGGATGTGCTGCACACACCTGTCAGATTCATGTTGAGCCCACCTCCCAGTTAAAGGATTTTCAGAATCTGGGGTCTCAATGCTTGAAAGAACATGGAGGAGTCCATGCCTCAACGGTTCAGAATGCTTCTGGAGAAACCTCAGCAGCTGATTCTACTGTTCCTGATGTTTATTTAATGCCCAACCAAATGTACACAGCTGCTGATGCTGCATTGTTTGGTGCATTAATTGGGAACTTTGCCCCAAATAAACGACAACTACAATCATTAATCAGGGAACAATGCAGTAATGACAGGATACAAGCTGTCCTGAAAAATAATTGGCTTTATTTTACTACCAGTGGTTATTTACAGGCCGTCACCTGCTCTGTCTGATGAATGAGCCAAATCTGTTACATGCATGAAAGGATTTGAGAGTCTTTCCTTGTATTGTAAATGGAAAACATGCAAATAATAATGATAATAAAATTAAATAAAAGAAAGGAATAACCATGTTGAACCCTGTGCCCATTCAGTTATGGAAATCCTGCTGCTGACTGTCATTTTTGCAGAAAGCTGTAAACATACAAACAGCACACACTCCCTCACAGCTAGAAGATCACGCTCAGAACAGAAAGGTATTGCTGTGAGTTGATAATATAACCCAATGGAGGAGACACTCAAAGAACAGTCAGCAGTAAAACTGGTACAATAATAAGTTAAATGCTGGCACAGTTTTAAAAAATGTAATAAAAGAGAAAAAATATGTTTGGTGTGGTTTCTGGCTTGGGGTGCTAAAAGGGAATCACACTCAATCCTATTGGCTCAGAATGAGACAGAACGGTTTCCTCCAGCAGCAAAGCTGCAAACGGGATCTTAGAAAATGAATCTCTAATTTCTACTTGAATAAAGAAGTGCATGAAGGATTATCACACTCAAATCACACCCCTCCTGGCGGGGCGGAGCGGGTCTCTAACCTAAGCTCGCTCTCCTCATCCTTCTCTTCTGCAGCGGCGCTGATGAGGCATCGCAGACGGATGCGGAGCCCGATGCTGGGACTGAAGCCAAGCCCAGGCGGCTGCTGTACGTTCTGCGTGAGCAGGTCGTCTGGCCTTGATTTGAAGTTGAAAAACACTTGAGCGTTCATTTCCCCCGATGCTGATTTGGACATCCATGTGGCTGACCAATCTTTATTTAAATCCAGAATTTTCTCAAAACATTTATAAATAATAACTTAAGGTACAGCATAAAAATAATAACAAAGCTTAAAAGAAGAGGAAGGGGTGCCGAGCTGAGGCAAGAAGGTCAGCTACTGATCTGAACACAGACGACCGTCCCAAAGCGGGTGTTTCAAAGACAGAGTGAACATGAGCTCCATCACGATTCCATCCTTTTGCCACGAACTAGCTGATTTTTGGAAGAACAAAGTTTGGCAACAGGAAGCTCCAGATGTTAGTTAGGAGCTGACGGGGCAGCAGAGTCTGGAACGTGGACAGAAGCTCGTCTGTGTCCTAATTCAGTCACACCTTTTACACTCTCGCTGACTGACCAGGCAGAGCAGCAACAAACTGCTTCAGAGAAATGTTGCTGCACAGTGTTATTTATTTACAAGTGTATTATTTTTATTTACATCACTAAAAACACGTCATTTAAGAATTTACTGTGCTGTTATTACTGTACAGGCTAAAAGCAGTGGAAGGCTTGAAGGTAGCTAGTAAATGCCTTTTGGGAAGAAAAGAGCAATCAAACTAAAAATTCTGGTCATGGATACAGTTCGGACATGATCAAATCACCCCAAAATGTAAAAACATCTGCCAATATTTTTCTCCAGGTCAAATGTTGCTTTTAACAGACCATTGGCCATTGCAGTGACAATAAAAAAAATAAAAAATAAAAAAATAAAAATAATGACTCAATAATACATTCTCTGTGTCCATAGTGGAGGGTGTGTGGAGGGTGTGTTTTCTTTTTCCTGTGTCCACAAATAGCCCAGCATGTGTGTGAGGTGGAAACAAGTCTCTTAACCTTGAGCCACAGGAAACAGGAAGTGGGTAATGAACGATAGCACAGGTACTAAAGGACCAGTTTGATAAAAAAGCCAGTTGGTCAGGAATACCCGGAAGTGCACCAACACCAGTATTAAAGGTATCAATGAGCTTTCACTCGTAACCGCAGCAACCGCAGCACTTCAAACCGGTCCTTTAGCCACACTGTGGAAGCTCTCCCGGGGGGGGGGGGGGACGAGCCCTGCCGTCTCTCCACCACCGGAAATGTGACTCCTCAGGACTCCATCTCATCTCCATCAAACACTGGCGGCTCGAAGCTCAGCACTTCCTCGTAGGTCAACCCTGAAGACAGAAGCACACCACTGTTCAGCAGGTCCTGAGGTAATACCTGGATCAGTGCTTCTCTAAAGTGGAACAAAACATTAACGTCATCACACCATCTCCTCATTTTCACTGGTGAAAGGTGGACATCACCTGAATTTGTATCGACAGTGTGATGCTGGATCAATTCCGTTTTAACATGAATACAGACCACAGGAGACATGACGGAGGAGATCCTGACATTCTGAGAAAGGCTTTTGATCAGTCGTTCATATTTAATATTAGTTTGACCGAACGGATCAGCGGGATCGGGTTGGTAGGAAAAGTTTGGGAATGAAAAAGTTTTTAATATTTCCATGAAAATATGACCTTAATCACTCAATTTTCAAATATCCTTCACATAACAGAATTCACAATAAAGAAAATATTTTGTAGAATTTCTAAATGTATTACTAAATGTAGAAATGTTTCTACATTTATAATTGAAAATAATCCAAAATGACGTGAAGGTCGGGTCAAATCAACGGAGCGTGTGGCACCGTTCTGTTAAAAGAGCAGAATTCTCTCAGTCTGTTCAGGTGTGCAGGTGTGCAGGTGGGGCAGCGGTGGCCGCATGATTGGAGGATCAGGGTTCGAACCCCTTCCCAGTAGGTTGCCCTGAGGTACCCTTGAGCAAGGTACCGTTCCCCTCACTGCTCCCCGGACACTTCAATAGCTGCCCCTGCGGCACGGTGTTTGAGTGTGTGGGTTAAAAGCAGAGGTCCAGTTTCGTTGTGGTTCACCGTCTGCTGTGCTGCAACCTCGCAATGACCAGGGTAGTCACTTTCACTTTTTCACTGTCACGTGTGCGGAAGAGTCGGACCGTACAAAGGCCAGAGAACATTACAGACACTAAGGCACCCAATACTTGTGTCTCGTTGGCTTGATCATGCGCTCTCTCTCATATATTTATATTTTTATGTATAAAAAGTTAGTGGAAGGTGTTATTTCTGTTCGGTTTATCCAGCAGGTGCAGGTGAGTTTGTATCAGAGCACCTACATTTCTAGATTACATCCCAGATCTACTACGGTTTCAGCTCCTTCCTTACAAAACGTCCATTCCAGCAGGGACCAGACCGACTTACTTTTCCACTCCTCGATGTCCAGCTCTCGGCTCTCGAAGCTCTGATCGTACGGCTCAGCTTCTGGCTCGTCGTCTGGGTCGTGATACTGCGCGAAGTACGAGTGAGCCAGAGCCTCGGAAGCGGTGATCCGCTTATCCGTGTCCAGAACCAGCATTTTCTCCAGCAGGTCTACGGCTGAGCACCGAGAAAGTAAGAAAAACAAATGTCCCCGTCACTGTGTCCTGTCTCAATGCCAACAGAGGGCGTATCTGAGAAAACTGAAATAATGAAACAGATACATTTAATAGAGTACGTATGCATGTTGCATTATGATGCAGCATTACCTAACGGGTTTGCGCCAATGAATACATCTGCAAAACTCCTCTTTGGCATATGTGGCAAGGAATTAATGTAGTTTCTGGCCTGTTAGGAAAAAAAGAGGAAAAAGACAGTATTTTAGAGACAGAACAGAAATGAAGCCTCTGAACTTCATGCAAGCCAGGACAAAAAAGCAGCAGCAGCATGAAAACAGATCTGCTGCAGAGTTTATCCTTGCTGATACAAGTCAGATGAAGTGACCACATAAGAAAACTGCCAGGTTTGTTTTTGCCCTCGCTCTTGTACCAGTCGGAAACTGTCATTTTCTATTTCTTACACTTTACCTACATCTGTACTGGCTGAACATCTGGAAGGCTTTACACATGAGCAGCACCGGTGGTGTGCGCTAGACGCATGTACTAGCTACAAGCACTGGCACACACTCCATCATGCCGGCACCACCCAAGAGCCCGAATGTGCTGTGATTGGTTAGGAACTGGGGCAGAGGTGTGTGTGGACAAAAAAGCAGGCAGTCGAGAAAAGAGTGGCAAGGGGATAAAGGAGAAACCGGAACGAACTGTTCCCCGTGAAGATCAGAACCCTGCAGTTGGAAGAAAACTCTGACTCTTCTCTGCTGCTCTCTAACCCTAGATGTGGCCGTGCTTATAGGAATACTTTGTCTCTGGATGGCAACAAGAAGAATAAATAGTCATTTATGCACCTAAATGTGCTAATCGAAATAAACACATTTCTCACTCTTAGCTTTAGTTGTACTGGTTTAGAACAGCTTTGAAGAAGTGTTTTCTATAATTATGTTAATCAGCCAAGACATGCTTGGTGCCAACAGTGGGACACCAAAACGGGCCATTCTGTCCATTTTACACACAGCAGAATCAGAAGACAGGCAGGGCAGAGCATTCTGAAGCAAGTGGAGTAAATACCCAAGATTCACAGCTCCAGTGCAAAGTAAGGAAAAAGCATGAAGACACCAAACATGTCTGGGCTGACTGACCGCATCTCAGGTAAAGGGGAAATGTTGGATTCTTTGCCAAACTATGGCTTAAGGATTTGTGTGAATGGACTGTGGAGGTCCTTGCTCACCTCATGGCTGGGCATCCTGCTTATTAGTGAGGCAGGAGGAGTTCCAGTCAGACGCATTATCTGTTGAAGCTGGTTTATATCTTAGGCACCCAGGTCAAGGGGCTTACAGTGACAAAACAGCTTAAACACCACCAGCAGTGAGTGTCCCAAAGCCACTGAGCCACAGACACATTAACCGGTTTCATACCAGGACAAGGAGAACACAGCGCTTTGGGGGGAGCAGGAACAGGGCGACGGGTGTTTCGAGAGGTGTAAGCGAAGTCAGGGACAATCATGCAATATTAGACTCAAACACGCACACCAAACCCCCAAAATGCTCACATGAACGAATCCAGAACATCCGACAAGGAGGGGGGAAATAAATAAATAAATAAATAAATAAATAAATAAATAAATAAATTTTTAAATGGAAAGATGGATTAAAGGACAATGAGCAACAAGGACATTAAAAAGTGCAAGAGACCTCAGACCTGATTGAAAAACATGGCGTGATTGACAGGTGCTACTGAATCGGTGGTTTGCACTCTTGCTGATATTTGCTGTGGATCGAAGGATTAGAGCGTTAGATGATCCATCTCAGAGACAGTCAGTCATTCATGCCAACGAGGAGGAAAAGACTCAAGACATGCTGCTTAAGCACGTGGTGAAGTGCGGCTGAAGCAAAAGAAAAAGTGGAACACCAGTGCCACCACGGCAGTAAACACAGTCACGCTCAGGCAGAACTGATGGGGAAGAAGGAAGAGAAAAAAAACAAAACAAAAACAAAACAAAACAAAAAAAAAAAAAAAAAAAAAAACTCACAGACTCTGAAGATATTTTCATCAAGAGCTCGGGCCCTGGGGTTCCGACGAGCAGCATGATAAGCTTCAACTGATCAATATCTTCATGAGCAACATAAAGGAAAACGCAGGGAGGGTGATGGACTATGGTACAGGGGACTGCAGGAACAAAACTGAAATCAAAAGATGTGAATAAGCTTGACCACTTGTGACACGTGCAGCCTGACAGACACTCACGTCCAGCTCATCCTGGAATGAAATGGAGAAAAGTACACAGAGCAATGGTTCCCATCAGCATACATGGCTTCAATACAGATATAAAAAACCTCAGTGGAGACAGCTTGTATCTGGCTGTTCATTAAGTGATCTATATCTGTATTTACACAACATATAATAAACGCACTGCGGAGAGAACAGCACGGAGCGCGGCCGCGCCCAGAGACAGCAGGAGGGAAACCAAACAGATCCACTCCACTGAGAAAACACGAGACAATAAAAGTGCAGTAAATGCAATGAAACCATGATACACAATTTGCATCTGCCACAAACTAAATCGGCTTCTTTAGTGATGAATAAAGAATGTGCAGCGGAAGCAAAACAGCTCCAATTTGCTCTTTTTTTAAAGTTTGTTTTGTTCCTAAATTTCTGGTCCAGTTTCTTTCACACCTTACAGAGGAAATATTTTTAACTTGATTTTTCCTCTTTTTATTAAATTGTTGCCAATTTTTTCAATAAACTTCTGCAATGCAATCCATAGCAATGATGCCTGTCAAGAGTCAGAAGTGCATGAAATGTCCCTCCATCGGCTCCTCGCTAGGTTTGTTTCTTCTTACGTCAAAAAGTGCATTCTGCTCAAAATTTTATACGATGGCATGAGAAAATCTGAGTTTCTGCAAAATCCTCTGCTTCAAGCAAAAACATGAACGAAGGAACGAATAACCGAAGACTGACACACACCATTACAGGCTTGGCGGCGTGTTCAGGGACGGAGAGGAAAGGGAACGGAATGCATAACGTGACTGGGAATCACAGGCTAAAAACATTTAATAAGAATTTAACAGACCATGTTCAAACTAAAAGTACAGAAAGCAATAAAGCAGACAATAACACAGCAATAAACGCAGCACTGCAAATAATGGAAGTAACCCCTGAATGGGCCTGCATTAGTCCCGCCTGAATCGTAGGAGCACGCAGGGTTAATGTGTGGAAAAATGGAATGAAGCTTTGAGGCACACGAGCAGGCTTTCAGAGAGCAGAGGCTCTCACCCTTTATACACACCAGCTGCTGAACTAATGCAAGTTCCTTTATTTCCAAGGAATTACAGTCAGACACATTCATTCTCCACTTTCAAGTGTAAAAGGACCTGAAGGTCACGGGTGTGACGAAGTCAACTGGAAACATTCTAAAGCAAACGTTTTCTTAAACACAAATACTTCATCTGTCAGGAAAATACAGGGAAGCCACGTGGTTATAAGGAGCTTGGAGAAAAGCTGCTAATCTAGCAGTTACTGGTGACGCTTGTGTGGATGGAGCACAGGTACACCAGGAACAGTGTGGATGGAGCACAGGTACACCAGGAACAGTGTGGATGAAAAAAAGAAGCAAAGTTCATGTTGTCGTCAACAGAGGCAGACATTGTGTCTCACAGTGAGGCTGCTAGGATTCTCTGATTCACCCTTCAGGCCTGCGGCCAACTTGAGCACAAGAAGTCCCTGAAGGCCTAAAACAGGGGATTTAATGTTCTGAGGTTATTGGATTGCTGGTTGTACTGGCTATACTGGCTGACAACCGACTCAAAATGAAGATGACGTCCGTTTCTGGAGAGTAGGGAGGATTTAGACCGCTCGCATTCATTCACACACAATGCAGAAGGAAGAAGGGAAAAAAAAAGGATACGGTCAGTGCCAGGGAAGAGCGTCCGTCCAGTAAGAAGCTCAGCCATAATGCAGCCAACGGACCAGATATCCACTGAAACACACCACAGATTCTTCGTTCATGATCAAAAAATACAATTAAGGGTTAATAGAAGTCTCATGTATTCAAGTATTCTCTAAAACACTGCTTCTAAAAACTAGTCCTAGGGTCCCTCAACTGCTCCATTTTTTTCCTCTGTCCCAACACATTTTCACCAGATGTTTGGCCATTTGAATGGTTTTGTTAAGGAATGCTGGGTACTGGGACAGAGCACAAACATGGGCCATCTGGGGACGTCCTGAGAACTGCTGTGGGAAAACTGTCCTAAAGAGGCGACAGAATTGCATTACCCCTGAAAAAGGCTTGAAGACCTGTTTCCAGAGGGATCGTTTTGGGTACATGTTAAAAATGATCACAGCAAGATGAATAATTGGGAGGACATTATTTTAGATACAGTTCTGTGCAAAAGTTTTAGGCAGGTGTGAAAAAAGGCTGTAAACAGAACGCTTTCAGAAATATCAATAATGATTGTTCGTTTTGATCAGTTTACAAAACGCAAAGTGAGGAACAAAAGAAAAATCTAAATCAGATCAATATCTGGTGTTTCTACCTTTTACCTTCAGAGCAGCATCAGTTCTTCTAGCAACACTCTCACACAGTCAGGGATTCTGTAGGATTATAGTCGGTGTCTGATCAACCAGTTTTACCAAACAGGTACTGATGACCATCAACGTCACACGGAGGAGAAACAGTCATGTTTGGAACGACCGACCGGCCGAGTTCCTTCAGAAACCGTGTGCGAGTGTACCTAGAAGAACTGATGCTGTTTGGAAGGTGAAGGGTGGTCACACCAGATATTGATCTGATTTAGATTCTCTTTTGTTCATTCACTGCATTTTGTTGATTGATGAAGATAAATGATCAACACTTCCATTTCTGAAAGCGTTCTGTTTACAGCATTTTACACACCTGCCTAAAACATCTGCACAGTGGTGTGTGTGCAGAAAAATTGGAGCTGTAGATGATTCCAAGAAAAGTGAAAAACAAATCTTAAGGCAGATAACTAAAGCACTTTAAATAGCCAATCGATCACTGAACTACTCAGTGCTCCCAAAATACTGTCTAACTTAAAATATTTCAATCTGTGCTGTTTAGGTTGAAGAGGTGCTGGTCTAGTGGTGGTTCTTGTCTATGGATCTATGACTCAAGAGGTCCCAGGTTCAATCCCACCTCTGGCTCTACCACCACTGAGTCCCTGAGACCCTGAACCCTGAGTGTCTCCAGGGGGGACTGTCCCTGTAATCAGGACATGGACGTCTCTCTGGAGAAGAGCGTCTGATAAACGCTGCAAATGTAAATGTTTACGTGAAGGATTAAAATTTGATCAGGAGTCTCACAGCAGATCAGCAGTGCACTTGATCCTAACCTGTCATGTTGTAGTGCATCCAATTCAGCATGATCTCCGGGGCGCGGTACCATCGCGTGGCAACATAACCAGTCATCTCATCGTCCGTGTGTCTCGCGAGCCCAAAGTCCAGAATCTGTACCGAGCAAGTGGGAGAATCGGCCATAAAGTGAGAGAAACCTGCTTGCAAATTTATTACACTTAATCTCATCGCCTGTCTACAGGACTATAAACTCAACCAGGGTCAACGGGGGTTATTTAAGGTCAGCAAGGAATTAGCATAAACAGCACTATACCTTAAGCTCACAGTCTTCATTTACAGCCAGATTACTGGGCTTCAGATCCTGGAGAACATATAGATAGAGTATTAATACAAGCAGGGCTGGACAAACAGCAGTCATTAAACATTATGTCACAATGTGTTTTCAGTACATTGTCAGATCCAAAAAAAAAAGAAAAAAAACCAAAAAACACACAAATACATATATATTTGTATATATATAGTAATTACAGTCATCAGTTAAATGGCACTGATGCTGATCGGGGAGTTGGTTAAATGGGAAGAGACCTTGTGTGATTAGGGTGGCCCTTAGACCAGTGGGCTGTCCTCGGTTTTAAAGGGGACACAGCCTGCCGTCCACACCGTGAAAGGATTGTGAACAAACTGGCTGTTCTTCCACACTCATTGTGATTTTGGTGAGCGTGTTTAAATAAACTGAGCAGCAACAATATAAAGCGCAGTAACAGGTGAAGAGACGCTGATCATCACAGTACAACGGCACCTGTTCAGGGGAATAAACATTTTCCTACAGGCGAAGAGTGTTTAATATGGACGTGTTTGAAACAGGAAAAACGGGCAAGTTCCAAGGATCACTTATTCACCTACGGAATGAACCGAGACCAACTGGGCTGATACCACAGAAGAACTAATGAAGTACAAACTGCTGAAAAGGTTTATGCTGCGTATAAAAAAAAAGTGAAAGAAAGAAACATGTTGCTACACAGCAGTTAGAGCGTCCAAGCAACTATAACGAGCACACGATCCTCACAACTGGACCATGGAGGGCCAGATTCTCGTTTAAAAAGCCAGCCTGTGCAGCACTTACAGCCTGGACAGCAATAAAAATCTAAAAGCAGGATACTGACAAATCAATCGAGCCCTCCATTAATGTAGCAGCTCATTGTGTGGACTGCAGAAACTGTGAGGAGGTCATATAAAAGACAGACAGAAGAAAACAAGGTAAAAGAGAAAGAGGACTTACTCTGTGGATGATGTCTGCTGAGTGAATGTACTGAAGGGAGACAAAGAAACACAGATTTATTTCAGTGGAGGGACAAGTTAAAACAAAAACATTCAACTGAACTAATTTAACTGAAAGGTGTTCCGTTCTCCTGGAGGTGGGGCTCGATGGTGAGCGCCTGGTGGTCGGGCCTTCACCCATGGGGCCCAGCCGGGCACAGCCCGAAGAGGCAACGTGGGACCCCCTTCCCATGGGCTCACCACCTGTGGGAGGAGCCAAAGAGGTCGGTGTAGTGTGAGCTGGGAGGCGGCCGAAGACGGGAGCCTTGGCGGTCCAATCCTCAGCTGCAGAAGCTGGCTCTAGGGACGTGGAATGTCACCTCTCTGGTGGGGAAGGAGCCTGAGCTAGTGAGGTTGAGAAGTTCAGGCTAGATATAGTTGGACTCACCGGCTCGGGGCCAGTACATTGGGGTTTACCCCGGTAGATGAGAGGGTGGCGGCCCTCCGCCTTCGGGTTGGGGGACGGGTCCTTAGTGTTGTATGCGCTTATGCACCAAACAGCAGTCTGGACTACCCACCCTTTCTGGGGTCTCTGGAGGGGGCGCTAGAGAGCGTCCCTCCTGGTGACTCCATCGTTCTGCTGGGGGACTTCAATGCTCACGTGGGTAATGACAGTGACACCTGGAAGGGCGTAATTGGGAGGAATGGCCCCCCCGATCTGAACCAGAGCGGTGTTTTGTTATTGGACTTTTGTGCTCGTCACGGATTGTCCATAACGAACACCATGTTCAGGCATAAGGATGTCCACATGTGCACCTGGCACCAGGACACCCTAGGCCGCAGTTCAATGATCGACTTTGTGGTCGTGTCGTCGGACTTGCGGCCCCATGTCTTGGACACTCGGGTGAAGAGAGGGGCGGAGCTGCGAACTGATCATCACCTAGTGGTGAGTTGGCTTCGTTGGTGGGGGAGAATGCCGGTCAGGCCTGGTAGACCCAAACGTATTGTGAGGGTCTGCTGGGAATGTCTGGCAGAGTCCCCTGTCAGGACGAGCTTCAACTCCCACCTCCGGTAAAGCTTTAACCACGTGCCGGGGGAGGTGGGGGACATTGAGTCTGAATGGACTATGTTCCACGCCTCCATTATCGAGGCGGCTGACCGGAGCTGTGGCCGTAAGGTGGTTGGTGCCTGTTGCGGTGGCAACCCGAGAACCCGTTGGTGGACACCAGCGGTGAGGGAGGCCTTCAAGCTGAAGAAGGAGTCCTACCGGGCCTTTTTGGCCAGTGGGGCTCCGGAGGCAGCTGATAGGTACCGGCAGGCCAAGCGGAATGCGGCTTTGGTGGTTGCTGAGGCAAAAACTCGGGCGTGGGAGGAGTTTGGAGAGGCCATGGAGAAGGACTTCCAGACGGCTTCGAGGAGGTTCTGGTCCACCATTCGGCGTCTCAGGAGGGGAAAGCAGTGCTCGGTCAACACAGTGTATAGTGGGGATGGTGCGCTGCTGACCTCGACTCGGGACGTTGTGGGTCGGTGGGGGGAGTACTTCGAAGACCTCCTTAATTCCACCAACATGCCTTCCGAGGAGGAAGCAGAGCCTGGGGACATAGAGGTGGACTCTTCCATCTCTGGGGCCGAGGTTACCAAGGTGGTCAAAAAGCTCCTTGGTGGCAGGGCTCCGGGGGTGGATGAGATCCGCCCAGAGTTCCTCAAGGCTCTGGATGTTGTAGGACTGTCATGGCTGACATGCCTCTGCAACATCACATGGACATCGGGTACGGTGCCTCTGGATTGGCAGACTGGGGTGGTGGTCCCCCTCTTTAAGAAAGGGGACTGGAGGGTGTGTTCCAACTATCGAGGGATCACACTTCTCAGCCTCCCGGGGAAAGTCTATTCAGGGGTCCTGGAGAGGAGGGTCCGTCGGATAGTCAAACCTCGGATTCAGGAGGAGCAGTGTGGTTTCCGTCTGGGTCGCGGAACAGTGGACCAGCTCTACACCCTTAGCAGGGTCCTGGAGGGTGCATGGGAGTTTGTCCAACCAGTCTACATGTGCTTTGTGGACTTGGAGAAGGCATTCGACCATGTCCCTCGGGGAGTCCTGTGGGGGGGTACTCCGAGAGTATGGGGTATCGGATTCCCTGTTAAGGGCTGTCCGGTCCCTGTACCATGGTACAGTGCCATGGTCCTCAGCCGGAACAGGGTGGAGTGCCCTCTCAGGGTTGGGAGTGAGACCCTACCCCAAGTGGAGGAGTTTAAGTATCTCGGAATCTTGTTCACGAGTGAGGGTAAGATGGAGCGGGAGATCGACAGGCGGATCGGGGCAGCGTCTGCAGTGATGCGGGCTCTGCGTCGGTCCGTCATGGTGAAGAAGGAGCAGAGCCAAAAGGCAAAGCTCTCAATTTACCGGTCGATCTACGTTCCCACCCTCACCTATGGTCACGAGCTGTGGGTAGTGTCTGAAAGAACGAGATTGCGAATACAAGCGGCCGAAATGAGTTTCCTCCGCAGGGTGTCTGGACTCTCCCTTAGAGATAGGGTGAGAAGCTCAGCCATCCGGGAGGGGCTCAAAGTAGAGCCGCTGCTCCTCCGCTTCGAGAGGAGTCAGATGAGATGGCTGGGGCATCTGATTAGGATGCCCCCTGGACGCCTCCCTGGTGAGGTGTTCCGGGCACGTCCCACCAGAAAGAGACCCCGGGGAAGACCCAGGACACGCTGGAGAGACTATGTCTCTTGGCTGACCTGGGAACGCCTTGGGATCCGCCCGGAGGAGCTGGAAGAAGTGGCCGGAGAGAGGGAAGTCTGGGCAGCCCTGCTGGAGCTGCTGCCCCCGCGACCCGACCTCGGATAAGTGGAGGAGAATGGATGGATGGATGGTGTTCTGTTCTCTTTTAACATCAGCAATAGCAACAATGACAGATGTGCTTAAAATCATAAGTTACATTAACAGTGTGAGTCCAACATGAAAATCTGAGACGTGTGAGTCAGTCTGTCAAGGGCTTTTTCAAAAGCTACTAAAACCAACTTGCTAAAAATCTATTGTTCTTTGTGTTTATATACACTGCTCAAAAAAGTGAAAGGAACCCTTTTTAATGAGAGTTTAGTATGAGGTCAGTTAATCTGGTCAGTTAATCTGATGAAATTAACATCAGGGTCACTGAAGGGGCAACAATGAGACGACTCCAAACTCAGGAACGGCTCTGCAGGTGGAGACACAGACGTTTTGTCCCTCCTCGTCTGTTTTTGACAGCTTTTCAGTAGTTTTGTGTTTGACTCGGTTCAGTGTCCCCACTGGTAACATGAGGAGATACCGGGACCCTACAGAGGTCGTACAGCCAGTCCAACACCAGCAGGATGGGCCATCAATACGTGCCATCGCCAGAAGGCCTGCGGTGTCTCCCAGCACAGTCTCAGGAGCATGGAGGAGGTTCCAGGAGACAGGCAGTTACTCTAGGAGAGCTGGACAGGGCCGTCAGAGGTCCTTATCCCATCAGCAGGACCGGTATCTGCTCCTTTGTGGAAGGAGGAACAGGATGAGTACTGCCAGAGCCCTACAAAGTGACCTCCAACAGGCCACTGGCGTGAACATCTCTGACCAAACCATCAGAAACAGATTTCATGAGGGTGGCCTGAGGACCCGATGTTCTCTACTGGGCCCTGTGCTCACTGCTCGGCACCGTGGAGCTCGACTAGCGTTTTCCAGAGAACACCAGAATCGGCAGGTCCAGCACTGGAGCTCTGTGCTTTTCACAGAAGAGAGCAGGTTCAGTCTGAGCTCATAGGACAGACGTGAAAGCTGCGTTGATGCTGCGAGGTTACACCTCAGACTGTCCAGGAGCTCAGTGATGCCCTGGTCAGGATCTGGGAGGAGATACCCCAGGACACCACCCGTCATCTCATACAAGCACGTGGGGTCCATACAAACTACTGAGGACCATCCTGAGTTGCTGCAATGACAGAAAGCTTCCCAGAAGGATCAGGTTAACACTGTATTAGAGACACTGAGATTGTTTAACATCACTGTTCTGCGATACTGGAATAGTTTCAAAATCAGAACCGTGATGCCAACCATGTAACCGGACCTAATTAAACTGAAGTGGTCCAGTTTATTAAGGATCTTCTGAATATGAACAGCAAGGTGTGAGGGCTAACATCTCCACATGCTGAATGTGAGCATCCATGCCTTACAAGAAGTACCTGCTCAGGTGGGACACTGTAGACCAGTGACGTGACTTGCAAATGAAATGTAAACGTATCTTTAAACGCTCTTGAAGTTAAAGAACAGATAAGGCTGATTACAAGGTTGTGGGTTACAGCAGTGCCAGATTATTATTTACGAAGGATTAAGGAACAAGAAACCGACCTTGAGGCCACGTAAAATCTGATAGATGAGGAACTGCACATGGTCATCAGTCAGCTTCTGACATTTGACGATGTTGTTGAGGTCAGCCCCCATTAGGTGAGTCACCAGGTACCTGGTATTTAACAGAACCCACAATGACTCAGCAACAGTCGAAAAACGTTCAAAACAGGGATTCAGTCAAAACATGTCAATAAAAACCTGTCCATACAGAAAGGAAATCAAATGTTAATATACAATCACCTGTGCAATTATGTAATCACATGCACTACTGTCAAAAACATGTCTCATCAATAACTGCTGTTATTTTAATCAATAACGAGTTAGAGTGAACAGTGTTATCCTATAATCTCGACACTAAAAGGTATTTAAAAAGCATTTCATTTTATTTTAATTTTTATTTTTATTTTATTTTTGAGCACAGCAGGGAGGAACTACTAAATCAACAGATTGTATTAATGACATTCTTCGTTTTAATTTTATTATAATTCACTCGCTGGGCTCTACAGTTCTGGACACAAAATCTATTTTTGTGCATAGCTACTTACAAATAACTTCAACTCTTCAAGGTTCAAAGACGTGTCTAAATCAGCTCAAACCTAAACAAACCAGAAAACCTGGTCTCCTCCAAGCATATGTAGATGCATTTTATATATTTATAAATTATTATCACAATAAACACTCACAAACTATAAATTTGTCCCCCCAATGAACTGTTCTGTCCATTGAGTTGATAAAGTTTATAAAGAGTATCTAATCTTTAGTCTCCTCACTTCTCATGAGAACTCCAGAGTGTGTGTGTGTGTGTGTGTGTGTGTGTGTGTGTGTGTGTGTGTGTGTAATGTCAGGACAGAAACATATGAAAACAGCAAGACCAGCATAATGCTGTAAATCATATAAATTACATAATAGGCATATTATACTCTCTCTCTCACTCACACACACACACACACACACACACACACACACACACACACACACACACACACACACACACACACACACACACACACACACACACACACACACACACACACACACCTGCTTTGATGATAAAAAGTTCGGAGATGATTTAGAATGAAGGACCACTGTGGTGACCCGAGAAGGAACTCGATTTGCTCGATTAGGAATAGCAGAGCAATGCAAAGAGCAAGATGTGTTTGTGAGCACACACACATTATTTTTATTATTAATAAATAATAAGCCAATAAAACTCAAAATAAAAAAATAAAAGCCTAACCCTTAAAAAAAAAAAAAAAATTCAAACAAAAGAAAAACAACAGTAAAACCATGATGTCATAACAGACTGACGTCCAATCAGCTACGTGTTACTATGCTGCGGAGGTGTTTACTACACTGGCTGTTTACAGGCTCCGTCTTTGATCTAAATCTGGCTTTAAGACATGCAGTTGTCCAGCTGTCTGCAGTACAGACCAAACCCACGATGAACTTCACATTAACGACACCACACTGCCAAGCAATCCCACTACTGTCCCCTGCGTCCCTCCCCAAACAGTCCATCATCTCTTCCCATAACCCTCCAAACCGGAGCTTACTGCACATCTGAAAAAGTGCAAATGAAAGTCTGTTGCTATAGTAACTGTGGATATTCCCTGCACGTGTCTGCCCGTGATGTTCTGACTCCCTTTTCGATTGTCACATGGTGCAGATGCACATTCGGATCAGGACGGTCACTTAGTAACAATTTCACAAGAGCACCGAGGAGATTAACAACGCATCAAAGTAAAGCAGGGGCAGTTTCTATAATCAGCAATTAGGAGGTGGAAACACACACACACACACACACACACACACACACACAAAATACTAATCTGAGTCCTCACTGCCAAGTGGCAAGCAACTTGACTTCCTGTCAGCTGTGATCACTCTCCCCAGCCGCCCAAAACGGACCTCCTCTCGTCAGTCTGCCCAGTAACTGAGTGCGCTTACGCACGCGCACACACACACACACACACACACACACACACACACACGCCAAAGCAAGCATCCAAACACAAGGGCTGTGCAGTGGGATTCTGAGTCCGTCTCTAATTAAATGCCTTGTAGGATGAAATGGAATTTGTATAAACTCTTGTCAATTTTCATCCGTGTTGTTGGGAAGACAGGAAGACAGGAAGTTAGATGTAGTAAGTGCAGTTACATGTAAAACTGTAGTAATTTAATTGTACTGTACAACTTGACAGCATTTACGTAGTTAACAGGAAGCTAAAAAAATAAAATACAATAACAAAATTTAAAAAAATAAATAAATAAATGTAAAAATTTGTAACAAATTCTCAAAAATAAACCGAACCATTGAAGGTGTAAAATGACAAAAATCAAAAAGTCAGAAAGAAGGAGATGAAAATCCAAGGCGGCCTCATATCTGATCGCTAAGTGTGCGTTTGGATCAGAAGGCACGTCTTGCAGACCCCACAACCTTTTTCTCCCCTCGAGCTAAACTTGATGAAGCCACAGGATTCTGGTTCTGAGGAACTGGCAGCTGAAAGTTTCACTATTTCCAAGCAGAACCAAGAAACGAAGAGTGACGAGGAAACTGAGGACCAAACAAAACGCAGCGTGAACTCACACCCGCTTCAGGGTCAAACTGAACGAATCTCTAACCTTCTGCTCCATGGCTGCAGGTCACTCTGCCTTTCAGCGTCCAGCTCATCAATCGGAATCTAGTCTTCATTTCTAATTACTAATAGTCATCTTTGCAAATACAGTAACAGAAAAATGTATTCCAATTAGATTTGATTGATTTCAGGATGCACATTTATGAAGATATTAATAAAAGGCTTTCTCTCAGGAAGAGATCCAGCTCCACAGTGCAGGTGCAGTTATTCCCCAGCAGATAAGAATGTATTTACTCACACGTCATTAAATTCCTCTAGACTGGTGGCAGGCGTGAACACGTCCAAAAGTCCGATCACCTGAAACAAACAGAACATTCCGAATCACTTACAGATCCACCCAATCAGATCGGAGAGCAGGAGCTCAGGCCCTCGCAGTGGATCTGAATATATTTGAACTGACACAGCAGTAACATGTTACATAATGACCCAGTTCCCCAGTTCCGATACCGAGACTCACTTGCTCCAAGTGGAAACTAGCAGTCACCTAAAGGGAACCGTATCTGAATATATTACAGTGTCTATTTGATATGTATTTATACACACAGTATTTCTATTAAACCCAACTTTTTGAATGAACATTATGTGAATGGCTTTAAGTTCTCAGAAAGGAGTGAACTGCTTTGTCTGCTCACACACACTCCTGCAGCCCAGCACGGCTCTGAAAGACTAGACGACACTGGTGAGGAACCCGCTCCACACAGACCAATCACACTTCAACTTCAGGCCTCGAATAGCTTTGGCAGCTTTGTGATAAATTTTACAGAATTAATTGTTTACTAACCCAGAGTTGGACTATTCAGAACCAACCAAACTCAAAAAAAACCTCAAAAATCATTGCAAGGTCACAGCACAGCACACAGTGAACCTCAACCAAACTGGACCTCTGCATTTAACCCATAAAACACCATGCAGCAGTGGGCAGCTATTGAAAGCACCCGGGGAGCAGTGATGGGGACGGTACCTTGCTCAAGGGTACTTCAGGGCAACCACAATCCTCCGATGCAGGGGCGACTCCCTCACCACTAGACCACCGCCGCCCCGTACCCAACATTACACAACAATTCAAGCACAAGAAATCAGCACAGCAAACTACACTCAGGCCCAGCGTTGAGGGACGAGTCCGCGGATGGGAGGGCTGTGCGTCAGGGTCAGGGTCAGGGTCAGGACCAGGGTCAGGGTCAGGGTCAGGAGGTTTCCCTGAGGTGTCCTTGATCAAGGTACCTTCCCCATCACTGCCCCCAGGTGCTGGATGTCTGTCCCCTGCTGGGCGGTGTGTGTGTGTGTGTGTGTGTGTGTGTGTGTGTGTGTGTGTGTGTGTGTGTTAAATACAGAGGATGTGTTTGGTTGTGGTTCACTGTGTTCACAATGACTAATAGTCACTTTCACTTAATTAAAGCAAAACACAAACTTTGCAACAGGGTTACGATGGTGGAAGCTTCGAGCAACTGGAAAACATTTCTGTACGATTCAAACGTGCTAATCATCTCCAGCACTGGTCTATCATTAAACACAGGTTCTGTAGATCCTGCACAGCGGCAGTTCCGTGATCTTCAGATATTCCCAATACCAGAAAGGTTCTACACATTAAATATGAGCCTTTCCTTTCTTCTTCCACCAATGACCTTGACAGATTGAGCAGTTTGTTTAATGAAATGGGTCAACGCACTCGAACAGATAACTTTTACGCAGACGTTCATGAGAAATCGACAGAATTCCAAAGACTCTTCGCACCACCGTGTTAATATTCAGGCTCCGTTAAACCTGTAAATGCAAAACAGAAAAACCCTAAATTCTCTCTCAGGTATCGTCATTAGCCATGACTGACTTCTCCCTCGCTCACTCCCAGATTATTACCGTCCCATGAACAGCATTCAAAAAGCTCGCTCCATCCCGCCGCGTCAGGAAGACTCTCGGTCGAACAGTGGCTTCGTGTAGATTTGTGTGCACAGTTTCAAGATCGTGTCACCCGCTGGGACGCTGCGTTTTCTCCAGGAGTGTTTGTGTGTGAGCCTGCGCTTGTGTCTAAAAGGAAACCCCTCAATCTACAAGCAACCTGAATCATCCCGCTCTGTTCTCTCTATACACACACACACACACACACACACACACACACACACACACACAAAACCAACTCGTGGGTGGACACGACTGCAGCAGCTCTGCAGGACGGAAGTGGAAAAAATAACCATCAAACAGGTTCAAGTGATCACACAGTCTGAACCCGGCCCGTGTCTGCTCCCACAAAAACATGATGCAGCTTTAAAGTGAAAGTGACTCTTAGTCATTGGTTGTGAGTACACACACACACACACACACACACACACACACACACAGTCCAGTAGGGGGCAGACATATCCAGCACCCAGGGAGCAGAGATGGGGATGGTACTTTGATCAAAGGTACCGCAGGGGAACCTACTGGTCCAGGATACCTACTGGTTCAAACCCACTCAAATGCTGGGGCCTAGTACCTAAACACCAGGAAACCAGTGCCCCATGCAGTGGTTTTGAGGTTCTGCCTGCATCGTTCTGCACACAGAAAAGATTTTGTTTGTTGAATTGTGTGAATCAGGATCAGGACAGCAGACAATTAACCACTTACAACATGAGCAGCGGTTCAGCTACAAGATGCAGACTTCTGCACATCAGTGCTTCCAAAGCTGACTGCGTTTTCAATGAAGACATTCCAGTAACGCGCAGTGCTGCGCACCCTCGGTAGATACAGGCACGTTACCCGAGCAGGAATATCAAATATCAAATCAAATCAAATCAAAAATATCAACTCCAGCCACTAAAGGCAGGGCACACTGAGGCAGACATCTAAAAGATGCAGTTCTTTTTACAGAACATTTACATTTACGGCATTTATCAGACGCTCTTCTCCAGAGAGACGTCCATGTCCTGATTACAGGGACAGTCCCCCCTGGAGACACTCAGGGTTCAGGGTCTCAGGGACCCAGTGGTGGTAGTGCTGGAGGTGGGATTCCAACCTGGGACCTCTTGATCCACAGGTCCATAGACAGGTACCACCACTAGACCACCGGACCACTTTCTTCTTGTGCTTGGTTATAACTGCTGATTTATATGTGATTTATATAATATGCCAAATCCCTGAAATTATTTTAAGAATTTAAATTTCAATATCAGGGATAAAGAAATATACATTTCTAATTCCCATCACTTTTCAGTTCCTGGTTTTAAAATCTGTTTTGAGACGTATCGACACCAACCAAGGCCTCGGTTCCAGAAGCAGACTTGTTGAGGCTTCTTAAGGGTTTGAGGAAACAGATCATATTTGAAACAGATGATAAACAACTGAAAAAAATGAATAGAATTGAACATACTGGAACAATAATTGTTGCCAAAGAAATCTGAAAGTTTAGGCAATGCTGAAGAAGTTGTACTAAAATGCTTTTTTTTTTTTTGATCTGCAGCATCAGTGTGTGAACGGCTGAGATCGAGGAGGACTCTCCGTGTGGTTCAAGCACTGCTTTATAACTTTTTCAGTTTAGAGAATATTTTGGTAAGTTTTCTGGTTTGCAGTTTCAACAATTAGAACAATATTTCCAATATTAACAAATTATTTCCCCAGATTATCCTGGTGTGTCCATAATCTCTCTTTTTCACTCCAATCTGCTCCAGACCAGTGAGGGCCCTCCTGATCATGAATTATAAATATGAAAAGATTCCAACAGAATATTGTAGTGTGCTTGGACATCAGTGCTCTAGTGTAAGTTCTGATGTCATGCAAGGAAGAGCGCCAACCAATGAAGGTTGAGCTGAATCAGACCCATCAGCATGTGCAGAGCAAGTCCTAAAAAAGATGTTCTAGAAATCCAGAGGTTTTGAGAAATCTGAACTACTGGTCTGGACTGCTTCTGGTCCTTGCTCTAAAAGCCATTTCACCCAGAGCAGGTCGTGTAGGGACATTTCTGAATAAGAACAATCAACACCTTTGTGTGGGGTTTTCAAAATCACTTCCTAAGCCTCGCAGCGTGGACCAGGCGTCAGGTGACTTACTGTTCGGATCGCGGCTGGGAGAGACGACACGAGGAAGAAATACTTACGTTCTCGTGCTTCATGTGCTTGAGCAGCCGCAGCTCTCGGTACGTGCGCTTGGCATGGATGATGGACTGGAAGGGCCGAGACAGTTTCTTCACAGCGACCTTCAGACCTGTTTTGACGTCATACGCGGAGCTGTGGAGAAGAACACAACATCAAAACCCTTATCAGGACCGTCACTGTTCAGAACAGCAAACAATCAAGACAACTCGCTCTCAGAAACAAGGTCATTCTGAACGTGTTTGATGAGAGCAGCGTAAAATAAACCTGCACAATTAAACAGATGGAAGCTCCGGAGCAGCGCCAGGAAACATCATACACACAGCAGACAAAACATTAGTTTACTATTCAAACTGTCTGCAGAGGAAGCAGAACGAATCTTCTGTTTGTTTCCTAACTGAACTCCTCACACCTGCTAAGACTTCAGTAGTGCACTCTTGCAGCAGAAGGTATCTGGAATCAGATTCCCTGTTTTTACAAACAGCCCATAATAAGCTATTGCAAGAAACACTGCATGTTAAAATGGTTGAGATCGCAGCTCAGAGTGACACTGTTCATAGAGATCCATAAAACCAGTTATCTGAGCAGCTCAAAGGCTCTAAACCAGGGGTCACCAACATGGAGCCCGCAGGCCCCAGGACGCCCCAAGGACCGCATGAGTCGCCCGCGGAGCCGCTCTCAAAACAGCACAAGTCACCAGCGAGCAGCGTCTGAAACGGAACGTTATCCTGTTTCTGTTCTTCTTTTTTAGCATTTCAAGCATTTAAAACACGTTTATTAAACATGAAGTTCAAGTTTAGGTACCTGGTAGCCCTTCGTACAGCTCAGTACCCCTGAAGTAGCTCTCAGCTCTCAGAAAGGTTGGAGACCCCTGATCTAAAAGCTTCCGCTCTAAACCAGAAGAACCAGAACTACAGGCCAACTATCATTAATAAAATATTTAAGGCGACACAATGGCCCAACGGTGGACTGGGATTGTGTGTGTATGTTCTGTACGCCCGTCCTGCTCTGCACGTGATGTCCAGGGTTCTTCTTGACCGGTCTGGATGAGGCTGGGATGGGGGTCCCTGAGACCACAGTAAGGATAAGTGATGATGGATTAACGAACCCCAACCCGACTTCGCCGTTCTCTTTCATTGGTTAGAGATCTTAGTGAGCTTGATATTCTCAAGTTTTCAGTGTCTGGAAATTTCAGTGATCCTTCACATCAACCCGTAACGTTAAAAGTGTTTCTTTCATTCTGTCATTTGAACAACAAATTTAAAAAAACTTGGTGTGTTTGTTTTAAGGGTTTATTGAGTTTCAAATTGTTAAACTTCATTTATCCTGAAAATTAATCCCCTCGTGGTAAAATCACATGGTTTAATATTGCATTATTAATGATTATTTTAAAAAGGGGGGGAAAGTGAAAGTGACTATTCTCATCATTGCGAGGTCACAGCACAGCACACAGTGAACCACAACCAAACTGGACCTCTGCATTTAACCCATGCACAGACACTCACCGTGCAGCAGTGGGCAGCTATTGAAAGCGCCCGGGGAGCAGTGACGGGGACGGCACCTTGCTCAAGGGTACCTGAGGGCAACTTATTGGGAAGAGGTTCGAACCCCCCCCCCATCTTCCGATCATGCGGCCACCGCTGCCCATAATGAGGTTTTATTAATTATTATTATTAATATTGTATTACTGGGTGATCACCTTCACGGGTAAATGAAATGTCTGGGCGCTAAAAACACTTTCTGTTTTTCGTCCATTTTCTAAAGGACACAATGAATGTGGAAATATTTGGATATCATATTCATTTAGATTTCTCCTCGAGCCTCTGGGCCTGCAGCAGGACCAGCGATTCAGCATCACTGACGTCGGGCGCCGAGCTCGAGATCAATTCAGGCCCAACAGAGTTTGAACACCAGCTAGAATTAAAGAGGGAAGCATGTTCCGATTTTTTATCTTTGGTTATGTTTACAAGCTAAAGAAATACATTTTAGGAATTTAGTCCAAACACATTTATTGCTGTATTTTTTTCCCAGTTTCCTGTGTGTTACAGTTGCAAAGATACAGAACATTAAAAATATCATTACATCCAAAGCAGTGGCACTCCTGAAGTGTGTGAGGCAGGCCTGTGCAGTGACTGAGGCTGCGGACGGATCATTCCCGGAGCTGAGCCCCAGTCAGAGCTTCAGCAGCTGAACTGCAGCTCCGTTCTCTCTCGTTTGCTGCAGGTTCCTTTAAGAAAAACGAAGCTCATGCAAAGCTCCCCCGCCCAGCCAAATCACGTTTCGGTGCTCTTTCAGAACAATGGCTCTGCAGTTACCATGGCAGTTTGGACTGGTGTGGTCAAACTGTGAGTGAATAGGGATTCCAGGAAGTGCAACTAGGCCAGTTCTTGCAGACGAACAGAAACAAAAGCACAAGCTCCATTAGCATTCCCCAAAGAACACACTTCACCACACTGTCTGCCAAACGCACACGTCCAACAGGCCTCCGAGAAGCATTACTGCAAACCAAACCACATGACCCGGCAACGGCAAAGAGGTCTGCTCAGACGGAGGCCGTAAGAAAAACACCGCTGCGCAGGTTACAACACAACCCGTGTGGTTAAGAACGTTCAGGCACCCGAGGCCTATCAGATATCAAATATGGCACTGCAACAGGAAACTGAAGCAAAAACACACGTAAACAAGAAACAAAGTCATCACACTAATCCGCCAGCTTAGCAGAGTGTACGGAGAGCGAACAGAGCGCACTGTGTTTAACAGACGGCGCTCATTTCCACACCCAAAGAACAGCAGCAACGCCGTCCTGGTCCGACTCCTGCTTCCTGCCGTTCCTCCTTCTTCCTTACAGAAGACTTTAAGCATGACTCAGAGGAGCCTCACCGGATGGAATAATCCCTCTCCAATTCCCTCTGGGGTGTGGTGCTGACAGGAGATAACTTCTACAAGCATCAGAACCAAGAACGAGTGTCAAATCATGCCCGACACCAGGACGTGGGCACTCCTCGGGGTGCGCCAGAAATAAAATTCATGCTCATGTAAACCACAAGCCTGGACATCACATCAGCCCAGGCCTGCTGGCCCTTCTTCTAAAGCGAAGCCTCGTTAAAAGCGCACGCTGGACTGCTGGTGTTCGTGAAGAACTCGTGCGTGAGGTTGTGCAGCTCATGAATGCTCGTTTTGCAGGGTTGTTTAATTTAACTGGCCTGAACCGATGATGCCAATACAAGAGTCACTCGGGCAATTTTTGTCTTTGAATTATTTCACATGCAGGCGTGTTTTATTTTTTAAAAAAGCAAATTTCTAACTCGTTTCAGCGTTAATACACGGCGTTCAGTATCGGGGGTTAGTTCAGCCAAATGTACAGCTTTGGCCAAAAAACAAGGACGCTCCTTTTAATGAATAAAGCCTTTCTGCTCTGTGAATATTTACACTGTGTAAAGTTTCTTTTGGCGCCATTTTACAAAGAGAACAGAACAGTAACCCTAACAAACTGAGCCAAGACCGAAGGCAGGCTTTTACACAGATACGCCCCAGACATGGTGCATGAATGTTCCTGATAAGCTTGTCAAGAAAAAAAAAGAACCAATGATTAACTGCCGTTTTAAATATCTGTAAATCCCACTTCACTTTCAAATATAACTTCCGAGCCCACAGCGGCCACATCTGCACATCTTTTTAATCAATCAAGAGAACCTTTGTAAAAATATGAGTGAACTCTCGTGCAAGCATTCATGTGCAGAACAGCAAAAGCAACTTAGACTCAAACACACTATTATTTCACAGCTCGCTCCAAATGTGCACACTGCTCCCTGACCGGGAGTCTGCCTGTTACTGCAAACGTACATGTGGTCTGATACTGTGATTTGGAAATAATACTGATTTTGCATCAATAATTTTATCCAGCTGTGTCTGAAGACATGATGACCTGTGGCACATGAAGCTGGGTGTGCACAACAGTTTGGAAAGTGTGAGTCAAATTGCAATCGTGAAACTTGGTAAACCACCAGGGCCCGAGGGACAGCTCCCATTTCCTAATCTAGGCAGGAGGCACCGTTACACGGTAGTCAGCCAAGCTCTTGAGATGTGAGGTTCTGCAGACAAGAACCAGCAGATGTAGGTTTATGCAGGAAACGGGGTAACAGTTGCCTTTGTTATACATTTCATTTCTGAAGGAGACTGCTGAGAGCTGTAAATGTAAAGCAACCCTCCTGGATCTGCTGCAGCGAGTGAAAGTGAAAGTGACAACCCTCGTCATTGCGAGGTCACAGCACTGCACACCATAAACCACAACGAAACTGGACCTCTGCATTTAACCCATGCACACAAACACCGTGCAGCAGTGGGCAGCTATTAAAAGCGCCCGGGGAGCAGCGACGGGGACAGTACCTTGCTCAGGGGTACCTCAGGGCAACCTACTTGTGAGGGAATCGAACCCACAATCTTCCAATGCGGGGCGACTCCCTAACCACTAGGCCACCGCTGCCCCGCGTGCCAAGCAAATCAAGGAAATTAGCCTCTACAACAAACCTTTGAACACCAGGCCACCTCAGATGATCCGCTCGATTACAAGAAGAAGAAAAATGCCAGGAATATCTTTGAATGCCCTTTGTTCAACACTGGCAACTCCACGAGAACCTGCTGCCAGAACGAAGTGAAAATCCCCTAAAGTTCCTGCAAATGCAGCACAAATTTGGCCAGATGGTCCTGGCTCACGATCAAGAGAACGATTACCTCCGAATTTCCCGTCTGCTGCCGTCTGTGAAGACTCACTTATGAACGTTCAGTCTACAGCGCTGCCCATGGCTTTGAAAGTGGAAATCCTGACCCTCATTTACAATGAACTACACCTGCATGAGAACGTTTCTCCAAGACTACATCTTTACTTTGCCTTCCCTGTTCAGGGATAAACAGGCCCCTCTCTCCTAACTCCAAGGTTGAGCAAGAACTGCACGTTCCCTTTAAGAACCTGCTTTGACTGGTCTGGTCTCAGTGTCAGGCTTTTACAGCAGTTAAGGTAAAGAACATTCCAAGGCAGCAGTTCCACAACAACCCCACGTTATCCGAGGAGCCCACTGTCTGCTTTAATGTGTCTTCACAATGATTCTGCTCTGCAAGCCTGAGGGGAAACGCAGCATGTGGTCCAACATGGCAAAACGCATTCTTTTAACTCTGAAAGTAACTTCACGGCACACTCCCGCCCAACCCCGACCCCGAAAATAGCCTCTGGAAACAGGGTGCCCCAGTAAGGAGGACACACACAAAAAGCACACACTGTGATGATATTGTAACATATTGTGGAATCACAAACACTCTGCGTGCCGACGTGATGTGAGATAATTAAAAGGTGGTGTGGAACGAATCATTTCATCTTCTGCAAAACTGCATGCATTCGTTGCATGCCAAAGCCTTGATTCATCTAAACACCCACAGACCACTCATCTGGAACGTCTGAGATCGGTCAGGACGCTCGCGGCACACAATACCAAAAGTGAGCAAAGAGCTAGAGGCTCATCTGAACACCAGACCCTTCCGCAATATGAATACAGCCCAAGCTGTGCAGATCCTGAAATCACCAGAAGGAACCAGAGTGTGCTGACAGCCCCAGATCAAAATGTAGCTCCTTGAAAAGGAACAAGGTGCTCCACTTCATGGTCATTCGTTCACTTGTGAAGGGAATAATTTACCTAGAATGAGCCAAAGGCACTGCCAGCTATTTATTCTTCAAAGGTCCTGCTGGAACAGGATGCTCCTGCTTGTTAAAGCACTGTCCAGGAAACTCTGAGCAGCGAGCCATTTGAACCCTGCCGAGGGATTCCTGTGATTCCTGTGTCGGCAGCTTGGCCCTGACGGCCGTGTGACCCAGGCTGGTTGTAAAAGGCACGAGGATCCAAATGGGACACCTACAGAAGATCAGCAGTCAGAGTATTTAGTTTGATCTAAGTGGCAACAGCTCAAGGCAGATAATACGAGCCTGCTGAGCACATGCATGTTCATACATGCGTTAGACCTGCTCACCGGAGTTTCCCGTCGGAGTTGTTCTGCAGACCCCGTCACCAGCCACACGGGACAAAAACTAATCTGCCATTAAACGATTGAAACCTTCAGGCTCTGCAGCACTTTCTCGTCTTTAGCCAAACTAACGTTTTCCACGTTTTGCACTGGGATCTGGCCTGAAGCCTCCTCAACAGCAGAAGCTGCAGAAGATCTGCCTTCACAAGGCCGAGGCAGAGCTCTGCAGATAAAAACAGGCCTTGTGGACTGGGCTGCCCCCATCTTGCATGACTAACCAGCAGTGAGGAGTCCACCTAATCCTGGAAGTGTGAGTCAGAGCAGCCACGATGGGTGACATCATTCTGTCCGGCCCTTCTAACCACAGCGTGCAGGGCCAGCAGGACCAGCAGGACTCCTCTCCATACACTGGAGCACGTGACACGGCTCAACGCATGGATTACAGTAAAACATTAAGGGCTGCACTTCACGACGCATGCGCGGTTAGGGTTCATCGCCGAAGTTCCTGTGACCTGGTCCTAAGCTACCCGACGAGCTCTGCAGTTCACGCACACACGAGTGTCAGTGTGGAGGAACCTCCCTCAGTGCAAACTACAGGCCCGGGACTCGAACCCACAACCCTTCGGATCGCAGGCTCCCAGCGCACGTGACCAAAACACACGTTCTCTCACAAGGTCTGCAAAAGGGTCAGAGCGAGGCCTCGGACTCCCGTTAGTGCCAGATCAGCCCGCCCCGGGGGTTTACAGGGGCAGAACAGCCCAACTCCTGCAGCTGCAGGGCGGACAGACAGACAGACAGACAGACAGACAGCGGCTCCTCCAGCGGGACGCATGAAGTTCGGGGACAGACTCGCTCTCGGGGACGCGCGGCAGAAACTGGAGGACAGGAAAGCGTCACGCAACGTGCAGGACAAACTTCAGGGCATGCGCGTGCACGCCAGGGGTTTAGCAAGAGGTCGCGCGCTCACTGTTATGCAATGGAGGTTGTGCAAAGAAAGAACGAAATAAACAAAATAAATTTACCACACGGATCCGTACGCCCCCGAGCCGACCGGGGACAGGTTCTGGTATCTTTCCGGGACCTCCCATATCGTTTTGTTGAGCTCCTGCCGATAGAAAGTGGGTCTCTCCTTCTGGGACATTCCCTTCTCTCCTCCCTCTCCCCCTCTCTCTCTCTCTGTCTCTCTCTGTCTGTCTGTCTGTCCTTCTCTGCAACAACAAGCCCCAAAACAAACTCCTGCTCCCCGCGGTGAGATCAGCAGCAGCACACACCGAACCCTCGATCATAAAGTCCTGCTCTCTCTCTCTCTCTCTCTCTCTCTCTCTCTCTCTCTCCGCCGCGGGCTGTTTTTCCTGCCCCTGTGCCGCGTTCACCAACACCAAACGTGCCTCGCCGCGTGGTCACCAATGAATCACTGAATCGATTCCCAGGTCCGGGTTGAACTTACACGGTTCCGGGCGGGCTGTCCTTTCTGATATGGAGTTTCGACAAATAAGCCTAAAATGTAACCCAAAAGGAAACACTTTCGACGGGTAGCTTGGAAAGTCATGTCCCGTCTTTTGGAACAGCGCGTCTTGCTCTGTGACTTGTTTGCAAGAGATCCGAACAGTGTTTCAGAACGCCTGTTGAACACGTGACCAATGAGAATCACTGCGTTCGACACTGTGTCGGAACAGTGACTCGGTACACACCGCGGCGAGGAGTCACGTGTTCGGATGGAGGCGATTCCCGAAACTCCGAAATCTCGTCCCGGCGCGAGACAGCGGCACCGTCACCTGCCTCAGTCAAACCCTCGAAACAGGCTGGAGTTTCTGAATAAAACTTTCGTGAGATCACGTTAGACGTTTCTCACCTGTCTGTCCGTCTGGCTAAGAGATGCTGTTTGTAAAAAAAAGCCCAATTATTAACATCAAATTTAACCCTCGAAGTCCTAATGATCCGTGGATAAAACTGAATTGTAAGGTTTAGAAACACATCATCACATCTCATGTTTTCGCCTCATCCCGCAGAGAACATATATATTTACCCTGACTGTATTCAACAACCCATCCGGATATTCTTAAATCGGTAGAACATGAATGTAAAGCAGAACGGCCCTTTTAAACGATCTGCAACGCTTGCCGGCGGTTGAACGAGCTGCAGGTTCTCGATCTCGCGTGAAGTCGCGTGACTTGTTTGAACAGAAACAATGCGCAGCGGCCGGAGATTTAGATACACGCTCTCCCTGACTGAGAAAACTCTAAATACTTTAGAAAAATTTCCCCCAATTCAGTCATAAAACACGATCCAGTTTCTTCTAGTACAAATAACCCAAGACATTGTAGGAACTGTTTAATTCTCTTTTCATTCCGCCAAAGTGTCGGCGGTTCAGTGGTAGAGGAAACAGGACTACAACTCCCAAACTCACAATCGCGCCTGTAAATCTCAACTCGACTGCCACCTCGTGGCTGTGGAGTGCAACTAACGATCAGAATGTTCTTTCTAATTTAAAGTGAAAGTGAAAGTGACAACCCTCGTCATTGCGAGGTCACGGCACAGCACACATGAACCACAACGAAATTGGACCTCTGCATTTAACCCATGCACACTCAAACCCGTGCAGCAGTGGGCAGCTATTGAAAGCGCCCGGGGAGCAGTGATGGGGACGGCACCTTGCTCAAGGGTACCTCAGGGCAACCTATTGGGAAGGGGTTTGAACCCCTGATCCTCCGATCATGCGGCTAACGCCCGAACCACTAGTGTGCTTGGAGTGTAATATTCTTGAAGTCTTTTGGTTCAAAATCCACGTGTCCCTCTGGTGATTAGGGAAATATGAAAATCCCTCAATCTTTTGTCTTTGTATATGTCTACACAGTGCAACAACTACACAACAACTACACAACAGTGTTGTTGTTGCACTGTCTGTCTTATGTCCCGTCTTGTGTCTTGTCTTGTGTGTAGCACCAGGGTCCTGGAGGAATGTTATTTCTTTCACTGCGTACTGTGTATACGGTTGAAATGACAATAAAATCTGACTTGACTTGACTCGATGTCTTAGATACCAAAATAATACAAAAAATAATAAATACAAAATTAAACCGTATGTGAAGGATTAAATGGATAAATAAGCAAGTTAAGTCAGAATTAATCAACAAAATATGATAATTATTTAAAAATAGTTTGTATGGGCCAGTGGGGCTCCGGAGGCAGCTGATAGGTACCGGCAGGCCAAGCGGAATGCGGCTCTGGTGGTTGCTGAGGCAAAAACTCGGGCGTGGGAGGAGTTTGGAGAGGCCATGGAGAAGGACTTCCAAATGGCTTTGAGGAAATTCTGGTTCACCATCCGGCATCTCAGGAGGGGAAAGCAGTGCACAGTCAACACAGTGTATAGTGGGGATGGTGCGCTGCTGACCTCAACTCGGGACGTTGTGGGTCGGTGGGGGGAGTACTTCGAAGACCTCCTTAATTCCACCAACATGCCTTCCGAGGAGGAAGCAGAGCCTGGGGACATAGAGGTGGACTCTTCCATCTCTGGGGCCGAGGTTACCAAGGTGGTCAAAAAGCTCCTTGGTGGCAGGGCTCCGGGGGTGGATGAGATCCGCCCAGAGTTCCTCAAGGCTCTGGATGTTGTAGGACTGTCATGGCTGACATGCCTCTGCAACATCACATGGACATCGGGGACGGTGCCTCTGGATTGGCAAACCGGGGTGGTGGTCCCCCTCTTTTAGAAAGGGGACTGGAGGGTGTGTTCCAACTATAGAGGGATCACACTTCTCAGCCTCCCGGGGAAAGTCTATTCAGGGGTCCTGGAAAGGAGGGTCCGTCGGATAGTCGAACCTCAGATCCAGGAGGAGCAATGTGGTTTTCGTCCAGGTCGCGGAACAGTGGACCAGCTCTACACCCTTAGCAGGGTCCTGGAGGGTGCATGGGAGTTTGCCCAACCAGTTTACATGTGCTTTGTGGACTTGGAGAAGGCATTCGACCGTGTCCCTCGGGGGCTCCTGTGGGGGGTACTCCGGGAGTATGGGGTATCGGATTCCCTGTTAAGGGCTGTCCGGTCCCTGTACAACCGGTGTCAGAGCTTGGTCCGCATTGCCGGCAGTAAGTCGGACCTGTTCCCGGTGAGGGTTGGACTCCGCCAGGGCTGCCCTTTGTCACCGATCCTGTTCATAATTTTTATGGACAGGATTTCTAGGCGCAGCCAGGGCGTTGAGGGGGTCCGGTTTGGTGGGCTCAGGATTGGGTCACTGCTTTTTGCAGATGACTTTGTCCTGTTGGCCTCATCATGCCGTGACCTTCAGCACTCTCTGGATCGGTTCGCAGCCGAGTGCGAAGCGGCTGGGATGAGAATCAGCACCTCCAAATCTGAGGCCATGGTCCTCAGTCGGAAAAGGGTGGAATGCCCTCTCAGGATTGGGAGTGAGACCTTGCCCCAAGTGGAGGAGTTTAAGTATCTTGGGATCTTGTTCACGAGTGAGGGTAAAATGGAGCGGGAGATCGACAGGCGGATCGGGGCAGCTTCTGCAGTGATGCGGGCTCTGCATCGGTCCGTCATGGTGAAGAAGGAGCCGAGCCAAAAGGCAAAGCTCTCAATTTACCGGTCGATCTACGTTCCCACCCTCACCTATAGTCACGAGCTGTGGGTAGTGACCAAAAGAACGAAATCGCGAATACAAGCGGCCGAAATGAGTTTCCTCCACAGGGTGTCTGGGCTCTCCCTTAGAGATAGGGTGAGAAGCTCAGCCATCCGGGAGGGGCTCAAAGTAGAGCCGCTGCTCCTCCGCATCGAGAGGAGTCAGATGAGGTGGCTCGGGCATCTGATTAGGATGCCCCCTGGACGCCTCCCTGGTGAGGTGTTCCGGGCACGTCCCACCAGAAAGAGACCCCGGGGAAGACCCAGGACACGCTGGAGAGACTATGTCTCTCGGCTGGCCTGGGAACGCCTTGGGATCCGCCCGGAGGAGCTGGAAGAAGTGGCCGGGGAGAGGGAAGTCTGGGCATCCCTGCTGGAGCTGCTGCCCCCGCGACCCGACCTCGGATAAGCGGAAGAAAATGGATGGATGGATGGATAGTTTGTATGTCTTATGAATGCCTTCTGAAATCAGAAGATTAAATTAAACCATTCGTTTTAATCCTTTTGGCAATCGACTTATGGATCAGCATTAGAAACCGTTGACTGACAGATCTGATTATATTGTGGTACAACCATAACATTTATAAATAAATGATTAAATAAACAATCTTTATTTATAAATTATTTGGAATTAAATTAGTGATCTTTTAAAATTCTTTACAGTTATTTACATTACATTTACATTTACGGCATTTAGCAGACGCTCTTATCCAGAGTGACTTACATGTCCTAATTACAGGGACAGTCCCCCTGGAGCAACTCAGGGTTCAGGGTCTTGCTCAAGGACCCAGTGGTGGTAGTGCCAGAGGTGGGATTCGAACCTGGGACCTCTTGAGCCATAGTTCCGTAGGCAAGTATCCTACCACTGGACCACCACCACCGCCAGTTATTGATCATTTCTTATTAAAATAATTTATTTTATTGACATTTTGTAACTCCTCTTGCAGTTGTAATGGACAGGTTGACGGACGAGGTTAGACAGGAGTCTCCGTGGACGATGATGTTTGCTGATGATATTGTGATCTGCAGCGAGAGTAGGGAGCAGCTTGAGGAGAACCTGGAGAGATGGAGATCTGCTCTAGAGAGGAGAGGAATGAAAGTGAATAGGTCAAACAAAGAATACATGAGGGTGAATGAACGTGAGGACAGTGCAGTGGTGAGGATGGAGGGAGTAGAGGAGGTGAAGGGGGAGGAGTTTAAATACTCGGGGTGGACAGTTCAGAGTAACGGTGAGTGTGGAAGAGAGGAGAAGAAGAGAGTGCAGGCAGGTTGGAATGGGTGGAGAAGAGTGACAGGAGTGATCTGTGACAGACGGGAACCAACAATAGGCGGAGCTGGAGGTGTCAGGGTTAAAGATGCTGAGATGTTCGTTGGGTGTGATGAGGATGGACAGGATTAGAAATGAGTATATCACTTACTCTGTACGCTGAAACCAGGAAGTAATTAAGGTGCGAATTGGTAGGAGTGGCCTTTTTCCCACTCAGCACTTAAAGAGGGAACAGTCCGTGGATGTAGTAATTTTCAAGGTTCTGATCACATCCTAACTTAAGTATATACTCTCTGTATTCTCTCTCCCTTTACCGTCTGCCACTATGTACCTACAGATACCCGTCCTTATATCTTGTCGACCATACCGGTACGCTTATAACCATAGAGGGAGAAACCTCAGTAATCTCTCTCAGATTGATCTATCCCCACAGTCTCTCACCCAGGTCTGCGGCGGACTATGGAACTGTCAATCTGCAATACAGAAAGCAGACTCAATCTCTGGACTAGCATCTCTCCACTCGTTCGACTTCATGGCTCTCACAGAAACATGGATCACACCTGAGAACACCGCCACACAGCGCTGTCCTCTGCCTTCACCTTCTTCCACACCCCACGCCCTGTGGGCAGGGGGGGAGGTACAGGTTTGCTCCTATCACGTAAATGGTGCTTTATGCCTCTCAGTTGATAGCACCTCAATATTTCCTCCTTCGAATTCCATGCTGTTACTGTAACCTATCCTGTTAAGCTTCACATCATTGTCCTCTGTCGTCCCCCAGGCTTACTTGGCAACCTTGTCGATGAGCTAGATGTCCTCCTAAGTTTGCTCCCGGATGACAACTCTCCAATGATCCTTCTTGGAGACTTCAACCTACCAGGAGATAAGACCCATACATTTACATTTACATTTACATTTACATTTACATTTACGGCATTTAGCAGATGCTCTTATCCAGAGCGACTTAAAACAGTGCTTTATTTCCACAATCGATCGTCATCTTGGTAACCAGCACAGATCAGAACTGTTGATTAGCTAGTACCACCTAAGTAACAGACTAAGAGCTCTTAAAACAAGTATACATCATAAAACTTTTTTTTTTTTTTTTTTTTTGAGAGGAGGAGCAGGGGTGGGAAGTAGGAAAGAGTAGAGATTTTTGGAAAGAAAGAGTAAGGGTAGGAGAGTGGATGGTTGGGAGGGATTAGTCCCTCAGAAATTCTGTGAACAGGTAGGTCTTCAATCTACGTTTGAAGACAGCGAGAGACTCCGCAGTTCTGACCAACAGGGGGAGCTCGTTCCACCACTGAGGGGCCAGAACTGAGTCTTGATGCGTGTCTTCCTCTGTTTTTTTAAAACGGCACACTCAACTGAAATGGTTCTACTGGCTGTCACTCATGAACTCCATGCTGCAAGATCTAGCATCCTGTCCTCCGTCTTGATTCTCCTTGATCTCTCGGCGGCCTTTGACACAGTGAACCACCGGATCCTCCTGACCACTCTCTCCAACCTGGGGATTGCTGGTACTGCCTGGCAGTGGTTCTCCTCATACCTACAGGATCGACAGTACAAAGTGTCATGGCAGGGCCATCGGTCCACTCCACGAAAATTGACAACTGGCGTTCCCCAAGGATCTGTCCTCGGTCCCCTTCTATTTTCTCTATATACTGGCTCTCTGGGGAAGGTCATACTCTCTCATGGCTTCTCCTACCATTCTTATGCAGACGACACCTAACTTATCCTCTCTTTTCCCTCCTACGATCAACAGGTCTCTACCCGAATCTCTAACTGCCTGGCTGACATCTCCGCATGGATGACAGCCCACCACCTCAAGCTCAACCCTAACAAGACTGAGCTTCTCTACCTGGAAGGCCATCAAACACTGCTCGTCTTGAACCCCCACCGTTGAAAAAAAGAGAAAGACAAGCATCAAGACTCTTCTCAGTTCTGGCCCCTCAGTGGTGGAACGAACTCCCCCTGATGGTCAGAACTGAGTCCCTTGCTGTCTTCAAACGTCGATTAAAGACCCACCTGTCCATGGAATTTCTCAGGGAATAATCCTCCCAAACCATCTACTCTCCTACCCCTGCTCCTTCTTTCCTTAAACCTCTACTCTCTCTTTCCTGTCCAAAAAAAAAAAAAAGTGTGTAGTGTATATAATAGTCACAAGGGCACTTAGTTTGTTCTTAGGCGGTACTAGCTAATCAGCAGTTACTGATCTGTGCTGGTTAACAAGACGATGATGATCTAATGTGGAAACAAAGCACTGTTGTAAGTCGCTCTGGATAAGAGCGTCTGCTAAATGCCGTAAATGTAAATGTAAAATGTATATTAGAGGGACAGCTCAGGTTAGACGTCTTGGAGACAAAGTTAGAGAAGCAAGGTTGCGTTGGTTTGGACATGTGCAGAGGAGAGACGAGGATTATATCAGGAGGAGGATGTTGAAGATGGAGCTGCCAGGAAAGAGGAATAGAGGAAGACCAAAGAGGTGGTTTATGGACGTGGAGAGAGGGGACATGCAGGTGCTCAGTTTAAAGGAGGAAGATGCAGAGGACCGGAAGAAATGGAAATGGATGATCAGCTGTGGGGAACGGGAGCAGCTGAAAGAAAAAGAAGAAGATTATTGCCCCTGACTCCATATTTGATGGGCTTGATGCCTCTACATGAAATAACTGGATTAAATTCTGTACACGTGTACACGTACACTACGAACAGTGAGCAATACGTTTGTCCTCTACATTTAATCCCTTCTTAAGTGAAAGAGTGGATCATGGAGTGGTTAAGATGTGGGAAGTTGCTGCTTGGCTTAATTTATAATGGTTACTATATAAATTATTTGGACTAAATGTTTTTTTAACTAATTAAATTATTGCTTAATTTGTAAATTAAAAGGTCTCAATAATCCAACAGACTCTGAATCAATAAGTGAGCAGGAAGCTAAGTAAATACTCTGCTCAAAAAAAATTAAGGAACACTTTGAAAACACATCAGATCTCAATTGTTAAAAACAATCCTGCTGGATCTCCATACTGGTATGGAATGGGTGATGTGTTGGGAACAAAAGGATGAACATCATTTGATGAAAATGAAGATGATGAACCTGCAGAGGGTTTCATTCAGTCATCAAGAAATTTAAACTGAAGAACTGAGGTGTCAGGAGAGTCCAATCTGCTGAAATGTCATTGCAGCAACTCAGGATGGTCCTCAGTAGTTTGTATGGACCCCACGTGCTTATATGAGATGACGGGTGGTGTCCTGGGGTATCTCCTCCCAGATCCTGACCAGGGCATCACTGAGCTCCTGGACAGTCTGAGGTGTAACCTCGCAGCGTCGGATGGACCTAAACATGATGTCCCAGAGATGTTCTACTGGATTTAGGCTCCAGTGCCTGACCTGTCGATTCTGGTGTTCTCTGGAAAACGCTAGTCGAACTCCACGGTGCCGAGCAGTGAGCACAGGGCCCAGTAGAGAACATCGGGTCCTCAGGCCACCCTCATGAAATCTACTTCTGATGGTTTGGTCAGAGATGTTCACGCCAGTGGCCCGTTGGAGGTCACTTTGTAGGGCTCTGGCAGTACTCATCCTGTTCCTCCTTCCACAAAGGAGCAGATACCGGTCCTGCTGATAGGATAAGGACCTCCGACGGCCCTGTCCAGCTCTCCTAAAGTAACTGCCTGTCTCCTGGAACCTCCTCCATGCTCTTGAGACTGTGCTGGCAGACACAGCAGGCCTTCTGGCGATGGCACGTATTGATGGCCCATCCTGCTGGAGTTGGACTGGCTGTACGACCTCTGTAGGGTCCCGGTATCTCCTCATGTTACCAGTGGGGACACTGACCCGAGTCAAACACAAAACTACTGAAAAGCTGTCAAAAACAGACGAGGAGGGACAAAACGTCTGTGTCTCCACCTGCAGAGCCGTTCCTGAGTTTGGAGTCGTCTCATTGTTGCCCCTTCAGTGACCCTGATGTTAATTTCATCAGATTAACTGACCAGATCAACATCCCACAGATTAACTGACCTCATACTAAACTCTCATTAAAAAGTTCCTTTCATTTGAGTAGTGTATAAATAATCCATATCAATATACAAATTTGAAAAAGAATTAGCACAGTTAACAGTAAAATGATTTATTGTTAAGTTTAGCATTGAACAAAAAGTTCAGATCAACTACAGCGTCTTAAACTGCTCAGATTAACCACAAAATCTTAATTTTTATTTTATGATTAAAATTGAACCTAATATATAATGATAGTCTCTTATAAAGACTATCAAACAACCACATATTCGAGCAGTGTATTCACAGGCACGTCAGAGGTCTTACTGTAAGGGAGCTTTTGGAGGAATGACCACCTTTTGTCAACTGAAACAAACTTCTGATTCTCCACAATCCTCCAGAACACATCAAACCAGATGGAAGTTTTTTACCCTACAGGGTGCTCCTACTAAGAGCACATGACATCACACACTTTCTGCCTGTGTATTTAATGAATGCGAGTATGGATTTCACATCGCTGTCATCTACCTCTAATTTTAGCAAATCAGAACAACTTACTGCACTGTAGTCAGAGTCCTCTTCATATGATATGAAAATAAAAAACTCCCCCTGCCTCTGGGAAGTTTGGGCTTTGGAATAATAGTGGCAAATGGCCAAGAGGTGTGGAAAGGAGGATGGGAGTTATTCAATTCAATTCAATTCAATTTATTCTTGTATAGCGCCTTTTACAACAGTTGCCCCAAGGCACTTTACATTGATGGTCGATGATGGAACAGGTTACAGTAATAGATGTTAAAGCCGGACGACTACGGAGGAGAGGAACCAAAAACTCCACTATGTGGAGAGAAAAAACCTCTGAGGGTCCAAGGTCAACCGGCTACCCAACCCCCTTGGGTATACTAACAGTACAAAGTTAGTTAGGTTTTAGACTCCAGGATCAGTGAGGAGTCCCAAGTTTCTTCCAGGTACCGATGAGCCGCCAGGGTCCCTTGGCGCATCAGATGCATCACACAGACCAGATGGTAGCTCGGCATTGGACTCAGGTGATGACCACAATGGGCCCCCCCGGACATGTGGGGAGAGAAATGGAATGAGGGGGTCAGTAATGAGCAGGATCCAGTAGTGACAGACACAGAAATGAAACAGTGCGATGGCATGTACAGCAGCACCAGCGACATTACTAGTGGTGCACTATGGTGATTGGTGCGGGTAAGATAAACTAAAGAAGTAAGTCTTCAGCCGTGATTTAAAGACTGAGACTGAATCGGCATCCCGTACAGAAGCAGGCAAGCTGTTCCACAATCTAGGGGCCCTGGAACTGAAAGCTCGTGCTCCTTATTCTGGGATCTAAGTGGGCGGTTAGGTGTGTAGGTATTAAGCAGTTCGGTTAGGTATATTGGGGCAAGACCTTTAAGTGCCTTGTAGGTTAAGAGGAGGACCTTGAAGTCAGCCCTGTACCTAACAGGAAGCCAGTGAAGCGAGGAGAGTATGGGAGTTATGTGGTCGTACTTCCTGCTCCTGCTAACAATCCTAGCGGCTGTGTTCTGAATGCGCTGTAGGGTGCTTAATGTGCCCTGAGAGCTTCCAGAAAGTAGGGCGTTACAGTAATCTAATCTACTGGATACAAATGCATGTACTACTTTCGCCGTGTCTTCCATTGACAGAAAGCGCTGTAGTTTGTCAATGTTCCGAAGGTGCAGGAAGCATGTCTTCACTACTGCATTAACACGGGGATTAAATGAAAGATTTGAATCGAAAATAACACCAAGGTTACGTGCCAGAGTACTAACTGAAAACTTCAACCCTGCATCCCGGATATGCGAAATGAAGTTGGCCCTGTCTACATCACTACTACAAAACAAGGGCAGCTCAGTTTTTTCGGGGTTTAGTGAGAGGAAGTTGTTATTCATCCAATCCCGAATATCACTGAGGCAGCTAATTAAAGTGCCGGTTGATGCTTTATCACATGATTTAACAGATAAGTATAGCTGAGTGTCATCAGCGTAAGAGTGGTAACTAACATTATGCCTCCGTATAATAGTGCTTAGTGGGAGCATGTAGAGGGAGAAGAGCACTGGGCCCAACACCGACCCTTGTGGGACTCCATAGTTAACTAGTGACATAGGTGAGGGGGTGCCATAATCATCCATTTGGATGAAGTAGTAACGGTTTGTGAGATAGGAGTTGAACCATTTAAGGGCTGTTCCGCTAATGCCGACAGTGGAGTGAAAGCTATTTACTAAAATGGAGTGATCTACCGTGTGGAACGCAGCACTAAGATCTAAGAGAACAAGAACAGTGATGTTTCCTGCATCACTCGAGACCATTATATCATTCACCACTCTAGTTAGAGCAGTTTCTGTGCTATGGCCGTGCCGGAAGCCTGATTGGAATTTATCTAAGAGGTTCTGCGTGTCTAGATATGACTGCAGTCTCGCAACTAGTTTTTCTAGAATCTTAGAGAGAAACGGGACATTAGAGATGGTCTATAATTACTTGGTGAGCGAGGGTCCAAGTTAGGTTTTTTAAGCTGTGGTCTAACCACTGCTGTTTTAAACTGATTGGGGACGACACCTGAGGTCAAGGATGCGTTCTGTGATCTGGTCTGCTTGTTGTTCACAAAGGTTTGGACGATAAAGACTCTTAAGGAACATCATCAAAGGATCACACAAGTTCTAGCATCACATGACAGAAACATTAAAAGGTCCAAATCATGAAAGAGCATATAATCTTTATTTTAAATACAAAAACAAGAGTCTCAAAACCTTCCATTTGATATCAGCCAGCATACGGACAGAACAGCACAGCACAGCAAGCCATCAGTGGATTATCAATTACAGAAAAAGTAATAAAAAGTAATAATTGATCATTTATTGGAGAATAAGAGGATGTTACTGGCTACCTTATCATGAACAAATCAAGACTTTGGCCACTTTAGCATTTACAAAGTAATATATTAAAAAATATTAAATATGAGCGCATGTACTATATGAATATGGACTGTGTTTCATCTGCTAGATCAGCAAGTCTGACTAAAGGACACAAAATCAAACTCCATTAGAAAAGTATTGCTTTTTGGGGGAGGAAGGAGAAAAAAAACAAAAAACAAAAAAACAACCCACAATTAGATGTTTCTAAAGGTTTCCAATAATACATTAACTAAGAAATATTTACAAAAATCAACATTCAGTATCACATAATAGCGATCTCTCAGTAGAGTTCAGAAATAAGGTGTATTTACAAAGAGAACAAAAGCAACCAATCAGATTTTATTAATTTGAAGCAAATCACTAACTACTGCAACAAAGAGGTGGAAGGTACAAAATATGTGCAAATCCAAAATGCAAATGAAGGAAAATATTGAACATGTTTTCAGCTTTTGCCTATCATCTTGCAATCAAAGTTTCAAAGAGGTCTCATGGGCAGGTGAAAAAATATAAAATGTTTATGTTGAAATCAACTGCTTTGCGAGTTAGTACATTTAGGAAAAAGACTTATCAATTAAATGCTTTAATAAATGTAACTTCTGAGCTAAAGCACTACAAAGTGTCCCCCCCCCAATCATAGTGTTTTTCTCTTTCAGTTTGGCCCGAACTGTCACCCAAACCCAAGCGTCACCAAACAAAAATAATTTTGTACATACATACATGCTTAATAATTAAATTTACAGCTTATTACACCACCCCCCCCAATAAACAATCTCTGAACCTCTGACTGACCATTGGCCACTAGTCCAACTCCAGCCCATGGCAATGATAAAAAACTGAAGGATTAGACCCCTTTATCTAGCAATTTAAACCGTGTGCATGTGTGCACACATGATAAAATCGTGGAACTGAGTCTGTGTGCTCCCTCACCAGTAGGCAATAGATTTGCCAGTAACCCATTTTTAATGGTGCTCCAGGGCACATTTTCCAAATAGTGTCCATATAGCTGCATTTTCTGTCATTTCAGAAAAACCAGGTAAAACGCCATACACAAACAGGACAGGGCCACAGCGACATGCAGGCGAGTTCCAATTACTGCCGCTGTGGAAGCAGAAACACACAGTAACATTAATTTTGTACTTTCACCTATCCAAAAAAAAAAAAGATTATGATACACATTTCACTGTGGTTTCATTTAAATAAACTATTCAACAGCTCTCAAAGGTTCAGCCGTCTGGAGTCTTTGTTGGTCCATTGGTGGATAAGCGTGGCCTTTCAGTACGTTCATCTGACCTCATTTTTGAGCATAAAACTATGCTGAGCCTCATCCAGAGCAACTAAATCCACATCACTGTCCCAACAGGCTTGTATGGTAGGCACTAGGCTTGATGGGTGCACAAGGATCAGTAAATTCTTCCTGGAGGATGATGGTTCACCACTATCCTTCCAAGCTTCAATAATGCATTGGATTTTTCAGAAATGAGAAGCCAATCAATAAGGGTAAAATAACTTCCCCGCAGAAATAAGTCAAACCTCTGCAGTACCTATTGAACAGAAGGCTCTTAACTTTATGCTTAGTTAAATCCAGGTGGCTCCATTTTTTTTTTTTTTGGGCCAGGCAGTGTATTGGTTCAGTATGAACAGGATCAATATCCTAAATGTCCATTAGAACAGGATGATCTGGAGAAACTACACATAAGCGCTAGGTCATCATCAAATACCTCTGGAATGGCGTGAGATTTTTGATCAAGAACTTAACATCTGAACCTGATCTGGGATGGTGCTGGTGGTCTAGTGGTGGTACTTGCCTGCGGACCTCTGGATCAAGAGGTCCCAGGTTTGAATCCCACCTCCAGCACTACCACCACTGGGTCCCTGAGCAAGACCCTGAACCCTGAGTGTCTCCAGGGGGGACTGTCCCTGTAATCAGGACATGGATGTCTCTCTGGAGAAGAGCGTCTGATAAATGCTGTAAATGTAAATCTGTGTTTTTGGCTGACTACAATTAAATCCTCGTAGCACTGTTCTAACATCTACTGTAAAGCCTTAACAGAAGGGAAGGGTCTGTCCCTGCAGCAGATGTTTGGATATACTGTGTATTACAAACACGCTTACCTTTGTAAAAGACTCCCCACACACCCTTTTTTTCTGATAAAAGCCAGCTATTCAGGCGAGGAACTTTCTTCAAGTATGCACAGGTGCAAACAAAGAGAAGTCCAAAAACAAGGATTCCGTCAAAGGAGTAAACTGTGAAAACAAATCAGGAGCTGGGTAATTCACTGTTTGTCGTGGTTTATTTGGGGCTGCACAACAGATTGTAGGTTCAATGTTTCACAATGGTCTCTGCAAACTGATAATGCAGCAGGAAAATGAGCCACTATCCCATTACAGAGTGACCAATCACTGATCACAGATGGCCGTTTTTGTGTTCCTTACTCTGTTCATGACTTAAAATTAAACAGGCCCTTTTTTGTTACTTTGCCTTGAAGGCTTAAATATGCCAATGATGTCTTTATTGATTGGCTGCCATGTACTGCACCTCATTTAAAAGAATGTGGAACACCCTAAAATCTTCAGTCTGAGCAGACAAAGGTAAACCACTTCAGGCTGAAGAACTAGACGCATGTCAATGTGCTGATTTTGACGTCCAAAAAAAAAAAAAAAAGAATAATTTGGGTACTTTAGCAATTAAAGCTTCCACATTTGGACAAAATCAAAAACTACCTGGAGGTTAAACTGCCCAAATGAGAGATTCCTTTCAGAAGTTCCAAACAGCTTTAGCTTTAAAGAAAAGTTTGGCTTCATACAGAGTCTTTAAAGAAACTAGGTAAAATTAAAGTTGCTTAACTTGATCACTGTCCACAATACTGGTCTTGGTTAGGGTCAACAGACTGTTTCTGAATAAAAGAGGGTTTTTAGACGTCAAAATAAAATAAAGAAAACTGTAACCCTCAAAGCTTATTTTGATTTGACCGATTTTAAAGCAGTTTGTTTTATTTCTATAAATGTATGTGCTGGTTTAATTCTTTATTTTCTGAATTCTAACAAAAACGGCCCAAACGCTGTTAAACTGACACGTGTTCAGAAGTTCGGGAAGAACGCGCTCGTTGATTGGTGTTGTTCGATAATCCAATCAGAATAACCTGGGGTTTGATGTCTGCCACAGGCGATCAGCTCCAGCGGTATTTACGCCTGTAATGAAATATCTATCAAATAAAACTGACAAAAACTAAAGGTTTAACTTCTCTTCCACACAAAAACCGAGCCGAGCGACTCGGAGCCACGTCCACAGACTAACGCTAGCCTGCTGCTAAACTCGTGCAGCAGCTAAGTAGCTAAACTGTTTGCGTTAATGACAGCTGCTTCACTTGTATCTGAAAGAACAAGAACTGCGCACTCTCTCATTCACCCACCGTTTGTCATGATGGCAACGTTTTTTCTTGGTTAAAAGTCAAATTTAAGTCGAAGCAGTTCAGCCATCTAAACCAGCAGCAGCACCAACTTCCTCGATGACGCGAGATACTCCAGTGACAAATTCAAAGCCACCTCACCCTCCTTAATGCGAAAACAAATTAAAACACTAGAGTCGTTATTAATTTACATACACTTTCCTGGAATGCAACCACAGATTTTTTTAATGCATTTATTTATTTATTTTGCGAGAGGCTTTATTTTTGCTTTAAAAACGAGCCCCACCGGATTGTCTAAGTATACTTTCAAAATAAAAGCCACAAATCATGAGTGCAAGTATTCCCTGTAAAAACAGTAAAACTACGTTTCACCTCTTTAAATATCAGAAAACAACCCTCAAACAATGATAATCAATAATGGTGTGACCATTTCAAATGGCTTGAAAGTGACTATTGTCATTGTGAAAAACAGCACAACAAAGTTACACCTCTGCATATTACCCACACACACACCATGCAGCAGGGAGCAGCTATTGAAAGCATCCAGGGAGCAGTGACGGGGTCAGTACCTTGCTCAAGGGTACCGCAGGGCAAACTACTGGTCAGGGATTCAAACCTATGGCCGTCTGATCCTGGGGCCTCATCCATAACTACTAGACCACTGTTGCCCCTGACCAATGCCATGATGCCATTGCTCAAAAATGCATCACAAAGGTATAGTACAGTCAAAATAATAGATAAAAAGAGAAGAAGCTTTGGGAACTGAGAGACTCAGAAATTATCGTTCTGGATCTGAGAGGACAAACCACAGCGTCAGGGTTGAGACTCAGAATTTACACATTTTGAAATTAGTTCAGCGTTATTCAAAACATCATTCATAAATAAATGCACCTGGACTTCTGGCACTTTGTGTTGTGTACTTTTATGTATGAAACGTTCAGTTCCCCTTTATGTTATGTGGTCCTTCAGATACAAAGGCAGAATGATTTTCTTAAGACCGGTTTATACAATTTCTATGCAACACACACAGAAGCACACAATACAGAAACCCAAATACACTCATATAAACACTCATATGATATGGGGTGGTGGTCTAGAGGTACGATACTCATCTATGGACCAAGAGGTTGCAGGTGCAGATCCAATCTCCAGCACCACAACCAGCACTGGGTCCCTGTGCAGGACCCTTAACCCCATGGGAGACTGTTAACCCTAACCCTAACCCTAACCCTAACCTAACCCTACAGGAGGAAATGGAAGTTGCTCTGAATAAGCACGTCTGCTAAGGGCCGTAAACTGTAAATGTAAACATACTCCTAGAGAAACATACACACTCACAGTGGATGATGAGGTGTGTGTGTTACTACAGTCTGACAGGTATTTCTGATAACCTGGCACAGCCTTTAAAGACTTCATCTAGTATAATCAACATACACACACACAGCAAGTCCATTTCTACACTGTTCACACGGCACTCGTTCAAAGTACTTCAGAAACGAGGAAAAACAAAATACATTGCAGTTCAACAGAGAAAAGAAATTCACATATTATTACACTGTTTAAAGGAACAGATTTAAAACAGAAACAAAAGAACAAAATCATGTGTGAAATAACACGCAGGCGTTTTATTTCTGTTCTGTAATCTGTGTCACTGTGAACGTAAGTGCAGTTTTCTGAATATTGTACTTTATTTTATTGTTTTCAGAGTTGTTGGGTTCCGAGTTTTGGTCAGGACCTACTGCTGTAGGTTGAACTGGCAACCTTTTAGTCCACAGATGAGTATCCACCCACTAGAACACCGCCTGTATTCTGAATCTGCAGTTTATGAGGACAGTGTGGAGTTAAAGGTCTCTCCCAGTAGAACAGCATGGAACACCCTGGGACTGGAACCCTCAGCTTTTCTACAGCTAAGGTCTTGTCCTGCCTTCTTCAGAACCATCTGACATCACATACAGTGGGGTCACTGCAAGTAAGATTCATACCTGATACCGGACACTTTACCTGACAAACCGGCTACCAAGCACCTGTAAAAGTGCTGAGGCAGTAGTTCTTTATAAACCAGTAATCAGCACAGATTACTTCGGTGTTAAGGAGCAACTCTTACTGCCTTAAACCCCCCTCACTGTGAAAGTGTGTGTGTGTGATGGTGAAACACTTCCACACACCATCCAGCATGAGTGCCATGCATCCACCACCTGGGGAGCATTGACTGGGACGGTAGCTTGCTCCCTAAACGTAAAAAAACTGCTGGACTTGGCACAAGTGGGAAAGATTTCAGAAATACTGATCAAAGTTGAAAGTCTTGGCTGAGGAATATATATGTGTGTGTGTTTGTGTGTGTTTGGGGAAACATGACCCTTATCTCAGTAACAATTCTGTAATTTAGCATAATTCAGGTGGGGTTACAGATTTACAGCTTGATGACTTTAAAATAAACTGAGCTTCATTTAAAATATCTCACAGGTTTGTTCAGAACTGTATGATCCCATTACAGACTTTTACAAAAGAAATGAACCCAGTCCTCAATTGTCCGACTGTAAAACAGAGGACAACAGCACTTAAATTATGCTTTTTTTGTTGTTAACAGTGATGAGGTATGAACCTAAACTAGTGGGATTACTACGCAAAATCCACCAGTTACCCTTAGGTTTACATTTACATATTTACATTAACATATTTTCTCCATTTCTGGTCTGCATTCAGTTCATTTTCCGGCATTGTGGAGGGACTCCAGCAGCAGAAGTTCAGTTTATAAAGGCAACATAAATACAGCCCCTGAAGGGTTTACTGAGGTGGAAGGTACACAGTCTTGTGAAGCACAAGTTCCTCTGGAAGGTACAGATGGCAGCGTGTTTACACACAGATAAGAAATCAGCCAAGTGTATGAGATCCATAGAGGACAAACCTGGCCTAAATTTAACAAAGAAACACACAGTGGACAAATTCATTATGGCAGCAGAAACAAAAACCTGCTGCTGTTCTGCAATAAAAACAGCAGGGACTGATTTTCTGGAAGTCGTAACATCCATGCAGAAGCTCCCTTTATCTGTTTGGGAAACTTGTTCACGTCTATCTTCAGGTGATAAGCGTCTTCTTTTGTTTTCTGAGAGTCTCTGGCCATGGTCAGTCTGTCTTTACCACAGGAGTGATTGGCTGCTTGGTTCCAGGCCTAACAGTGAACGTCATGCCGAACTGCTGTTTTGAAGAAGGGCCATTGCTAAATAATAGAGGAGAATACAAAGCATTTTAATTCAGAAAAAATACCAAAATCTGTTTAAAAAAAAAAAAAATCTCATTTTTTTTTACTTTTCCTTTTCTAAACTAACCCAGTCCTTGATGAGTCCTGGACCAGGGTGGCTGGTCACCAGGATGGGAACGATCCTACTCAATTTCTTACCTTGGCATTTTGACAGTCAGGTCCTGAGCTTTTTTGGCCACTCTGTTCTCAAGTTCTTTCATATCTAGGCCTTTGGCCTGCATGGGCAAACTGGCACTCTTGGATTTGGTGGTAATTTTTATGGGAGGACTAGTTGCCCCATCGTCATCGGACAGGGGGGAGTTCCAGTCATCCCCACTGGATTCCACTTCTCGAGCCAGCGGGAACTTGGGATCCATTTCTAGCATCTTCTTCTGCAATATGCTGAGCAGGGTGGCGTGGCTGGCAGCAACAGAAGGAGGGGCCTGAGATGGTATTTGGGTTTTGGGTTGGATTGGTGGTGGAGCTTGAGGTTGGGTTTTGGGTTGGGCTGGTGGTGGTGGTGGAGCTGGAGTTGGGATTTTGGGTTTGGTTGGTGGTGGAACTGTAGTTTGGGTTTTGGGTTGGGCTGGTGGTGGTGGTGGAGCTGTAGTTTGGGCTTTGGGTTGGGTTGGTGGTGCTGCTGTAGTTTGGGTTTTGGGTTGGGTTGGTGGTGGAGCTGAGGTTTGGGTTTTGGGTTGGGTTGGTGGTGGTGGTGGTGGTGGTGGAGTTTCGATTTTGGGTTGGGTTGGTGGTGGAGCTGGAGGTTGAGTGATTGGGGGAGCTGGAATTTGGAATTTGGGTTGAGTTTGTGGTGGAGGAGGAGGTTGAGTTTTAGGTTGGGCTGGGAATGGAGATGGAAATAGAGACTTGGCTTGGGCTGAGGGAAGACTCTGCGTTTTGGGTAGAACTAACGGTGTAGCCGGGGCTAAGAACTGTCCTGATGGAGCCTGTGGTTTGACTTGAATCTCATTTTTAAGATCAGGCTCAGTGGCAGGTGATGTAGGAGTGCTGGACAGGTTGGGCTTGGGAGGATACTTTGAGTCACTGATGATGAGAGTAGATTTTATAGGTTGAACAACACTCTTTTTAGGTGGGTCAGGGGGGGGTGTGCTGGGGGGACCTTCATCTTCTGGATCAGAATTAGCAAACTCTGGCGGGGGAGGTATGAAAGGAAGGGCACTCTCACTGTCCTCTTCTGGCCTCGGTGGAGAAGCTGATGTTGAAATGTTTGGGTTCTGAGTTTTGGGTTGAGGTTCTGTTAGGGTTGCCAGTTTGGGCTCTGAGAAACTTGCTGAGGGTATTGAGGTAAATATGAAAGAGTTGCTTCTGGTCTCATTAGGATGAATGCTAACGTTCAGTGACTCAGCAGAGCTGCTGCTTTTGTTGCTGCTCTGCCTAGACAGAACTGACCGTTGCTTATCTCGCTCCTTAGCAGCCATCAGGAGTGCGAATGGAGATGTGGCAGATTCTTTCCCGCTAGATCCCTCTTGGCCCCGCAGGGTCTGCAGCTTGCGGTTCAGTAATGGACTGTAAGAGGGGGTTTTGTTCAGAGGAGCTGGCTGTTGCTTTGCTTGGCTCACCTCTGATGGCATGGCCAAGGCCCTTTCTGTTTTAGGGGAACCTTTTATGGGGGTTAGAATCTTATTTGGGACTTCCTCTGGCTCCCCATTGATGGTCCTGTGTTCGGAAAGCCTTTCATGCAACTTCGGCATATCTTGCTCCACCTGGACATCAGAGCTATTGCTATCTGGTTTGGCTGGAGGTACCAGATCTTGAGTGACCTCCATAATTGATGAGGTGGCTTTCCCATTGATGTGAACCCCAACTGGGTTCCCCGAAGTATCCTCTAGGAGCAGGATGTGCTGAGCTCTTGTCTCTCGATCAGTCTGACTGCTGAGCACTGTGGTTTTTGGAATGCTGTAGAGCTTGGCTGTTGTCTGGGGGTTGAAACTGGAAGCTGGGGTTGCTGGGGATGCTTGGGGTATCTCCAGACTGAAGATGGATGACAGCCTGGCTGGTTTTGGAGGAGGTGTTTTCTGGGCCTTGGGAAGGGGTGGTGACGGCTTCTCCACTGGAGGCAGCGGAGGGGTGAATTTGGGGCACTCTGGGATGTCCTGCCATGAAGATTTGATGCTGTCTGCATCACTGGGAGGTTTTGGGGGAGCCATTTGTGGTGGCTTGAGGGAGGCCATGTTCAGGTCCTCCAATCCTGTGGAACTAGTTATTGATGGTGGCTTGGGAGGAGGCATGGGGGGTGGCTGCAGTGCTGCCGGATCTATAGCTGGCTCCAAATCCTCCAAGAACTCTGCTGGTGGAGGGATGAACTGGGGCGAAGGAGGGATGAACTGGGGTGGTGGTGGTGGAGGCGCCATAGAAGGAGGAGGGGGGATCAGGATCTCTCCTTCCTCTGGATCGGCAACACTGATCATGCCTCCATTAGGGAGTTTTTCAATGCTTCCTGTTCATGGAGGAAATTGAGTTTATTTAATTATATTCAGCTATTTATGTATAACTTTTTTTTGAGAAACCTCTGTGTAAAGATAAAAGTGAAATAAAATTAAAATAAGAGCTCAGACAAAGGAAAGACAGCAGAAATTGATGTCAGTAGTCTTGAGAAATGCCTGCAATGGACTTCCAACTGAGTTAACATATTGAGAGTGTCAGAAATGAGAAGATAGATGTTCAATATAGAATAGAATAGAATAGAATAGGCTTTATTTTCATTGTACAGGAGTACAATGAAATTGTGGTCCAAGACAGCAGAACAAGCAGGGATTTGGTCATAATGAACTATGGCAGGAGTTGATGAAAAAGTAATAATAGGTTATTCATTAAGTTTTTATGGCATAAGGGTCAGACCTTTACATTGTAACAGGAGCATGAAAGGCATATCCGATTCATAGAAACTGAAAAACAGTGTCTGGGAATCTTAAATCTGCCTGAATGCTCCTTTAGCAAACACCACTTTGAAGGTTGTTGTTGAGGGAATTTCAAATCTTCCTGATTTCTGAGGAATGTCTGGGAATGTGCAGGAAGTTTGGGCAATGTCACTCCACCTTTAAGGTTCTGGGGTCCATTTAGAGATGGCAGAACAGGAACCGTTGGAGTGGGAACTGCAAATCCCAGTGTACCATCTCCATACTGAGAAAAGAACATAAGAACAAAATTAATAACATCACCTGTTCTGAACCACTTTAAAGACAAATCAGATACAGATACAGATTTTCTACTTTGCCAAGACATGTTTGTGAAGGTTCTTCTATTGCCTGACACTATTTGCACTGGAAGTAAAATGCTAAGTTAGTAATGGGAGTTCATTATTCATTAATTAACCTAAAGCACTGAACACTTGGCGGCCAGAAGTGATCTTTTAGGAACAACTTATCAAACTGAAGAGGTGCAGAACTGAAAACAACAAAAACGTTAGCCTGGCCATTCCCATTGAGGCACGTCTGTTCAAACTCAGCTTGACACACAAGCCTGGACAGAGCAGCTACAGTTTTCTGTAAAAGTCTTGATCCCCTCATTTCTTTTTTCTCTTCCATATGAAAGTGAGACAGTAGGTATATTGATTTCTGTAAAAACATACAGTACTGTGCAAAAGTTTTAGGCAGGTGTGAAAAAATACTGTAAACAAAGAACGCTTTCAGAAATATAAATAATGATTGTTTATTTTGGTCAATTTACAAAATGCAAAGTGAGCGAACAAAAGAAAAATCTAAATCAGATCAATATTTGGTGTTACTACCTTTTGCCTTCAGACCAGCATCAGTTCTTCTAGGTTAGGGTTAAATGATGGGCTCAAGACGTCCCTTAACTGGTGACGAATGGCTGCGAAAACTAATAATTTGTTGGAAGGAGCTGTTGTTATTAAAGCACGTTGAGATTTTTTAATGTGTGTGTGAGTGTGTGTGTGTGTGTGTGTGTGTGTTTTCCTGGGTTGGAATGCAGTAATCAGACACACCTCACTAAAAGGAGTGTAAGATCTGTACTCAACCAACCGGTTCCTTAAACTTTTCTTGGTTAGTCAGCTGCAGTGTGTAAACTCAGCAGAAACACAAACACACACACACACACACACACACACACACATGTAACCAGGGCTTTGTGATCAGATGATGAGTCAGGATGTGGTGCAGCAGGCGGGTCCCTGCTGAACACTCCTGCTGTAGGAATGATTCAGTTCCAGTGCTTGTGAATCAGAGCTGTTATTACACTGTTATTACTGTTTCATTGTGTCTTAGCAACACAAGGGACAAGTCTTGGTGGGGCTGGTCTATCACATATTTAAAGAATCCTGTATTGTTAAATGTTTGGGGGTGGTTGCCTGGAGGTACGATACTCAGCTGTGAATCAGGAGGTTGTGCGTTCGAGTCTGGTTCTGTCCTCTTCAGCAGCTTTTGAGTCAAGACACTCAACAAAATGAACCTCAAGCAGTATGAGTTGCTGATCTAATGGTAGGACACTCGCATTTAGACCAAGAGGTCCAAATCCCATCTCCAGGACCACTGAGTTCCTGACCAAAACCCTGAACCCCAAACTGTTCCAGAGAGACTGTCTTGTTAGGCAGCTCTGGATCAGAGTGTCTGATAATAACGGTAAATGTAAATAAAGATGATCCTTCATTAGTTCTTCTGGAGTATCAATGCTGCTGTTAATGATGTAAGAAATTAACAACATTCTAGCAGGGCCACATCTGGATTATCAGAGGAGTGTGAACAGATGTTTTTCGGGTCAATGGTCAAGTCAAACCGGTTTTATTTCTAAAGTGCTTTATCCAGGATTGTCATCACTAAGTAGCTTTACAGAAGGAGAACCCAACCTCCTCTGGTGAACACCGGATAATCAAAAAAGAAAAGGAAGTAACATTTTAGTTAATACAAGTTACAAGTTCTACAAGTGAAATAGATATCAGCACTGCTTGCCAGTACAGTGTGAGTCAGTATAAAAGAGGTCCATTGGGATCCAATACATGGCTCTGAGCTGATAGTAGTATTTGTGTTTGTGTTGGTGGAGCTTTGGTTAGTCTTGCAGAAGTTTATACGACATTGACGATGAAATAAAAACAAATGACATTTTTTAGGTTTCAGCAGCAAAATCATTCACTCCAAATTGTGCGGTTCTGGCTGGGTTTACATCATGTCTAATGTGATCAGGACACACCTGTGTGTGTGTGTGTGTGTGTGTGTGCATCAGGGTTTAGTCAGGGTGCCACATGCACACCTCAGCCAAACCTTCAACCAAAAAACAAAGCAGCTGTATTCAAAGCATTCTCCTCAGCCTCGCCACAAAGGCCTCCTGCAAACACACTCTTCATCCTCACACACTCTCCCTGCAATGGTTTTATGAACCAGACAGACTTCATGTCTCACTTCTCTCAGAGTCGGGTTCTCATTTCTCAGTGACAAACACTGAAATGGAGGAAATTCAGGATCAGATCAAATAGTTCCTCTGCCTTTCCTGAAAGCAGATGTTCACCACACAAACTTTACCCTGATTACTGGAGCTGCCCTTCTGACAAATATTCACAGAAAACAATCAACAGGTCAGAGCATGGATGATCTGGGTACTGGTTTCATTTCCAAAAACCGACAATACTTAAAATTTTGTCATTTGAATTATGGCAGCAGGAAACACAATCATGGAAACAAGAAACACAATCAGAATTTAGTGGATGTGCAGTCAGTTCAGGGGTTACAGTGAGTTTCACACCCCTTAGAGAATAGAAAATATCTTTATATATTCCCTTTGTGTGTGTGTGTGTGTGTGTGTGTGTACAGGTTCAATCCTCAGGCTGGTACATATTTCTCAGGCTGTTATTGTTCCCTGTAAAATTTGAGGAATGCTACTGCACCCTGATCAACACCAAGAGGCTGCCACTCCCGAGACACAGTCAGAACCTCTTTTATTCATCCTATATCTCACAGACACACACACACACACACACACACACACACACGTAAACAGGCAGGATAAGAGGCCTGATCTTCAGTTGCAGGGTGTGTGTGTGTGTGTGTGTGTGTGTGTGTGTGTGTGCGCAGATTCAAAGTGTGGTTAGAGGTCAAAAGTAGAATGTCTTGGGATAGATGTTCAGAGAGGTTTTGAGAAGTTCTGAGAGGGTTAAAGAGTGCAGTAAATATTAATACTCTCCTCTTGGCCTCTTTTGTTCATCTGTAGTGCACAGGAACAACGTGGAACAATGTGAGCTGATGAACCTAAAGTCCAGTTTGTCCTCATTCCTCGCCATCAGAGCTAAGTGACAACAGAAAACTACTTGCCAATAAACACATTTCTCCACTCCAGTGCTGTGATTTATCTTCATTTGTATCACATGTTTATTTATTATTGGCTTCTTCCTTAAACCCTCACACATTCCCTGCATTCTGCTGCCCCGTGTCCTTAAACTCACTTAGTAAAATAATCAGCTGACATCCTCAAACCACTGGAGTAAAACTGTCTGGCCTCCCATTCTGCTCCTTAACCAGTTCAGACCCATCTGAACTCCACAGTCCCTCTGAAGATGACCTGTGGTTCTGGATCCTTTAAGTTCTGTTAGTTGGACGGTGGATCCATGGATGGGATTAGTTTGTCCCATGGATATTGGATGGGCCTGAGATATGGGGAATTTGGAATAGCACCTTGAAGACTTTGTTCCTCAGTGGGTTCCTGAACAGTATGCAGTGTGGCAGGGACATGATCCTGTGGAAAGAGGGCAGTGCCTTTAGGGAACACGTTCACCATGAAGGGGGAAACTTGGTCTGTTGAGACATTTAGGTGTCAAAGTAATGTCCACATGAATGCAGGACCCAAGTTTTCCCAGCAGATCATACAGATCATTCCCAGCAGAATGTCACACTGCCTCTGCTGGCCTCCCAGAGTGCATTCTGGTGTAGCCTCTTCCACAGGTAAGGACACACACATGCCCAGCCTTCCACATGATGAAAAGGAGAATAGGATCCATCAGTACCATCTCACCTTCTTCTATCACACCAGGGACCAGTTCTGATGCCTATTGTAGGAGGTTTCAGTGGTGGACAGGGCTGACCCGAATCACATGCGAATCATAGGAACTGCTAATTATTAGAATTGGGATCTTGAGAGATTAGGGAGTGTATATAATAACTGGCCATGCCTTCCTCTAAATCTGGGCCAAGATTGGGCCACATAACAGGATGTAGATCCCTCCTTAAACAACTCCCTGGGTTTTGTGTTCAGAGTATGGTGTGTTGGGCAGCTCAGGGTGAACTCTTGAGTTTAATCTGAATCTAATGCAGGAAGTGTGAACAGGAGGATTCAGTCCAGCAAATCTTTTTAGAGACATGGAGAAGGTGTTCAACTTACTGTGCTGAAGTGTTTGACGGTGGGTCTAGATCGGACTTTAGCCGTGCTAGGTTCTGGGATGGCCGCAGAGTCTAGCACAAATTCCACATTATCTGAAAAACACACACACACACACACATTAGTGTGATTAAAGATAACGTTAAAAAAAGGCTATATGGGACACCTTTATCCATTAAATGTCCTGCTCCTCAGCATCTCTCTGCTGTTTACAGAACAAAGGTAATGTATGACAGAAAAGGCTAACCCTCGCGCCGAAGGGCTCTGAGCTGACAGACCCGAGTGAGGAGGCCTGGCTTGAGGAGGCTGATAAAGTGATTACAGAGACTAGCAGCTACATTCCTCCACTGCTTCTTCAGCTCTGCCAAAACACAAACATCCAGCGGAGCAGAATTCTTTACAAGAGGATGAACTCGCCAGTGAATGAAGGACTATGGGATTTATTTATACCTGATACCTCTGCCATGTAGGAAAGCTTCTCCTCTTGGATTCTCCACCTCTTCCTGTCCTCTGCATCTTCCTTTTTCACACCTTCCCCCTGCATGTCCCCTCTCACCGCATTAGTAAACCTCCTCTTTGTCCTTCCTCTTCCGCCACCTGTCTCTTCATTACGTCTCCAACCCATATAACATATCTGGTCCCACTACCATCGCCAAACCATGTAACATAGCTCACTGCCATCCTGCAAACCTTCCCCTTCACTCTTGCTGGTCCCTGTCTGTCACAGAAATGTCCCCCTTTTTCCCACATTTCCCCTGAGTTTTTTAAAGGACTGTTCCTCCACAAGGTGAACACACTGATGCAGCACAGCCTTTTTTGTGTAACATTTAATGTGCAGCTTCCTTTATTCTTATTCTAAATCCTCTGCAGTGATTTATCTGCATTACAGGATGGTACACAAATGTATATTTGTCCAAAATGTGCACTTTCTTCAGTGTTATTGTAACAGTATTTACAAAGGAAAATAAAGTAATTCAGCCCAAACCATTCATCTCTATTGCACCCGCCAACTCTGTCTCCCCCAATCAAAAGTGGGTGCTGGTGGTCTAGTGGTGGGTACTTGCCTACAGACCTATGGATCAAGAGGTCCCAGGTACGAATCCCACCTCTAGCACTACCACCACTGGGTCCCTGAGCAAGACCCTGAACCCTGTTGTCTCCAGGGAGACTGTCCCTGTAATTAGGACATGGAAGTCACTCTGGATAAGAGCGTCTGATAAATGCTGTAAATGTAAATGAGCCTGTAAGAACTGGGAATAACATAGCGAATCCACTCAGCACTTACAATAAATGATGGGGGCCCCCCTCCCCACCCAGAGAGAGAGAGGACAGTTCTACTGAGTGATGGGGAGAGGGAGGACCACCCTACACACCCAGAGAGAGAGAGGACAGTTCTACTGAGTGATGGGGAGAGGGAGGACCACCCTAGAGAAGAGGACAGTTCTACTGAGTGATGAGGAGAGGAGGACCACCCTACACACCCAGAGAGAGAGAAGAGGACAGTTCTACAGGTGATGAGGAGGACCACTACACCCAGAGAGAGAGGACAGTTCTGGTGATGGAGGAGAGGAGAGGACCCTACACACCCAGAGAGAGAGGGACAAAGTTCTACTGGTGATGGGGAGAGGGAGAGGACCACCCCTACACCAGAGAGGACAGTTCTACTGAGTGATGGGAGAGGGAGGACCACCCTGCACACCCAGAGAGAGAGGACAGTTCTACTGAGTGATGGGGAGAGAGATTCACCCTACACCCAGAGAGAGAGAGAGGACAGTTCTGCTGAGTGATGGGGAAGGGGAGGGGACCACCCCTACACACCCAGAGAGAGAGAGACAGTTCTACTGAGTGATGGGGGAGAGGGAGGACCACCCTCCCCACCCAGAGAGAGAGAGGACAGTTCTACTGAGTGATGGGGGAGAGGGAGGACCACCCTCCCCACCCAGAGAGAGAGGACAGTTCTACTGGTGATGGGGTGATGGGAGAGGAGGACCACCCTCCCCCAGAGAGAGAGAGGACAGTTCTGCTGAGTGATGGGGAGAGGGGAGGACCACCTACACAGAGAGAGAGAGGACAGTTCTACTGAGTGATGGGAGAGGAGGACCGCCCTACACACCCAGAGAGAGAGAGGACAGTTATACTGAGTGATGGGGGAGGGGGAGGACCACTCTTCCCACCCAGAGAGAGAGAGAGGACAGTTCTACTGAGTGATGGGGTGATGGGGGAGAGGGAGGACCACCCTCCCCACCCAGAGAGGACAGTTCTGCAGTGACAGAGAGATGGAGGACCCACCCTACCCACCCAGAGAGAGAGAGGACAGTTCTACTGAGTGATGGGGGAGAGGGAGGACCACCCTCCCCATCCAGAGAGAGAGAGGACAGTTCTACTGAGTGATGGGGAGAGGGAGGACCACCCTACACACCCAGAGAGAGAGGACAGTTCTACTGAGTGATGGGGGGAGAGGGAGGACCACTCTACACACCCAGAGAGAGAGAGGACAGTTCTACTGAGTGATGGGGGAGAGGGAGGACCACCCTACCCACCCAGAGAGAGAGGACAGTTATACTGAGTGATGGGGGAGAGGAGGTGTACCTACCCACCCAGAGAGAGAGAGGACAGTTCTGAGTGATGGGGGAGAGGGAGGACCACTCTACACACCCAGAAATGACAGTTAAATGTTAGATGAACTGAGTTTCACACAGAGTAGGAAACCCAGCACAGCAAAGTTCAGCCCTTATGATACAGCCACTATGCATAAACACTGTGTGTGTTCAGGTACACAATGTGTGTGTGTGTGTTTTAGATTTTAAGGTTTAGATTTTAAGCTCTTCTCTAGTTTTCTTTAATTTTCTCACATTTACAGTCCCTTCAGAAAGTACAGCTCCTATCAGTAACACATGAAAACACTCCACCGACTCCAAAGGTCATGATCACACACTCACAAACAGAAATCTCCACACTTTGTGCACTTTAACCCTTTCCTGCCCTGCAGTGTCCCTCGGTAATGAGAAAACACTGCAAAACTGACCTGAACACACAGGTTTACATAATGTTGTAATGAATGTTTAAGGGTATTACAGTATTTCTCAGAATGTTAAAGAGTGCTAAAGGGTGTTAGAGAATGTTACTGTCATAGTGTCAGATGGTGCTACTGAATTTTACAGTGTGCAAGAAGTCTATAGAGTATCAGTGTAAAAGAGTTTTACAATATCAGAGAGTGCTCCAGAGTGTTAGATTTTCATTGTCACAGTGTGTCAGCGTGCTACAGTGTCAGAGCTTGTCTTAGTGTCAGAGAGTGCTACAGAGTGTCTGAGAGAGTCAGAGAGTGTATAAGTGTTACAGAGCGACATAGAAATTGTAGATTGTGAGCATGAATCTTACCGTAGTGTTTGATCTGGACGTTGGTGTCGAACAGGTTGGGACTCTTGTGTCTCAGGAAGTTCAGAGAACTCTTCTTCATTGTGCTACCCAGCACAAGCTTATTTATTATTAATATATGCATGTATTATTATATTGTGTGTGTGTGTGAGTTTTACAGCCTCATTTCTCTGTCTGATACAGTGTGTATAATCCTGATCAGGACTCTGTGTGACTGTGAGACAGCGCCAGAGTGTGTTCAGGAGAAGTTGGTCCAACCCAAAAACCAAAAAACCAACCCACTGCAGGTGAGGTCATTAAGCTCGCCCTCTGCTGCACCCCCTCAGACACATAAAGAAACAGGTATTTAGCTCCAGATTTGAACTACTAAAGTAAAAGACCCCGGTATACTTCATTATTCAGTACTGCATAGCTGATAAAAACAGATTCAAAAAGCTTTTTAAATTAAATGACTTTTAACCAGTAGTCCTGATCAACCCCTGCTTTGGTGAATCAGTGCTTCATGAAGTTCAATCAGGAGCTGCTGAAGGAAGTGAACAGTTTACTGAGTGATGGAGCATCGAGGAGAAAACTGGAACTCAAAAGCTCAGACCAAAATATTAACTGCTTAAAAACACACATTTTTAATTACTGTTTGCTTAGTTTATCTTTATTTCTGTTTATTCTGGTGATGCATTGTGTTATTAGCATAATTACATTTTTGTCGCTTTTTGCAAACATGTTAATTTGTAAAAATACTAACATAAAATCAGATGAATTTTTAAAATAGTACATGTTAAAAATATATTACATTTTTAATCTACAGTTTTGTCTTTAAGCAGCAGTCCATGAACGAGAATGTTGTCCGATCAAACTCGGAATAGGGACAGTGGTGTCCTAGTGTTCAGAGACCCCATGATGGGAAGGTTGTGGGTTTGAATCCCATATGATCCTAGGGTTAGACAGGTTAACATTCACCTGAGCATGGTACCGTCACTATCACTGCTCCCCAGGTGCTGGATATGGCTGCCCCTGCTAACTGGTGTATGTGGGTTAAAAACAGAGGATGTAGTTGGTTGTTGTTCACTGTGTGCTGTTTACAATGACAGTCACTTTCACTTTCACATGCAAAATGGGGTTCTAGTTGTTCATCAGTTCTACATATTCTTTGCTGTATTTTTCATTTCATGATGTGCCACAAGTTTTATGATGATGAAAGTTCTGGACTGCAGGGGGGTTGCAGTGATTTAAGAATACAGTCTAGTCTGTTTTTAATGCAGAAGATATTGGGTTCTGATATTGATTTTTATGATTTTTCCAGACTTTCTGGATCTCCTGATAATATTAAGTGCGTAGATAATGAGATTATCTAAAACTTCACTATTCAGATCAGTGAACGAGCTTCTTAAAAAAAGACCCACTTTTTTTCATCTTTTCAGTGTGTTTTTGTGTGTTGGAGTCTGAGTGTGTGTGTGTGTGCATTGTGATGACATCAACAGCTGATCCTACCAGTGTGTGTCTGTGTGTGCATAATTACAAAAGTCATACTGCTATTATGCCAGTCTGGTTGCTGTGGAGATGAAGAATGGACTTGTCTGTCCGGTCTGGTGGGTGAGATTAAGGGGGTTACCATGGTAACAAAGGCCCTGTGTAATGATTAGAATGTCCCACAGGCCCAGAGAAAGTTCCTGCATTACTGAAACTGCATTCATAACACACACCTGACACACACATGCACGCAGGCACACACACACCTTAACCCACACACACTCCAGTTAAGTTATGCTGAGAATTAGACACTACTAGAAAGAAATTTGGCTGAGTATCTGTGTGTGAACGTGTGTATATACAGACCAAGTTACTCCTTTTGTGGACAAAAAAAAGTTTCTCAAAAAAAAATAATCTCAAAAGTTATTTTAGACAGCTTTATGACATATGTGGAGGTGTGAGAACCTGTGAGGAGGTATGAGAAGGTGTGAGGGGTGGCAGTAGGATTCTTGCCTATGGACCTATGGCTCAAGCGGTCCCAAGTTCGAATTCCACCTCCAGCACTACCACCACTGGGTCCCTGAGACCCTGAACCCTGAAGTGTCTCAGGAATGTCCCTGTAATCAGGACATGGGAGTCGCTCTGTATAAGAGCGTCTGCTAAATGCCGTAAATGTAAATGTAAATATGTGAGGAGGTGTGAGGAAGTGTAACCCTACTCACAGGTGGTGTTTAGCAGGTTTGAGGAAGTGTAAAGAGCTGTGAGAAAATGTGAGGAGGTGTGAAGTGGTTTTAGGAGGTGTGTGGAGGTGTTTTGAGCCGTGAGGAGGTGTTTGGAGCTGTGAGTAGGTGTGAGGAGGTGTTTGGAGCTGTGAGTAGGTGTGAGGAGGTGTTTGGAGCCGTGAGAAGGTATGTGGAGGTGCTGGGAGCTGTGAGAAGGTGTGGTGAGTTGTGAGGATGTGCTAATATTCTCAGGTTCTCAGGTTTGAGTGTGTTACAGTGTGGGTCAAGGTTTTGCTCTCAGTTAATCTGTTTAAACCTGTTTAAATGAGAACTGACAGCACTGGTGATGGGGACTGAGGGTGGAGCTCAGAGACAGGGAAAGGTATGGAAACACCTGTCCCTCAGACAGTTCACATAGCAGGCTCAGGGCCTGCTGCACCCTGCGCTCCGTAAGCAACAGGGGGCAGCAATACCCCTTTCTGATCCTGTGAAGACATGCTGTCTTTAGTTAATGAAGTGTGTGTTCACTAAGTGTCCTGATGCTTGCTGGTCTCAGTCAACAGGACACCCTTTTTTTTCTCCACTAGTGGTAAATAAACAGGTTCTGACCGTGGTGTCCATGTTCAGCTAGTGAGGTTGGACAGGCCAGTGGACCTGCATGGGGAAAATCCAGCTGGAGTGTTTCTGCCCCCTCTGCCCCCCCTGTCTGATCCCTCGCTGAACCTCAACTCCTTAGCACCATTCCATATAAACGAGAAACAAACCTGTGGGTTCTACATCTGCTGGAAGATTTTGAACTAAAACTGAACCTACCCTTGGTGGAGCTTAAAAGCTGTGTGGGTCAGTATTTGTCAGTAAGACTACTATTGTTCAGTAAGTGTCATTATGGGTCAGAAAGGGTCAGCATGGTTCGGGTAAGGGTCCGTAAGGGTCCGTATGTCTCAGTAAGGGTCAGTATGGGTCACTAAGAGCCTGTCAGTGTCAGTATAGATCTGGGAGCTCTGGGGCAGATGCATCTGTTGGGTCTGATTCCCTTCAGGCTATATATATGTCCAAATGTAAGACTGAGTAGTAGTTCTACTGTTCTCCCTCACATTCTCACATTCATCACACTTTATCGCACCATATGATATATAAACAGTCTCTATATGCACTATATACTATATAAATATATTACATATATACTATATTTATATCTGTATTTATTTGTATAGGAGCTGGGGTGGGTGCAATACTTATCTGGAGGTGGTTGTCTTTGTTGTGTACTGTCAGGTATGTCAAATTGTGTTTAAATGTATATTTTATTCCAAACATGTATATATAAGTGCACGTGTGCTGCTCGCTTAAATAATCAGCCCCAATGATGCACAACTGTGTATGCATGAGCTCAGGTGTGCTCAGTCAGAACAGAGCACCCTCTAGCGTACCCAAAACACCTCATGTGACAAACACCTCATACGTGATAGAGAGCGCCCACTAGCGTGCCCAAAACACTTCATACGTGACAGAGAGCGCCCTCTAGCATGCCCAAAACACCTCACATGTGACAGAACCCCCCCCCAAAAGGCGCGGCTCCCGAAATGCCAAAACACAGCCGAACCTCCGGTGGAGGCCAAGAACAAAAAACATTTACAAAAGTCCCTTTAGGGCATGGTCAGGTCTCACAAAACACAAGGACCTCTGACCAGCCATGTCTTAGGCTGTTGGCGGCGGAATGGGTACCCAGGTTTCAGTCCATATCCACAGTGGCAGTCCCACCCCCATTTGCTGGTGTTTAGCGAACATTCCTCTGTGTCTTTCTGCTGTCGTGTTTCCCTCTGTCTCCGTCTCTCTGACTCCGTACTGGGACTCCGGGGACACGCCTGATGGAAGCCAGGGCCTTGTCTGGTCATCACCTGTAGAGCCATACAAAGAGACTCTCTGTGGTTAGAGAAAGGGAAAGAGTTAGATTTACCCTGTGTGTGCTCGCTTCCGGTCTCGGTCCTTCTCGCTTTCCATGACTTTCGTTTATTAATCCAAAGTGAGTTTTTAGTCTCTTTCATACAAATGTACACAGAGCCACAGTCTGAGATACTGAGAGCAGGCGGGTTATGGGTACGGTGTTGGGAAGCAGTGCAACTGGCAGGCGTGTCTCTGCTCTGGAACTTTCAGGTGCTGATTGGTACCTAGTTGTAATGTTGTGCCCAACTGGCGGATTGTTATTCTGTGGGCATGTAGCATGAGTTTGGGAAGAACAGCAATTGCAAAGACTCTTTTACTGGGGGCACTGATAGCAGCCAAAAGAAATGGTATCCTTCCTGCTGCAGTGAACACTGTTGCTCTCTCCTACGAACTGCTGGCTTCTGAGAGGCCAGGGTGACTGTAGCCTTTTATCTCTGAGCATGGTAACTGCAGTGCTTTGTTTGTACTGACCTTACCCTTGGCAACTGGGTTTGCTCCTCTCTGCGAGTAGGAGGGTGTTTGACTAGTTCTAGGGCTTCTGATATCTGTGGATCCCCACAGCACATCAGAGTTGAGGCTGTAAGTTATGAAGTCACCATCAGTAGCTTCACCGAAACTCTGGAGCACTCCTCCTCTGGATCATTCTCTGAAAGGCTAAGATCAAGAGAATTGAGTACCTCTGAGGAACTAGACTCAATTTCTTTAACTTCTAGACTAGACTAGACTCAATTTCTTATTTCTTTCAAACTTTACTTACGGAATGCACTGAAACAAGGGAAGAGATCCATGAAGGGCAGTCTGTTCCAGAATGATACCTGAGTAATAGATGGGCGTGGTTGATGATGAACCAGACTGGGAGTCAGATTTCTTGATGTGGTTGTCTGGTTCTATAACTTTAACTAGTAGGAAGAACATATACAGTTTCAACAATATGTGCGGGTATGTTCCAGGTGAGTTCACTAAAGTCCCTGCCGAATAGGCCGTGGGTTTTCAGCAGAAAGCAGGGGATTCTGAGTAATCTTAGCTCTCCCCCTTGATACGGGGAATGTGGAGAGGACATAATCCCGAAGCTTAATTTCTGGGTCTTCTCTGTTGTGATACTGCGGTTATATTCTTACACCAAGTAGTAACTGTGGACAGGATCGCCACCAAACTTTCTTCTGAGTGTTCCAAAGCAGAAATCAAAGCGGGTGATTCAGAAGAACCTAGCTAACACGTTGAGGACCTCGGTCAGGAGCTGTGATGAGAGCGCCTTATCCTCTGACTCATCCTAGAGTCCGTGAGAATGGTCCGACTCACTGGAAAACCTTGGCCTGAAAGGGTCTGAAAGAGAGCTAAACACAGATGAATCTTTGTGGTTCATGAAGAGTCCCTCTTGGCCCTGTGACACTCTGCTCCATGTACCTGCAGGGTGAGTCTCACAGAGTCTAGGTTCTCACAACCCCAGGGCATTCTTAGTTTCTTGTCCAAAATTAAACATATAAAACTGTGGATTACCCTCCTTGACCAGTACTCTCTGGGTGGGTCCTGAATCAGTGGTTGCTCTGGTTTCCCTCCTGGCTTTTTCAGTTCTGTCTGCAGGCTAGCATTGTTGCCTTGCACCTGCTTCCAGCTCCTGCATGAGTCCACTGACACTCTACTTCGAAAGCTCACCATTGTCTTGAGCTAAACCTCTGCTGCGCTACCAAGGTCACTCTGGCAAGAGACAAGAGTCCTTTGGTCTCCTCGGCTGAGGCAGAGTGGTGAGCTCCTCCTCGTGTTTTCAGTCTTTCATGGGTGGTTGACTGGTTATCTGCAAGGTGAGGTCTTGCTTTCTGCCAGCTGTTGGTTGAGCACTCGCAGCAATTCCTCTGTTGTTTTGATCCTGATCCTCTAAAGTAGGTAGATATCTGCGAGAAGTGCCTGTGCTAAGTTGGCCTGTCACAGGTTTTCTGGCTCAGCCCTGAAGTCCCTCCTAGGTGCTGTTCAAGTTTCGGTTGGCAAAGTATCTGTTCCCTGGATCACTTACAGACTTTCTCCTGCTCTAGGTACCCACAGCCTGCTTTTCCTAAGTTCCGGCCCACTGTAACTAGTTCCTCACAGAGAATGTACTTGAAACTTCAAACTCTACCACAGCTGGTGTTTCACAGCCTGAAGAGAAGCGTTTTCATCCTCCGATTTCTTGCCCCTGATTTCAGAAGGCGTCAGATCCTGGTTCCGATGTGGAGTGTGATCCCTGGTGAGAGCTCAGCCTCCATTTACAATTGCTCAACTAAAGCATTTTGTTCTGCTGTCTCCTGCCCAGAACAGACAGCCAGACCTTCTGAGATTCCTGTAGTTCATGTTCTAATTTCTGAATTCTCTTACCTGAAATGGTTCCTCTGTTGCTCTCTGCTCAGCAGATGGGTTTGAGAGCTGGGGTTGTGTACTGTGCCAGAGTCTGGGCCTCCTCTCCCATCTTTCTTTGTTTCCGTGGCGTATCCGCCATTTTTCGCCACGTTTCACATAGGGTGGGGCCTCCGCGGACGGACCGCTGTGTGTGCTGCACGGTGCTGTATATAAACTGCCTCTATATACACTATATACTATATAAACTACTATATACACTATGTACTATATTAACTGTATCTATATACACTATATACTATATACACTGTACTATATACACTATATACTATATAAACTGTCTCTATATACACTATATACTATACAAACTGCCTCTATATACTATACACTATATACACTGTACTATATACACTATATACTATATAAACTGTCTCTATATACACTATATACTATACAAACTGCCTCTATATACACCTTTTTTCTCATACTTACTTCCATATATACTGCCTTCTTTATATAAACTGTACTATATACTATATAAACTGTATCTATATAAACTATACACTATATACTATATACACTGTACTATATACTACATAAACTGTCTCTATATACACTATATATATATATATATATATATATATATATATATATATATATATCACTTTCACTATATACACTGTACTATATACACTATATACTATATAAACTGTCTCTATATACACTATATACTATATAAACTGACTCTATAAACACTATATACTATATAAACTATCTCTATATACACTATATATATAAACTGCCTCTATATACACTATACACTACAGACTATACACTCTGTACACTACTGTCTATACACACTATACAGTACATTAGTCTCTATATACACTATATACTATACAAACTGCCTCTATATACACTATACACTATATACACTGTACTATATACTATATAAACTGCATCTATATATACTATACACTATATAAACTGCCTCTATATACACTATATACTATATACCTTATTACTATATACTACATAAACTGTCTCTATATACACTATATATATATATATATATATCACTTTCACTATATACACTGTACTATATACACTATATACTATATAAACTGTCTCTATATACACTATATACTATATAAACTGTCTCTATAAACACTATATACTATATAAACTGCCTCTATATACACTATATACTATATAAACTGTCTCTATAAACACTATATACTATATAAAACGTCTCTATATACTATATACTATACAAACTGCCTCTACACATATACTCTATACACTATATACTTATTGCCTATACACTTTATATACTACATATAAAGCTCAATGCTATATATGCAACTGTATCTATATATATATACTATATAAACTGCCTCTATATACATATATACTATATACACACTGTGCTATATACTACATATTGTCTCTTACTCATATATATACTATATATATATATCACTACTTATAACACACTGTACTATATACACTATATACTATATAAACTGTCTCTATATACACTATATACTATATAAACTGTCTCTATAAACACTATATACTATACAAACTGCCTCTACATACATATACACTATATACATATTACTATATACCTACTATATAAACTGTACTATATATAAACTGTATCTATATATACTATACACTATATAAACTGCCTCTATATACACTATATACTATATACACTGTACTATATACTACATAAACTGTCTCTATATACACTATATATATATATATATATATATCACTTTCACTATATACACTGTACTATATGCACTATATACTATATAAACTGTTCTATATACACTATATACTATATAAACTGCCTCTATATACACTATATACTATATAAACTATCTCTATATACACTATACTACTATATAAACTGCCTCTATATACATATATACTATATACTGTACTATATACACTATATACTATATAAACTGCCTCTATATACACTATATACTATATAAGCTGTTTCATATACACTATATACTATACTCATGCACTATATACACTATATATATATAAACTACTCTATATATATACTATATAAACTGTACTATATACACTATACACTATATAAACTATTGCTATATACACACTATATACAATATGATACCTATGTATATATATATATATATATATATAACATATAATATATATATATATATATATATATATGCTACTATATACACACACACACATACATATATATATATATATATATATATATATATATATATATATATATATATATACACACACACCTACATATGTATATAATATATATATATATATATGATAAACAGTGCTTTTTTTCAGGGCAGTGATGAAGTTAAACAGCGACACCTTAAAAATCAAACGCACCCGCAGACACGCACTAAGATTAATACTGTATGTTTGTGTGTGAATGCGCGCGCACGATTGAGGAAAGGTGTGTCGCACCGAAAGGCGCGTGACGTCACCGTCTACCTGAGTTTCGGGAAGAGAGAGAAGAAAAAAACAGCGAAACAGAAAGATCTGCGTGCGACTCTCCTGTACCTTTCCGACTGTTCGAGAGAGAGAGAGAGACAGACAGACAGACAGACAGACAGACAGACAGACAGACAGAAAGAGAGAGAGAGAGAAAGAAAGAAAGAAAGAAGTGTGGAAGTGTGTGAGTGTGAGGAGTGAAGCCGTTTCCGACTCGCGCGCTGCAGGTGAGTCCGAACGCGGGTTCTGATTAAAGGGTTTTAACATAAGATTAACTTAACCAACACAAACATTCCTCACACGGGATAGTGGGGAGAAGAGCAGTGCCTGGACCTGAGACGCCATAAGAGAGACGCGCGCGCGCACACACACACACTCACACTCACTCACTCACTCACTCACTACTCACTGTATTTTGTGAATGAAAGTTCCAGTAAAAGCTGAACTGTTTAACTGGGGAAATGAAATGTGGTTACACTGATGGGTTAGAGTTTTGGAGATTTATTTTGAGGTTTTTGCAATGATGTTTATTATGGTACATGGTAAATGTTGACCCTGCCCCCAGAGACATGTCCGTCCACCCCCGCCGCGTGCGGCTGAAGCCTTGGTTGGTGACTCAGGTGGACAATGGGACGTTTCCGGGTTTGGTTTGGCTTGACCGTGAGGCCAAGCGCTTTCAGATTCCATGGAAACATGCGACCCGGCACACAGCCCAACAGGAAGAGGAAAACACCATCTTCAAGGTCAGACTTGCTGCCATGGCAACCAGACCACTAGTGGAGGACAAGCTTTTTTTCAGTTTACACTTTATTCTTCTACTTTATGAATTTTAACTCAATATACACAATGTTAGAAAATGTACACCATAAAGGTGCACACATTTCATGTGTGTGTTTGAGGCAGGCCTGGGCAGTAGAGACAGGGAAGTTTCAGGAGGGGGTGGATGAACCTGACCCGGCGAAGTGGAAAGCTCAGCTCCGCTGTGCTCTCAACAAGAGCCGTGAGTTCAACCTCATTTATGATGGAACCAAGGAGGTTCCTATGAACCCCCTCAAGATCTACGATGTGTGTGACATCCCCCAACCACTCAGCAACCCAGGTAACTCACTCTCACACACACACGCGCGCAGAATCAAAGTTGTGTTTTGTGTATTATTACTAAGAAGGTTCTCTGTGTTCTTCAGGTTCTACAGGTTCTGCTCCAGCGTATGATTCTGATGGAGAGGATGATGATGTTCCAGATACTCCAGAACCCCCCCCACCTCCATACCATCCGCCAGGTCCATCTCAACCCACCAGTCTCTGTCCATTAACTAAAAAGAGGGCAGAGTTTAGATGAAGCAGTTGAATTATTATTAATTAATTAATTATTAAATATAATTTATATTAAAATAAAACTGTGTGTGTGTGTGTGTGTGTGTGTGTGTGTGCGCGCGTGCGCATATGTTATAGTAAGTAATTCTCCTCTGGCTCCTCCTGGTTGGACTCCCCCGGGCTCTGTTTCCCCTATGCATCCCCCCAACTGTCCCCCAGCCCAGCCAGAGGTGTGGCCTAAGAAGGAACCAATGGATGTGGAGATGGATGTACAGCCGGCCAACATGGAGTCGCAGCCCATTTCTGCCCTTCATGACACTCTGTTCAGCACTCCGGAGACCTGGATCAGCTCACTGCCCAGTGAGAGCACACACACACACACACACACACACACACACAGATATATACTCTCAGGAGCAGAGTGTGTGAAAGTGTGTAAATGTGAGTCAGTTTTGCTGCTTGTTATTAGTTTACTAATTTATAGCCTTTTTGATCAAACTAAATCTAAAACGTGGCCTGCGCAGAAGTTTGGGGACACTCTTGCTCAAACACCCCTTCTGATGTGAAATCAGTCTCCAAACCTCTCAGGCGTCCTCTCAGATCCTGTTCTGGCATCTGTGCTCAGATCAGTTTCAGGTCTTTAGGAAGTGTCTCCAGGTTGGTTCTGCTGGGTTCTGGTTTAGTTTTTGGTTTCTTCACTGACTGCGGGGACCTTCCCTTTGAGGAGGCTGATATTTAGTAGAAGTAGATATAGATAGAAGTAGAAGTAGATATTTAGTGGGGCAGCGGTGGCCTAGTGGTGAGGGAGTTGCCCCGCATCGGAAGATTGTGGGTTCGATTCCCTCACAAGTAGGTTGCCCTGAGGTACCCCTGAGCAAGGTACCGTCCCTGTCACTGCTCCCCGGGCGCTTTCAATAGCTGCCCACTGCTGCACGGTGTTTGTGTGCATGGGTTAAAAGCAGAGGTCCAATTTCGTTGTGGTTCATGGTGTGCAGTGCTGTGACCTCGCAATGACAAGGGTTGTCACTTTCACTTTCACTTTCAATTATTTCTTTCTCCTCAACACTTCAAGTCAAGAAATCTAGTCAAGTAGGATTTTGTCATTTCAGCCATATACACAGTACACAGTGAAACGAAATAACGTTCCTCCGGGACCCTGGTGCTACACACAAGACAACATCAGACACAACAGAGGACACAACATAATGCACAAGACAAGGCGACAAGTGCAGACAACAGACAGCACAATGCTTAATGCTTCCTAACCTTGCGTGTGTTTATAGTGACAGACCTGGAGGTGCAATTTTATTACCGTGGTAAGGAGGTGTGTCCAGCGGTGACGGTCAGTAACCCTCAGGGCTGCCGGCTGTTTTATGGGGATCTGGGTCCAATGGTGAATCAGGAGGAGCTGTTTGGACCGGTTTCCCTGGAGCAGCTCCGATTTCCCTCCACCGAGCAAATCACCAACGACAAGCAGCGCCTCTTTACCAACCGCCTGCTGGACGTTATGGATCGTGGCCTCATCCTGGAGGTGAGCGGACATGACATCTATGCTGTCCGGCTGTGCCAGTGTAAGGTGTACTGGTCCGGACCCTGCGCCCCAAACCAGAATGCACCGAACCTCATTGAGCGACAGCGCAAGGTCAAACTCTTCTGCCTGGAGACCTTCCTCAGCGGTCAGTCCACCTTCTACAAACCTTTCCTCCTCCATTTGACATCCTTCTCTCTGAAAGATGAGATTTATTTTAGGAAATGATAAAAGGACTGTGCTCATATTAACATTTTAGAACACTTTATTGCCCCCTATAGTTCCTGTAAGGTATTACAATCTGTCAGAATAAACATGTGGATCATATGAACATGTAAGTACTTACTGCTTCTTACTGATCTCCATGTCAATCAACCATCCTGTAACTGTGTGTGTGTGTGTGTGTGTGTGTGTGTGTGTGTGTGTGTGTGTGTGTAGGTGTGATTGCGCACCAGCGGGCTCAGTCTCCTGCTCTTCCTCAGTTTGACATCCACCTGTGTTTTGGGGAGGAGTGGCCAGATGGTCGGCCAAGAGAGAGGAAGCTCATCATGGTGCAGGTGAGGCAGATTCAGAGCTGACACTTTACTGATCGCACTCACATACACATAAATTTTAAAATATTTATTTATTGTTTATTATTCAGACTCAAAAGGACTTTGTGTGCAGGTGGTTCCGGTGGTGGCTCGGATCATCTGTGAGATGTTTTCAGGCGATGGGACACGTTCCTTTGACAGCAGCAGCGTCCGACTGCAGATCTCCGTCCCCGATATCAAAGACAACATCGTGACTCAGCTGAAGCAGCTCTACCGTCTCCTACAAACACACCAGGGACATGACACCTGGCCCATCCCCCCAGGCGCTAACGTCCACCTGCCTGCTGCACTGCCAACGCAGTGACACACACACATGCACACACAGGAGGTGCTCTGTTACTGCCACTGCAGCGAAGTGTGTGTCTTTCTTCCATGCCAATTTCCAGTAAAATAAATACATACGTGCACACACACACACATCGGTGGGTCAAAGTCTGAGTTTTAGTCTGTTGATTAGAGAGAGTTTGTGAGGCGAGGCAGTCAAGCAGCTTTTTATTCACTAAATATTAGCTTTTCTGGCTTTTCTCTCCATTTTGCTCTGAAGGGCTGCACGATTCTGACTGCACACATCGCCATGATGACAATATCGCCATGAAGACATCACACAAGGTGTGTTAGAAAGAGCATGGATTTGTTTTACGGTGAGCTCACTGGGTCTGAAGACAGATCAGGGATTGTTTACTGCCTCATTTGCATATTCAGATAACAACAATGTGCAGCCCTGCTGCTTCCTGTAGTTCTGGATCAGGCTCTGAAGCTTTTATTGTGGCTGTAGAGGGGTTTTCTGAACATGGACTGTGGATCTCCTGTAGCAGCTCATGTATAAAGAATGTAGATCAGAGCTTTGCTGTAGAACTTTAACCCCATCTTTAACTAGTTAGTGAATCTTATACCTGTACATCCATGTCATGTGATTTTTACTTTCTGCTATTACAAAATTAAGAGAATAATAAACGTTACCTCACATTTCCTTCTTTCAACCCCAGCAAGAATGTCCCAGTTATTTTCATCACTTTAATCTGAGATTTAATCCCACAGTTACCCAGAATTCAGTGCTGGTGAGCGGAATCAGATGTCCCATAATGTGTGCATTTTATTTCCCCCGAAGAAGTTCCACGAGCATCTCTATGGAACGCTGTCGATGGTAAAATAGTCCATCTAAACAAAATCACGTCTCTCTCGCCACCGGGTGTGTCACCTGGAAAAGACTTCAGCATGTCTGGGCTCTAAGAACTAAGAATCCAGTTAAGGTTTTGGGGAAAGAGACTGTTTGTGATGATGAACACAGTGTAACACTTCCTATGTGTTTAAGGCACACAGTTTCCAACAGGGGGCAGGGGACATATCTAGTGCCAGGGGAGCAGTGGTTGGTGCATCCAGGGAACCTACTGGTCTGGGACTTGAACCCACACCTTCCCATTATGGGGTTCCTAAACATTAGAACAACTCCATCCAACCAAGGGGGTTTATTCTGAAGACCTCTGGGGGAGTTCCTCTCCGTGTACGAGCCCCTCTCGGATGCAAATGGTGCGTTAAAGGGCGTCTTCATTATGTCATCAAGGCGAAGCAGGGTGTCAGCTCTGCAGGGAAACCTGGATGATGAAGGTAAGAAATTTCCCTGATGGCGTCTCCCTTTAGACTCCTCTTCAGAACTTCCCTTCAGACAGAGAGAGGAGCAACAACCACTATCAGTTAGATTCTGAGCCCAGCCCTGCTGGTGAGTGGTATGAAGGAACACCTGGATAGGTGAGCTTTAAGTGGGGAGAGTAATCATTCAGTCAGCCAGACATTAAAGATATTCACCAGCCCAGACTAAGACTTCATCACCATGCAGTGTGTTTGAGCTGGATGGAGGAAAATAAAGGTTATTCCACTGAGGGTTCTACACAGAACATACATATCTGGAGTTTTATAACTGAACATTAACCAAATTCAAGTCACAATTAAATATAATTAAAATAAAATATAAACATATTAATGAAACTACCATCAGACTGGGTGAATTAGGGTATGGGATTTAGTCTGAGATCAGTCTTAATTCAGCCCTGTCTCAGCTAGTCTCAGTTCAGCGCTGGTTAATCAGCAGTTGATCTGATTAACCTTTGATCTGAGGAATTACAGAAGAGCTGTCAGATTCTGCACCATTTCAATTGGTTCTTTCCTCGTCATTAAGGAGTTCTGAGGTTCTCACAGCTGTTATCCCGTCAGAGACACTCCTCCGGACTTTACCCGCAACTGCAGAAGGACTTTTTATGATTTTAGACCTTCCATTTTGAGTGTCTTTTGGATCTTTGGCGTGAAGAAACACAACAGAAGGAGGAGAACCAGCCCAGCTTCAAAACCCAGAAGCAGAACCGCCAAAACCATCAGGACGACTCAGAGGTAAAAATCAAGCCTGGACGTCTTTGTCATGGCACTGAGGACATTATTCCTATACATCCAGTAAAGCAGGTGGTTAGTCTGACGTGTCTCACTTTTACAGACTGAAAAGCTGATAAATAACAAAAGCAGATTGAGTAGGAATGAACCTGCTCTGACTGTGTGTGTGTGTGTGTGTGTGTTTTGGAGCTGGTTCTGTTTGTAATCGACTGCCTTTTTGGAGATCAGAATGAAGAAGATGAAGGTTCAGGGTCTGATTTAACTGTTTATTTGAACCCTTTAACCTCCACGGATTGTCGTCCAGGTTCAGTCCTTCAGTCCATTAAACACAGTCCAATCTAAACGCCACCTAAACAGAAACAAGAGAAAAAAATTGAAATTATGAATCAAAGTCCACGTGACCTGCTGTAGAAACAGTGGGAATAAACAATTTCTGCTGTAACAGTGTGTGTGTGTGTGTGTGTGTGTCTCTCGGTGAACTGAGAGATCTTTGTCCTTTATGGTTATATAAACCTGTGGACGGTTGCAGATGATTTCCTGCCTTAAACACGTGAATGAAATTCAGCTGAAAACAGACAAACAGACATTCTCTTTATTGAAGAACCCCTCACTTTCCTTTGACTCACATTGTCAGATTGGTCAAAATGTATTCATTTTCACCTCTGATCTCACATCTCTGTCCATCATTTTTCATGAAGGAAATACTGATTTACTCTTTCACAGCCTCCTTTCTTCCACACTGCACACTAACTCTGCAGAGTTCTCACCTTTGCCAAAAAGCTCAGAATAATGTCTCCCCCTTTCTCCACAAACTTCATTGCTCTCATCACAAATAAAGCACTGAATTTATCTGAACCTCCTCAAACTCCTCTCTTCAGACAGAACTAAGATTCTAAGATACTGCTGTTTGTGTTTGGTGTTTGTTAACTGTGCTATCTGTAAACTGTATGTGTGTGTGTGTGTGTGTGTGTGTGTGTGTGTGTGTGTGCAGGGTGCTGCTTAAGATGTATGGGGGCAGTGACTTCACCTACACGGACTCCCTACAGTCCAGGTAGCATACCGACTGGTCTTAGCCTTGGGGTCAGCAGAGAGAGGGGGAGCTGCTGGGCTTCACCGGGATGGGAATGTTGTAGTTAAATTAACTTTGAGAAAGTGTGTGTGTGCGTGTGTGTGTGTGTGTGTGCGTGTGTGTGTGTTTCAGTGATTTTAATATGGACGAAACCTCTTCTCTGGGTTCCAGTTTATGCAGACTCAGCGCTAAATCCATCTACAGTGAGTACTGTTCACACACACACACAATCTTCAGTAAACCCTAGTAAAGTTGTTCTGTCTAAACCCCACAGTGCGCAGGAAAGAGTACGCAGAATCCATTAACAAACAGCTCAGCAAGTTCCAGTACAAAGTAGAGGTAACGTACACACACACACACACACACACACACACACAGAGTTGGAGTAACCCACTGTACGCTGTGCCATGTTTCTGTGAGCTGTAGGAAACAATATGGCCTACACTATGTGTGTGTGTGTGTAGCACCTGTTGACCTGTGAGCTGGGTGGGGAGCTCCAGGGTGTGTTTGAGTGTGTGGAGCGACTGAAGCTTCTCGAGGAGACCGGTCGGATTTGGGGGCAGGATGTCCTGCTGGAGCTGGATGATGGAAACCTCCTGTTGACAGACATCGACACTAAGGTCAGTCCTGCCCACCTGGGAGCAAGATGGGGTAGTGGGGGTGAGACGGGGTTGTTGGGAAGTGTGTTGGAGTCTTTTGGATGTGTTGGGGTAAGATGGGATAGTTAGGGTGTGAGTAAGGGGTATTGGGGATTGTATTGTGGAATTTGGGGACATGTAGGGGTAGATGAGCCTGAGTGTTGGGGTAATTGAGGGTGTTTGTTGGGTGTGTTATGGTAGTGGGGTTGTGGGTTGGGGTATAACTGGGTATTTTGGGAGCGTCACATCCAGTTATCCATCTCTGTGGCGTCTCTCTGTTCACAGGAGGAGCTGGACTGTCTGCCCCTCAGTCGTGTGGTGGAGGTGACAGCTGTGCTAGACAGTTGTGTCTATAATTCCCTGCTGACTGTGTCCCTGCAGGACAAAAGGAGCAGCGTCTTCCTGTTCCAGAGTGACTCACTGAGGGTGAGAAACTGTCTCCATCCAGTCTGAGAAAACGGGACAGATCTGCCCTGAAGGTCAAGGGACCTGTTGCAGCTTCTCTTACAGGAAGTAGGATTTAACAGATCTGTGACTGGGTTTGTCACATGGAACTGAACACTCACACAGGCGATCGTTCTAGAGTTCGCTTTGCTGCTCTGATGGCCTGAGACAGGTTTGCCCTTGCTGTTCTTAGGGCAGCTTCGTCCCCCGACTTGAAGGCCTTAGGAGTCCCTGGTTCTCAGGAGTCTGCGCACTTCCGCAGTCATCCATGGCTTTTGGTTGGGTCGTGTAACAACGAACTTGGAGACAGTAACATTCAATTTCAATTCAATTCAATTTATTCTTGTATAGCGCCTTTTACAACAGAGTTGTTCTTTTGGGAACGACCTGGCCTTTATAAAAGGGACGGTCTTCATCCTAACTGGAGAGAATCATATATGCTTTCCCAAAATATGGCAGCAAAATTGCCACTGTGACTCTTTAGAGCACCACCCAGGTCGCAGTCCTGTGATATTAAATCACACGATGGCTATTATCCCACTACCAGTACACTCTTGGCAGAAACCCAGGTTCCTTATAACACGGCATCCCCTATGTCACACATTAGCTTAGAACCAGACTTCTCTCACCATTACCAGAGAATATCTATTCTTAGTGAAAGTGACAACCCATTGCGAGGTCACAGCACAGCAAGCATGAACCATAACGAAATTGGACCTCTGCTTTTAACCCATGCACACAAACACCCTGCAGCAGTGGGCAGCTATTGAAAGCGCCCGGGGAGCAGTGACAGGGACGGTACCTTGCTCAGGTACCTCAGGGCAACCTACTTGTGAGGGAATCGAACACACAATCTTCCGATGCAGGGCCAACTCCCTAACCACTAGGCCACCGCTGTACGATAATAGCCGCTGTACGATAATAAGCAGTATAGATGCCAATCTAGGGGCTCCTGCACTGGTAACCTGCTCCCAGTACCAATCATAAAAACAATTAAAACACAGCGTCTGACTAAAATCAAATGTTCACTGCTGAATGTTCGCTCCTTAGGAAACAAGGCAGTGCTTATTAATGAGATGGTACTCGACACAAAGTCAGATATTGTAACGATGGCGGGGTGTAGGGAGGACGCCAATGCAGAGCCAGTGGTTCCGAAACGTAACTTTATTAACATAAAGGAACAATATAAACCAAAAGTGCCACCATTAACTGTGAGGCGTAGCCTCGATAATGAACCGCGCTCTGTCCTGACACACCGGGGCTTAAATAGCAGCCCCTATGAAGCACACCTGTATCTAACAAGCCCAGGTGTGCTCAGTCAGGGCAGAGCGCCATCTGTCGTGCCCGATCGGAACCACGGGCACGACAGACCGTGACAGATATCTGTCTACTGACTGAAACTTGGCTTAGACCCACTGACACCATCCCCTTAGTGGAAGCCTCCCCTGATGGGTTCTAGCACCTGCATAAATCACGCTCAGTAGGACGTGGTGGTGGCCTGGCTGCAGTTTTTGATGAATCATTTAAGGTTGATTCAAAAACTACTGAGAGCTTCCATACATTCGAAGTGATGCTGCTAAGCATTAGGTCTGATTTAGCGCTCCATATCCTATTAGTTTATAGACCTCCAGGACCATATGCTGCCTTTATTAATGAATTTGGCCATCTGCTCTCTGATTGGTTGTTAGGTTTACTAGATTCGTGATGTTAGGTGACTTTAACATACATGTTGATACAGAGACGGATGCAGGTGCCAAAAGCTTCCTAACGCTCCTCGATTCTGTCGGTTGCACCCAGCATATATCAGGACCTACCCAAGGACACACGTTAGATCTAATTATCTCGTATGGACTTGACATTGATACTGTACTGGTCCACTCCTTAAATAAACTTTTTTCCGACCATTCTTTAATCACGTTTGAGATTAATATGTCTCCACCGTACCTCAGTGAACGGACTAGTACAACACGACACCTAAACAGGGCTAAATGTGTTCAGTTTATGGAGGCCGGAACAGAGATAGATTTCACCTGTAACAAAACTGTTAATGACATCACCGACACGTACAATACAGTAGTTGGGCAGATCCTTGATCAGGTCGCCCCAATTAAGACAAAGAAGGTCAGAACTATCAGGCACTCTCCCTGGTTCAATGATCACACACGGGCTGCTAAGCGGGAGTGCCGTAAGCTAGAACGCAGATGGAAGACAACCTAGGGTTAGGGTTCTATGGTTCGCTAAACTAAAACAATATAAGAAAGCTCTATATAGTGCTCGCACTGAGTACTATTCAAAACCTATTGAAAATAACAAGCATAACCCCCGCTATTTATTTCAGACACTCGCTCAGCTAACAGACAAAACTGATAAAAGGCCAGCATGTAGTATTACTAACGAGAGGTTTCTTAAGTTTTTTAATGATACAATTAACAACATTAGGCTCCAAATCTGCCCTATTAGCCCTCAAATTAATCCATTACCAGAACAGTGCTCACAATATTTTATTGATTTTAATCTCATTGATAACTCTGAGCTATTTTCTGTTATAACCAAGGCAAAGTCCAAAACCTGTCGGTTAGATCCCATTCCAACCAAGCTCCTGAAGGAATCCTTAGGAATACTATCAACACCTATACTTGATATCATGAACGCATCCTTGACCTCAGGTGTAGTCCCCAATCAGTTTAAAACAACAGTGGTTAGACCACAGCTTAAAAAACCTAACTTGGACCCTCGCTCACCAAGTAATTATAGACCTATCTCTAATGTCCCGTTTCTCTCTAAGATTCTAGAAAAACTAGTTGCGAGACAACTGCAGTCATATCTAGACACACAGAACCTCTTAGATAAACTCCAATCAGGCTTCTGGCTTGGCCACAGCACAGAAACTGCTCTAACTAGAGTGGTGAATGATATAATGGTCTCGAGTGATGCAGGAAACATCACTGTTCTTGTTCTCTTAGATCTTAGTGCTGCGTTCGACACGGTAGATCACTCCATTTTAGTAAATAGGCTTCACTCCACTGTTGGCATTAGCGGAACAGCCCTTAAATGGTTCAACTCCTATCTTACAAACCGTTACTACTTCATCCAAATGGATGATTTTGGCACCCCCTCACCTATGTCACTAGTTAACTATGGAGTCCCACAGGGGTCGGTGTTGGGCCCAGTGCTCTTCTCCCTCTACATGCTCCCACTAAGCACTATTATACGGAAGCATAATGTTAGTTACCACTCTTATGCTGATGACACTCAGCTATACCTATCTGTTAAGTCATGTGATAAAGCATCAACCGGCACTTTAATTAGCTGCCTCAGTGATATTAGGGATTGGATGAATAACAACTTCCTCTCACTAAACCCCGAAAAAACTGAGCTGCTCTTGTTTTGTAGTAGCGATATCGACAGGGCCAACTTCATTTAACCCGAGATGCAGGGTTGAAGTTTTCAGTTAGTACTCTGACACGTAACCTTGGTGTTATTTTCGATTCAAATCTTTCATTTAATCCTCATGTTAATGCAGTTGCGAAGACATGCTTCCTGCACCTTCGGAACATTGCCAAACTACGGCGTTTTCTGTCAGTGGAAGACACGGCGAAAGTAGTACATGCATTTGTATAGTAGATTAGATTACTGTAATGCCCTACTTTCTGGAAGCTCTCAGGGCACATTAAGCACCCTACACCTCGCTGGTGCTGCTGTACATGCCATCGCACTGTTGTTTCATTTCTGTGTCTGTCACTACAGGATCCTGCTCATTACTGACCCCCTCATTCCATTTCTCTCCCCACATGTCCGGGGGGGCCGCTGTGGTCATCACCTGAGTCCAATGCAGAGTTACCATCTGGTCTGTGTGATGCATCTGATGCGCCAAGGGACACTGGCGGCTCATCGGTACCTGGAAGAAACTTGGGACTCCTCACTGATCCTGGAGTTTAAAACCAAACTAACTTTTTTACTGTTAGTATACCCAAGGGGGTTGGGTAGCCGGTTGACCTTGGACCCTCAGAGGTTTTTTTTTAGAGTAGAGTAGAGTGATCTTTTATTATCCCACGAATGGGAAATTTGGGCGTTACAGGGCTCTTATAAAAAAAGACAGGTGTACAGAAAGAAAAGAAAAAATATATAAAGATATAGATATATATTTTCTCCACATAGTGGAGTTTTTGGTTCCTCTCCTTCGTAGTCGTCCGGCTTTAACATCTATTACTGTAACCTGTTCCATCATCGACCATCAATGTAAAGTGCCTTGGGGCAACTTTGTTTGTAAAAGGCGCTATACAAGAATAAATTGAATTGAATTGAATTGAGTTGCCCCAAGGCACTTTACATTGGTCGTAGATGGTAGACAGGTTACAGTAATAGAAGTTAAAGCCAGACGACTATGGAGGAGAAGAACCAAAAACTCCACTGTGTGGAGAAAAAAAACCTCTGAGGGTCCAAGGTCGACTGGCTACCCAACCCCCTTGGGTATACTAGCAGTACAGAGTTAGTTTGGTTTTAAACTCCAGGATCAGTACAGAGTCCCAAGCTGCTTCCCAGGCTCAGCAAGTCGGGTGCGGCCCCAGGTACCGATGAGCCGCCAGGATCCCTTGGCGCATCAGATGCATCGCACAGACCAGATGGTAGCTCGGCAGAAATGAAACAATACAGTGCGATAGCATGTACAGCAGCACCAGCGACATTAGTAGTGCTGCACTATGGTGATTGGTGCGGATAAGATAAACTAAAAAAGTAAGTCTTCAGCCGTGATTTAAAGACTGAGACTGATTTGGCATCCCGTACGTAAGTAGGCAAACTATTCCACTATCTAGTGGCCCTGTAACTGAAAGCTCGTGCTCTTATACATTTATTTATGCGAGGGACAATTAGGAGATCTTTATTCTGGGATCTAAGTGGGCGGTTAGGTGTATAGGTATTAAGCAGTTTGGTTAGGTATATTGGGGCAAGACCTTTAAGTGCCTTGTAGGTTAAGAGGAGGACCTTGAAGTCAGCCCTGTACCTAACAGGAAACCAGTGAAGCAAGGAGAGTATGGGAGTTATGTGGTCGTACTTCCTGCTCCTGCTAACAGTCCTAGTGGCTGTGTTCTGAATGCGCTGTAGGGTGCTTAATGTGCCCTGAGAGCTTCCAGAAAGTAGGGCATTACAGTAATCTAATCTACTGTATACAAATGCATGTACTACTTTCGCCGTGTCTTCCATTGACAGAAAGCGCCGTAGTTTGGCAATGTTCCGAAGGTGCAGGAAGCATGTCTTCGCAACTGCATTAACACGGGGATTAAATGAAAGATTTGAATCGAAAATAACACCAAGGTTACGTGCCAGAGTACTAACTGAAAACTTCAAGCCTGCATCCCGGATATGCGAAATGAAGTTGGCCCTATCTACATCACTACTACAAAACAAAAGCAGCTCAGTTTTTTCAGGGTTTAGTGAGAGGACGTTGTTATTCATCCAATCCCTAATATCATTGAGGCAGCTAATTAAAGTGCCGGTTGATGCTTTATCACATGATTTAACAGAGAAGTATAACTGAGTATCATCAGCGTAGGAGTGGTAACTAACATTATGCTTCCATATAATAGTGCTTAGTGGGAGCATGTAGAGGGAGAAGAGCACTGGGCCCAACACCGACCCCTGTGGGACTCCATAATTAACTAGTGACTTAGGTGAGGGGGTGCCATAATCATCCATTTGGATGAAGTAATTACGGTTTGTGAGATAGGATTTGAACCATTTAAGGGCTGTTCTGCTAATGCCGACATTGGAGTGAAGCCTATTTTCTAAAATGGAGTGATCCACTGTGTCAAACGCAGCACTAAGATCTAACAGAACAAGAACAGTGATGTTTCCTGCATCACTTGAGACCATTATATCATTCACCACTCTAGTTAGAGCAGTTTCTGTGCTATGGCCGTGCCGGAAGCCTGATTGGAATTTATCTAAGAGGTTATGCGTGTCTAGATATGACTGCAGTTGTCTCGCAACTAATTTTTCTAGAATCTTAGAGAGAAAACGGGACATTAGAGATAGGTCTATAATTACTTGGTGAGCGAGGGTCCTAGTTAGGTTTTTTGAGCTGTGGTCTAACCACTGCCATTTTAAACTGATTAGGGACTACACCTGAGGTCAAGGATGTATTCATGATATCAAGTATAGGTGTTGATAGTACTCCTAAGGATTCCTTCAGGAGCTTGGTTGGGATGGGATCAAACTGACAGGTTGTGTACTCCTCCAGGTTGATGGAGTCACCGTAGGTCACAGCCTCCCTAAACATGTCCCAGTCGGTGCGTTCGAAGCAGTCCTGAAGAGCAGAGATGGCCCCTGTGGGCCAGATCTTCACCTGCTTCAGGGTGGGCTTCACACGCCTGACGATAGGTCTGTACGCTGGATCAGCAGGACAGAGATGTGGTCTGAGATTCCGAGGTGGGGGCCGGGCTCCGCTCTGTACGCGCCGGCCATGTTTGTGTAAATACAGTCCAGCGTGTTTCCCCCTCTTGCAAAATCCACATATTGATGAAATTTAGGGAGAACTGACTTGAGATTTTCATGATTGAAATCTCCGGCGACGATGAACAGTCCTTCCGGGTGGGAGTTTTGGAGCTCGCTGATCGCTCCATAAAGTTCAGCCAGCGCGCTGTTAGCATTAGCGCTGGGTGGGATGTAGACCGCCGTGATAAAAACTGTTATCTCCCTGGGCAGATAAAAAGGTCCGCACCTGACTGTAAGGACCTCAGGCAGTGTCGAACAATGAGTCGATACCAGCACAGCGTTTGTACACCATTGTGTGTTTATGTAAACACACAGTTCTCCTCCGCGAGTCTTGGCGGTCAGAGCGTGTTACCGCACCGCCATCTTGGAATCTCCAGTATAGTCTGGAATAGTCCAGCCTTTGTCTGAGAATTTGGGAAATTTGCTCATTACCTGTTAAAAGACCTTAGAGGGATAAAGTTGATCAGCCACACCATGAAGTTATGGGAAAGAGTATTGGAAGCTAGGTTAAGAAAAGAGGTGAGGATCAGTGAACAGCAGTATGGTTTTATGCCGAGAAAGAGCACCACAGATGCAATGTTTGCTCTGAGGGTATTGATGGAGAAGTACAGAGAAGGTCAGAAGGAGCTGCATTGTGCCTTTGTGGTTTTGGAGAAAGCATATGACAGGGTGCCTAGAGAGGAGTTGTGGTTTTGTATGAGGAAGTCTGGTGTTACAGAGAAGTATGTGAGAGTAGTTCAGGATATGTATGAGGGCAGTGTAACAGTGGTGAGATCTGCAGTGGGAGTGATGGATGCATTTAAAGTAGAGGTTGGATTACATCAAGGATCAGCACTGAGCCCGTTCTTGTTTGCAGTAGTAATGGACAGGTTGACGGACGAGGTTAGACAGGAGTCTCCGTGGACGATGATGTTTGCTGATGATATTGTGATCTGTAGTGAGAGTAGGGAGTAGCTTGAGGAGAACCTGGAGAGATGGAGATATGCTCTGGAGAGGAGAGGAATGAAAGTGAGTAGGGCAAAGACAGAATACATGAGTGTGAATGAAAGGGAGGAAAGTGGAGTGGTTAGGATGCAGGGAGTGGAGGTAACAAAGGTGGAGGAGTTTAAATACTTGGGATCAACAGTTCAGTGTAACGGCGAGTGTGGAAGAGAGGTGAAGAAGAGAGTGCAGGCTGGTTGGAATGGGTGGAGAAGAGTGGCTGGAGTGATTTGTGACAGACGCATACCAGCTAGAGTAAAAGGGAAGGTTTACAGGACAGTAGTGAGACCAGCTATGTTGTATGGGTTGGAGACGGTGGCACTGACGAAAAGGCAGGAGGCGGAGCTGGAGGTGTCAGAGTTAAAGATGCTGAGATTTTCGTTGGGTGTGACGAGGTTGGACAGGATTAGAAATGAGTATATTAGAGGGACAGCTCAGGTTAGACGTCTTGGAGACAAAGTTAGAGAAGCAAGGTTGCGTTGGTTTGGACATGTGCAGAGGAGAGATGATGATTATATTGGAAGGAGGATGTTGAGGATGGAGCTGCCAGGAAAGAGGAGAAGAGGAAGACCAAAGAGGAGGTTTATGGACGTGGTGAGAGAGGACATGCAGGTGGTCGGGTTGAAGCAGGAAGATGCAAAATACAGGAAGAAATGGAGACAGTTGATCCGCTGTGGCGACCCCTAAACGGGAGCAGCCGAAAGAAAAAGAAGAAAGAAGAAGACCTGTTAAAAGACCTCAGGTTTACACAGAACCCTTCAGTTCTCCAGAAAGAGGTTCAGGTTCTGATCCATATTTGGGTTTGTTTTTCAGGCTGATTATATCAAGCGAGATTTGGAACGAGTTTTGCAGAACCAGACAGATGAGGCCCGGAACAGGTAATTCCATAAACCATCCCAAAATAGCTGCCACACACATTGTTCCTACATAGCCTGACAGCAGGGAGAAGCAGATGAGACAGCAGATTGAATAACAGTGATGACAGGGACACAGCACCTTGGGGGACGTTAGAGGAAACAACTGAATGGACAGCAGTTAGGACAGCATGTTGGGCAGTGGAAACAGAGGAGACAGTCAGAGGGCAGAAGAGAGGGGCCAGGTAGGGGATAGCAGTAGGATTAAGGAGGACAGCGGACAGGGATAGCCAGGGGGATAACAGCAGGGAAATTAGTGAGGACAGCTGGGGACAGCAGGGTGGACACATTAGAGGGAATAGGCAGGGGGATAGCAGTAGGAAAATGTTTAGTGGATGGTTCAGGGGACAGCAGGGTGGGGACAAGAAAGAGGGACTCACAGTAGAGGGGACAGTAAGATGGACTAGCATTAGGGACCCTATGGGGACAGCTGGGAGGACAGCAGGGTAACGACATCATAGGGCATACACTGTGGGGATAACAGTATGGACAGTAGTGGGGGCAACTGGTGGACAGCAGGTTGGGAACGTTAGAGGGGACAATAAGGGGGACTAACTTTAGGGACAATAGAGGGGACAGTCAGGGAGACTAGCTGTAGGGACACTATGGGGCAGCTGGGGAAATACAGGGTGGAGAAATTAGTGGGGACATTTAGATGGACTAGCAGTAGGGACAGTAAAGGGGACAGTCAGAGGGAAAAACAGTAGGCATATTAGAGGGGACAGTCAGAGGAAATAGCAGTAGGGACAGCTGAGGGGACATCTGGGGATCTGTTGAGGAGCAGCCACTCAGAAGGGTCTCTCTCTGGTTGTCAGAGGAAGAGTTGGGACCCAGATAGTGAAAAGCAGCAGAAACACAGCGCCCCCTTCAGAGCGGAGACAGAGGACGTCCCCAGAGGTCTGTTATGAAGGGTGGAGTGTTCCAGACTACGGTACGGTCCCACCAAACACAAAACCACAGAAACACATTCAACTCTGTTCTGCCTTACAGGGTGTCCACTCATAATCACAGAGAAGATAAAAGGGAAAAATAAAAACAAACCCAAATATAAATTAAAATAATTCAATAATAAGCCAAGACAAGCTCATGTTTTCACAACATTTTAGCCAGACTTCACATCATTACTCCTCAGAAAGAGTTATGTCAGTTTATGTCAGGAGTATGAGTGTGCTGACACCTAGGGGCAGCGGTGGCCTAGTGGTTAGGGAGTCTGCCCCAGGCTCAGAAGATCGTGAGATTGAATTCCTGACCAGTAGGTTGCCCTGAGGTACCTTTGAGCAAGGCACCGTTCCTGTCACTGCTCCCTGGGCACTGGACATAGCTGCCCCTGCTGCATGTGTGTTTATGGCTTAAAGGCAGAGGTGGATTTTGCATTTTTTGACAAAATAGTCACTTTCACTTCACTTCATACCTGACTGTACTGACAGTATTGAACTGGCCTTTTAAATCTCACTCCTGTAGACGATAGCCCAGCTCTGACTCCGCCCACGACTAGACGACATCGAACAGACAGCAATCCAGTTACAGTAACCCTGCCCCCTCAGGACATGCCCACTCGTCCCCACAGCCCTGTCACCTACACTGAGAGAGAGAGAACTGTGGTAAGATTTCATCCACAACAATCCACAATTTTTATCTCATGTTTAAAGAGCGTCCTGCCTGCAGCAGCAATGTCACCAGGTTACTTTCTCCATTTCACCTTAAATGACAGTGACAAGCGGTACCTTTCTGGCACCTCTGGCACAGTGTCAGGTGGAATAGAGAATTTTAATAGGAAGCTGGTGAGGGAATCAGACATCAAAGCATATTCTGAGTGTAAAGTGGACGTTGAGATGAGTTTTGGTTCTCTAGAATGAACTGAATGTGGAGAAAAGCTGATTTAAAGATGAGCAATGTGAAGAACGGGCCTCAAAGTTGCAGAACCCAATGAGAACTCTAGGGTTAAATCATCAGGCTAGTCCAGACCAGTGTCAGGTAGAGATGGTGTGCTGTAATCTGTAGTGTTTCCCTGCAGGATATCCTGAACCACCTCATTAATGACATTGAGGAGTTTGCGGAAAAAGTGGCTGTTGTGGCGGAGAGAGCAGACAAGAAGAAGAAAAAGAAGAAAAAGCAGAAAGGTAAAAAAGTAAGACCAGGACCAGGGCGCCACAGTCAGAGTTGTGTTAACTTCCAGTTTATAAATATGTGCGTGTGTGTCGTGAAGCTGTGCAGGGTCTCCTGTCTGAGGACGAGTTCAAAATCTGTCTTCAGAAAATCAAAATGGCTTTCAATCTCCTGGTGGGTGCCAATAACACCATCATCTACATATTAACACCATCTACAGATTAACACCATCTACAGACTAACACCATCTACTAACATTATGTACATCTCTCTATCTCTCTCTGTCTGTCTCTTTCTCTCTCTCTCTCTCTCTCTCTCTCTCTATGTCTCTCTGTCTCTCCCTCAGGGACAGCTGAATGGTCAGATTAATAATCCCAGTGCTGCTGATCTCGCCCACTGCCTGTTCTCCATCCTGGAGCTGGTAAGTAACTAGCTAAACACACACACACACACACACACACACACACACACACACACACACACACACACACACACACACAGTGTAACAGAGAGCTGTGTGTGTAGTTGCTGAGCATGTGTGAGGAGGATCTTCCCCACTGTGTGATCGCTCCACTGCTGGAACCTGATTGTTTTCGCTTCCTGAGTGAAGAGGCGACGCCTGAGGAGGACCAGCTATGGCAGCAGCTCGGAGACGCCTGGAACATTCCCAGGTAACTCATTCTTCCCAACGTTCTGAGCTAACTAACTCTCCTCAACATTGCCAGGTTACTCACTCTTCCCAACGCCACCATCAGTGCTGGCAGTTTCTAAGGTATTTGCAGTGGTTGCTAGGTGACTGTGATTCCCAGTGAATGCCAATATGCTGACCCTAACCCTAACCCTAGGTTGCTAGGCTGTTGCTATCTTATCCTAGGTGGTTTTTAGGGTAGAACTGCTATACTTGTATCAGGGGAACAGTTCTGCTATTAACTCTTTAGGGAAAAAGTTCAACTTTAAAAACTTGCTTGATAAAAATCAAGCATCCAGTCCAGAAGCAGGACACAAGCTCAACATCGCTGGCTGGACAGAACATTCCAGAGCGGAAAGAAATCCTGCAGAAAAACAGAGAAAGAAAAAAATTAAGGGAAAAGAAGAGGGTACACTAGCTAATACTTCATGAGTTCCATTCCTTCCTTTCTACAAACTGAGATACTGCTCATAGACCACCTGTTGTCTGTCTGCGTGTTTACCTGTTTTTCTGTTCAGTAACGTAACTGCTTTTTTAACTGTTTCTTTGCTTAGCTGTTGTTTACTTGTTTGTCTGCTTGTTTACCTGTGCACTTGTTGTGTGCTGTTTCAGCACAAAGTGGCCGGAGGACGATGATACAATTCCCACCTTCACTCCAGTGTTTAATGACGGTTGGCAGCCGCCAGAGCTCACACACACCAACAAAAAAAACACACCCACACAGTGGCAGGAGAGCCAGCATTCAGCAGGAGCACAGGTAAACACACACACACACACACACACACACACACACACAGTTTTAAATTAGATGTTATAAATGTTCGTTTTATTGTGCTTTAGAGCTCTGGTTCCTGCCAGATCCAAGCCACCCCCACCAGGTAACACTGTTTCAGCATCATCAGCACTTTCATCAGCAGCTGTGTCCACCCTAACCCTATACTGTGTGTATGTGTGTGTGTTACAGTTCTGAGGAGTTACCAGTCAGCTCCATGTGTGTCATGTGTGATTTCAGAGCGAGAAACGATCGAGAACTGAGTGTCAACAAAGGAGAGAAAGTAGAGGTCAGTCCAAACTGGGGGCAGATGTGAACTAGTGGTTAGGGAGTTGGCCAAAGGATCGGAAGATCGTGGGTTCAAGCCTCTTACCAGTAGGTTGCCCTGAGATACCCTTGAGCAAGGTACCGTCCCTGTCACTGCTCCCCAGGCGCTTTCATAGATACCCCCTGCTGCACAGTGTTTGCATGGGTTAAATGCAGAAGTCCAGTTTATTTGTGGTTCACTGTGTGCTGTGCTGTGACCTCGCAATGACAAGAATAGTCACTTTCAGTTTCAAACTGACCACATCTATTCACACTAACTCCTCCCAGACTGACTCCACCCACCCCTTCATACTAAGCCTACTCACCCAGACGGACTCCTTCTACCAATTCACGCTGACCTTAAAGTACGTGTTTGTATTTGTTTGTTTTTAGCTGTTGGACATGTCTAAGCGCTGGTGGAAGGTGAGGAATGGGCATGGTCAGGAAGGCTTTGTCCCAAATAACGTCTTAAAGTCCACTGAAAATGAAGACACAAAGGTAGCTACTGCTGACACACACACACTCACACACACACAGTCTGCCTTTCACGTTAACGTGGCTATGTGGTCATCAAGCAGGTGATTCGGGACCCGGTGCTCAACAGGAAGTCCAAGCCGGAGGAGGTCAGGGCCTGGTTGGAGCACAAGGGCTTCAGTAAAATGTGAGTTCACCAGGGATGAACACACTCTAAACACTAGGATTGTGCTTAGCTCCGGGCTGTGTCCTGGACGCAACAAAGGACAAAGCATAAATGATGTGTTTTATCTGCATCCAGAGCAAAGATTTAATCACAGGTGTTCAGACACAGGTGTGATCAGAAACACATTTAATTATTTCACTATAAATTAGTAAATCAAGCTAAAGCCTGTTTAAGATGCTGGTTCAATAAAGATTTTTTAAGTTCCTCACTAGTAAAGATCCAGGGCTCTCGAATTCTGGTGCTCAGACTGAACTGAACAGTCTGATTGGTTCAGGTTCAGAGACTCCTGTGTGACCTTTAATAAACACAATACAGTGACAGACCTGTGTGTGTGTCTGTGTGCGTGTGTATGTGCATGCATGGATGTTTTCAGCACGGTACGGTGTCTGGGGGGTCTCAGTGGACCAATGCTTTTGGGAATGAGCCGAGATGAGCTGAAGATTGTGTGTCCGGAGGAAGGAGGACGAGTTTATTATCAGTTACAGAATGTTAAATCAGCCCTTGCTGTAAATAACACAAACACACACAAATAAATAACCCCATACTTGTATAGCGCTCTCACTAGAATGTGTGTGTGTGTGTAGATGGCGAAAGAGGTGAGTCCACTGGTCTGAGGAGGCAGTCAGAGTGATGAACACACACAGGCAGCAGAGCGATGTGTGTGTACGGAAGGAGGGATTAACTGTGTGCAGTCTGTTGAGGAGGAGGCGCTATATCACTGCACACCTGGTCGCCACCTGGACCATCATCCCCTACTCAGCAATCCTGGGAGTGCTGTGAGCTTTCTGGCCAATCACAGCTCAGGAGTCTTGGGATGCAAATCAACAAATGCAGATAATCCAATTAAACACTGTTTCACCCTACTGACCCATTAACAAGGCATTAACACGCCAATAACGAGTCATTAATGATAGCCCTTACAGGAACACTGCACGCAAAAACCTCTTCTTACTTTTTGTACCTGTATGCCACTGCCTGAGACCACACCCTCTAGTAACTGTGTCTAAAACCACACCTGCAAATCAGTGTCCTGAACTCAAAGGAAGTCCAACTGCTGTGTGTGTTTCTGATCTTCATCTATACAGTGATATTAGTGTTTAAAATCCTTCCCTTAATGAGATCAATACACACCAACCTCATCCTTTAATAAAACGCTGAACAAGCAGTGTGTGTTAGAGTCTCTGTGTTAACACGCGTTAGAGTGTGTGAGTGTTACAGCATTTAAAAATGTGTTTCACAGAGGACAGGCAAAGTGGAAGTTAAACACTTTATTTGATCTCCATCCTTCAGGAGTAACATTGTGACACTAACCAGTACAGCACCACCATACTCAGATCCTACACACAGTACAGAAGGAGTAGATGAGGGAGAAATGATAGATAAACTGATGAAAGAATAAACCAGATTTAATCAATCCTTCTAACCTGATTAAAATCAATTAATCAGCTAATTAAACATTTCATTCCCACCCCCATGACCACACTCAATAACAACCTCCTCTTAACATGAATAAACCCCACTCTGTTCTTCCCATTGTGTGTGTGTGTGAGAGGATGAGGCAGGTTCATCAGATGTCTCCACACTTGGAGTGAGTTGTAAACCCTGTTTGTTTGTTTGTGTTATTAGTAAGCCTGGTAATAATTCAACAACAAGAAAAGTAATGAAGAAATAAAATACTCAATTAGTTTGTCATCATAAAGGTGAAATTACACACACACAGGGGAATGTTTGTACCATTCTAGCTCATTGCAGTGTGTGTATGTGTGTGTTTAGTTTGTGGAGGGTGAGGGGTTCATGGAAAGTTGTGTGTCCTCCTGAATTTTTTCCAGGTCCTGGGTGTGTGTGTGGTTGTTTGTGTGGACAGCGTGTGTAATCAGCTGCAATTCCTCACACAGCGTCTCGTGTCTGTAAGAGACACGAATATCGGGGACATTAGAGCGACGGATATCATTCCCCTCAGGACCCTCCAGAATATAACCAGGACCCAACCAGTAACTCTTCAACTGAGAGACAGAAAGACGGACAGAGAGAGACAGAGAGAGAGAGCGAGAGA
>CM029371.1:30581669-30594169 GCA_017165825.1 Hepsetus odoe
TATATATATATATAATTTTTTTTTCTTTTTTTTTTCCTTCTCTTTCTGTACACCTGTCTTTTTTAAGAGCCCTGTAACGCCCAAATTTCCCATTCGTGGGATAATAAAAGATCACTCTACTCTACTCTACTCTACCTCTACTCCCTGCATCCTAACCACTCCACGTTCCTCCCTTTCATTCACACTCATGTATTGTCTTTATCCTACTCACTTTTATTCCTCTCCTCTCTAGAGCAGATCTCCATCTCTCCAGGTTCTCCTCAAGCTGCTCCCTACTCTCACCGCAGATCACAATATCATCAGCAAACATCATCGTCCATGGAGACTCCTGTCTAACCTCATCCGTCAACCTGTCCATTACTATTGCAAACAAGAATGGGCTAAGCGCTGATACTCTATCTTAAATGCATCCATCACTCCGACTGCAGATCTCACCACTGTTACACTGCCATCATGCATATCCTGAACTTGTCTCACATACTTCTCTGTAACACCAGACTTCCTCATACAAAACCCTAACTCCTCACTAGGCACCCTGTCATCTGCTTTCTCCAAGTCGACAAAGGCACAATGTAACTCCTTCTGACCTTCGCTGTACTTCTCCATCAACACCCTCAGAGCAAACATTGCATCTATAGAGCTCTTTCTCAGCATAAAACCACACTGCTGTTCACTGATCATCACCTCTTTACTTAACCTGCTTGCACGACTCTTTCCCAGAACTTCATGGCTGATCAACTTTATTCATCTATAGTTACTACAGCTCTGTTTATCACCCTTATTCTTGAAAATCAGTACCAGTACACTTCGTCTCCACTCCTCAGGCTCCTCCCACTTTCCAAGATTCTGTTAAACAATCTGGTCACGTCACCGTCATCTCCCCTAAACATCTCCATGCTTCCACTGGTATGTCACACGGTCCAACAGCCTTTCCATTCTTCATTCTCTTCATCGCTGCCCTTACTTCCATCTTGTTTATTTGCTGCACTTCCTGCTTCACTCTCCTCACGTCATCCAATCTTCTCTCTCTCTCATTTTCTTCATTCATCAGCCCCTCAAAGTTCTCCTTCCATCTGCTCAACACGCTCTGTTCACCTGTGAGTACGTTACCATTTCTATCTTTAATCATCCTGACCTGTAGCACATCTTTCCCAGATCTGTCTCTCTGTCTAGCCAATCGGTAAAGGTCCTTTTCTCCCTCTTTACTGTCCAACCTCTCATACAATTCACCAAACACCTGATCTTCAGTCTTCACCACTGCTTTCTTCGCCCTGTGGTTCATCTCCTTGTACTCCTGTCTACTTTCTTCATCTCTCTGACTGTCCCATGTCTTCTTTGCCTCCCTCTTCTTCTGTATACACTCCTCGACTTCTCGGTTCCACCACCAGGTTTCCTTATCCTCCTTCTTCTGTCCAGATGTCACACCAAGTACATATCTAGCCGTCTGCCTGATCACTTCTGCAGTAGTTTCCCAGCAATCCGGTAGCTCTTCAGCACCTCCCAGTGCCCGTGTTAACTCCTGCCTGAATTCCACCTTGCAATCCTCCTCCTTCAGCTTCCACCACTTGATACTCGACTCTGCCCTGACTTTCCTCCTCTTCTTGACCTCCAAAGTCATCCTACAGACCACCATCCTATGCTGTTTAGCTACACTCTCCCCGTCACTACTTTACAGTCTCTGATCTCTTTCAGACTGACCCTCCTGCAAAGGATATAATCCACCTGTGAGCATCTTCCTCCACTCTTATACGTCACCCTGTGCCCTTAAAATAAGTATTAACTACAGCCATTTCCATCCTTTTCACAACATCTACAACCATCTGACCTTCAGCATTCCTCTCCTTGACACCATGCCTACCCATCACCTCCTCATCACCTCTGTTCCCTTCACCAACATGACCATTAAACTCTGCACCAATCATCACTCTCTCTCCCCTGGGTACACTCTCTATCACTTCATCTAACTCACTCCAGAATTTTTCCTTCTCTTTCATCTTACAACCAACTTGTGGAGCATAAGCACTAACAACATTCATCATCACACCTTCAACTTCCAGCTTCAAACTCATCACCCTCCCTGACACCCTCTTCACTTCCAAAACACTCTCCACATGCTCTTCCTTCAGGATAACACCTACTCCATTCCTCCTTCTATCCACACCATGGTAGAACAGTTTTAACCCTCCTCCAGTACACCTGGCCTTACTACCCTTCCATCTAGTCTCTCACACACAGAAGATCAACCTTCCTTCTCTCCATCATATCAGCTCATTCTCTACCTTTACCAGTCATGCTGCCAACATTCAAAGTCCCTACCCTCACTTCCACTCTCCTCTCCTTCTTTCTCTCCTCCTCCCTCTGGACCTTCCTCTTCCTCTTCCTCTTCTTCTTCTTCTTTGTCCAACAGTAGTCCAGGTTCCACCAGCACCCTGTAGACTAACAGCACTGGTTGTAGTCATTGTTAACCCGGGCCTCGACCGATCTGGTATATAAGTCTTTTTCGTTATCTGCATAATGATTTGGCAAAGGTTTTACACCAGATGCCCTTCCTGACGTAACCATTTATCCGGTACTGGGACCAGCACGAAGAAATACACTGAATTGTGCATCCCTAGAGTCTGGGATGCTACCTTCGTGACTACTGAACCATTTAAGGTGGAATGGAAAACTGGAAATGGAAGCTCGCTTTGTCCAATGAGTTGACTCACCACCTGCCACTGAAGAATCTCCTCTGAGTCCTCCAATCCACTTGGTGATGATCCAGTCCACAACCCCTAACCCTAGGATATTACACAAATAACAGGTCATTTACATTTACATTTACAGCATTTAGCAGAGCGACTTCCATGTCCTGATTACAGGGACAGTCCCCCCTGGAGACACTCAGGGTTCAGGGTCTTGCTCAGGGACCCAGTGGTGGTAGTGCCAGAGGTGGGATTCGAACCTCGGACCTCTTGAGCCCTAGGTCCATAGGCAAGTACCCACCACTAGACCACCACCACCCCCCCCATATTTACATGTGATACACATCTATTTTGCATACATTATATATATATATGTTTAGCTCTTTTTATAGATGTATATATGTGTGTGTATATATATACATATATACATCCACACTGCGAAAAAATGCTGTAAACAAAGAATGCTTTCAGAAATATAAATAATGATTGTTTATTTTGATCAATTTACAAAATGCAAAGTGAGAGAACAAAAGAAAAATCTAAATCAGATCAATATTTGGTGTGACCACCCTTTGCCTTCAAACCAGCATCAGTTCTTCTAGGTACACTTGCACAAAGTCAGGGATTCTGTAGGATTATAGTCGGTGTCTGATCAACCAGTTTTACCAAAAAGGTACTGGTGATCATCAATGTCACACGGAGGAGAAACACAGTCATGTTTGGAACGACCGACCGGCCGAGTTCCTTCAGAAACCGTGTGCGAGTGTACCTAGAAGAACTGATGCTGTTTTGAAGGCAAAGGGTGGTCACACCAAATATTGATCTGATTTAGATTCTCTTTTGTTCATTCACTGCTTTTTGTTGATTGATGAGAATAAATGATCAACACTTCCATTTCTGAAAGCGTTCTGTTTACAGCGTTTTACACACCTGACTAAAACTTTTGCACAGTGCTGTACATGTATAGATTGTGTATGTATGTACGCAAATCTTACTGTTTATCTGCTCTCTGTCTCCTCTCTGTTTTTTCTGTGTTTGTGTCTTCTGTCTGTTTATGTCTCCTCTTCTTGTCTCCTCTTCTCTTCTCGTTATGATGGAAAACCGAACGCTTTCATTGACACCCGTATTCCGCTCTTCTGCGCTGTGATTGGCCGAGAGCTCTCATCTACCAGCAGCGGTGCGAACTCCTGGCCAAGCGCTGCGCAGGGGAGGCGGGGCCTCCCGGACTCGTGTGTGGAATGTAGCTCCGCCCACCGCAGAGCTGATAGAGTTCCTGGAAGTTTGAAAAAGAGAAAATATTTAAAGAGACAGTCTTAGAGCAGCTTTCAGAAAAGAAACACAGTTGAACAACAACAAACACACACAACACTGCTGTAAACAACAACGTCAACAAACACTAAAACAACGTCTCAGACATCAGACAATGTCTTCACCGCCAGCTCGTGTCAGACGTCCGCTTCTATTCACCAACCCTGGGGTCGGTTCTGATCAGAGCCGCTCTGTTTACTTTAGAACCCGAGTTCTGGAGGAAGCATAGGAAACTGGAATTCCTCTTTTCACTTCAGAGGACAGTGTGAGAGACGGTTCAGAAATACAAAACATCCCTGATCCACACACACACACACACACACACACACACACACACTCCCTCATGCTAACAGTATCGAGTGCTCTTTGACCACCAGCTATCTGTAACACACACACACACACACACACACAGTTGCACTAGGGTCAGTAATTTCAGCATCGCTCAGTAACACACCTCGTCACTCACTATTCATTATTACTATAAAACTATTCAGTTTTGTGTGTTAACATTTTTAACCAGTCAGGCGCCTGTAGGGGGCAACAGAGAGTAACATGTACATTTCCATTAACGGCATTTATCAGACGCTCTTATCCAGAGTGGCTTCCATTCGTTTCTCACACTGACACAATGACCTTTGACATTCTGTTTCCCCCCAAACTGGTAAATAATTAACCCAAACTGCCCCAGTCTGAATCGTGCAAAGGTTTATCTGTTAATCTATAACTCATCAATAGATAAATCAGTTGGAGTAAAACTTGCTTGTTCAGTGTTACAGCCAGTTACGGCCAGTTTTCCTTTTAGTGAAGGACATGTGGTGGAGAAGGAGAAACAAATGGCTGAAGTCAGTTTTTGTTCTGATTTCTGACATATGAAGCTTTCTGTGTCAAGAACCCAAATTCGATAGTTAGGAGAACCCAGTCGTGTCCTGCGGGGACGTCCAGGACACAGACTTAAGTTTAGCACTGATTACACCCAAAGCAGCTTCACTCAAATCCTTGCTGGTCTTGTAGTATTATTAGCTCCACTGTAAGTACTTGTGCTTTTAGACTCACTCTCTATAGAAAACCACCTAATTAGATTTACAAGTTACTATGGCAACACAGATACAAACAATATCCTGAATGGTGGAATGAGGGATGGAGGAGGGCTTAGATTTAGGGGTGGAGCTTGTGGCCAGGTTTCAGTGAAGGTTTGGCTGAAAACTTTTTGCTTTCTATCTGCTGACAGCCTCAGCTGCTCCACCCAACCACTTATCAATCTAACCATCCATCCTTCCATCAGGCCAAAGCCATGGGGTCGACAGAGAAAAGCATCAAAGTCCTGCTGCTTGGTAAGGAACAACAGAACCCAGATTTATTTAGCCTGGTAAAAGTGTGGATTAGTTTAATCTTAAAAACAGTGTGAATCTTAAATTCTTCTGTCACAGAAAAAAGCCTTTTCTCTATAAACAACATTCTGATTAATAAAGAAATAAATGTATTCAGAGTTTGGACATTGGAATCTGCTGGAAAAGGGATGTAAACATTAATCTGATGATTTACTGAAATGATGTTTATGTAATCATTTCTTTTCTGATTAACTGGCTCCTCTCAAATGAAGCTGCTGGATCTTATTCGCCACTGAGTGTGTGTTCTGTTACTGGCTCTGCTTTAAATTCTTTGACATAATTCCTGTCCGTGTTTCACACAGGTGAGACTACACAGGTAAATGCAGGTAAAAAAGACAATATGAAGGGATTAATGGACTTTAAGAAACTCTAAAGGCAGCAGAGATGCAGCACTCAGTCAGTGGGAACATCACTCACTGATGTTCTTTATGTTTAGGGAAAATGGAGGCATGTTATTTTAAATCTAGTCTCTGAAACTGGGATTAAGGTGCTCAGAGTATCTTAAGGAGATTCTCAGTGCCGTAGCTCCATCTGACAGCCATCCCGGAGATTCTCTCTTCTTTTTAAGAGGGACTTTTCTATCACTCAACCTTTCTGTTAATCTCTTTAGATATACTGAACATCTAAAACAGGTGTAAGGTTCCAGTTCCAGCAGCTCCACCAATCTCTCTCCATTCTGCATGTTTAGGAAAATCAGCAGCATTGAGGGTCTTTATGAAGATCAGAAGCTTCACTCCACTGAGACTAACTCACGCTCTCACATCACTTCCGAAGCACTCTCACTCTCTACTCCCACAGCACCCCTGTTAGCTCTGTGTAAGTTTAGCACTCCAGGTTAAAGATTCCTCCTTTTGCTGATCTTCAACTGCTCCTCACTCTTGGCAACAGCTCTGCAGTTGTTAGGTGACATTTACGTTAATACATTAAACAATCTTAAGCCTTCAGGAGCCACTTACACTGAAAGACCTTCTGATCCTAACCTGCCAAGACGGATTTATTTTAGACACTTTTACACGTCCTGTCCTCTGTCAGCGCAGAGTTCAGTCCAGGCTGAAGGAGAGGGAGGTCCAGGTGGGTATAAATGTAAAAAAGCTGCTTTATTCATAAAGGCTCCTCCCTGATTTAACAATGACTCTTACGTGTACAGGTTCATGTAATCAGGGCCTAAACCCACTCAGTCACATACAAGTGTTCATATTGGCTCAAACACACAGAATGTGATGTGTTTTCAGATCATTTTCTTGTGTAATTGGTAACACAAGAAACTTAGCTGGTACTAGCTAATCAGCAGTTACTAATCTGAGCTGGTTACCAAGATGATGATCTAATGTGGAAATAAAGCACTGTTGTAAGTCGCTCTGGATAAGAGCGTCTGCTAAATGCCGTAAATGTAAATGTAAATGTAACAAACATGAAGCAAAGGAATGGAATTGATTTACATTTACAGCATTTATCAGACGCTCCTATCCAGAGCGACTTCCATGTCCTGATTACAGGGACAGTCCCCCTTAAGGGTCTTGCTCAGGGACCCAGTGGTGGTAGTGCTGGAGGTGGGATTCAAACCTGGGACCTCTTGAGCCACAGGTCCAGAGGCAAGTATCCTACCACTAGACCACCACTACCCAGATTTCTTTGTGAGCATGAATATTCTGTGATCATACCTGTGATCTGAACTTTAATGGCCTTTAAAGCACAGGAACAGTGCAGGTGTTAAATGTATTGGGGAAGGAAAGCAGGTCAGGAGTCAGAGGTTCATCTGAGCAATTCCTCTGATCTGCTGCTCTTTTAACAGGTGCTGGGGAAGCTGGGAAAAGCACCATCTTGAAGCAGATGAAGTGAGTACCACACACACACACACACACACACACACACAGCACACATAACACACACACACAGTACACACACACACACACAACACACAGCACACACAACACACACACACACACACCCCACACACACAAAACACACACACAGCACACACACACACACACACACACACAAACACACAAAACACATACACACGCACACAGATCGGATCTTGTTTTCAGGATCAGTCCAGGATCAGTCCAGGATTACAGCTTCAGTTTATAGGTCAAATCCCAGTAAAAGAATAAACCACCCTGTGTGTGTGTAGGATCCTTCACCGTGGAGGATACACTAAGGAGGAGCAGTTGGCATTTAAGGCTGTGATTTATGGGAACATCCTGCAAGCAGCTCTTGCCATCATCCACGGCATGGAGACCCTGCAGATCCAATACGACACCCCAACAGCAACTGTCAGTACACACACACACACACACACAAACACACATAAACCCACACAGGCTCCGGGTCAATGGGAGGGGCAAGAAAGAGATTAGAATAGAATAGAATAGAATAGAATAGAATAGAATAGAATAGAATAGAATAGAATAATCATTTATTATCCCACAAATGAGAAATTCGGGTGTTACAGGGCTCTTTAACAAGAAAGACAGAAAGAATATAAAAAATAGATATATAAAATATATTTAAAGTGCTTTTGTAAATCCCCCAGATCTCAATTCCATCTAGTATGTGTAGCTGTGATACACAGAGTGAGCATTCAGGGTTGTCTCTGGTGTGAGTGGAGGGTGATTGCTCAAGGTGTTTTGTCTCAGGAGTGTGACCTGGATTGAGAATCACAGATGTACTCACTGTGACCTATGGGTTAAATTAATGTTAAAACCTGTGTGTTATGAACACACAACATATCTCACATCACACTCCAGCCTTACGTTTGTCTCACTTTGGACACGCCACAGTGGTGGGGAAGCTGTTTTCAGCAGCAGTTTAAATTATTGAAAATTATTGAATCACAAAACTCTTATTATGTGTGTGTGTGTGTGTGTGTGTAGGAGGATGGGAAGAAGCTGCAGAAGCTGGTAGACTCTATGGAGGAGGGTACTATGCCCTCAGAGCTGGTGGAGATCTTGAAGAGTTTGTGGAGAGATGCAGGAGTTCATGTAGCCATTGAAAGATCTGCAGAGTACCAGCTCCCTGACTCCACCCCATAGTGAGTGTGTATGTGTGTGTGTGTGTGTGTGTGTGTGTGAGTGTGTGTGTGTTTGTTGGGAGATAATGATGAAAATTTATGTGCTCAGTTACCTTGGCGATCTGGATCGGATCTGTGCAGCTGATTACATCCCCAATGACCTGGATGTCCTGTACGCTCGAGTCAAAACCATAGAGGTGGTGGAGGAACAGTTCACTTTCCGAGACCTGAACTTCAGGTAAAGAGCACACATGCACACAAAAACACACACGCTGGATGAAGCTCCATCACTCCAGAGAACAAAGCTCAGAGACTCTAACTCACGGGCATGGTGTGTGTGTGTGTGTGCGTGCTCCTGTAGGATGTTTGATGCGGGTGGTCAGCGACCTGAGAGGAAGAAGTGGATCACGTGCTTTGAGGATGTTTCCTGCATCATTTTCTGCACTGACCTGAACGCCTACGACAAGGCCCTGATAGAGGATGAGGAGGTGGTAAGTAACACACACACACACACACACACATACACACTGTCATAACAGTAGTAATAATAATAAACTTGATACGACATCTTTCATACAGCTGAAACGAGGAGAAAATAAAAAATTATATGAACACCAGACATATTAAATAAAATAATAAATTACCACAATAATCTTAAAATGTTTTTTACCTGTTTTTTAAGCCATAGGGTTACGGTTAGGGTTTAAGCCATAGTTAAACCATAATTTCCTGATGGATGTTCAGGTGCAGTGTGTTCCAGAGTTTTCGTGAAAATAAAAAAACTAAAGGTTCTCCAGTTAATGACTATAGACAGACTGGCTGTGAGTTTTTAAAATGGACTTTTATTATTAAACTCCACAGAGACATATATGTGTGTGTCCTCTGTATTGCTGGACAAACTGACACCATTCTTTCTAAAAATTAGACTGAATGGAAACATAAATACAGAGAAAGTGGGTCTAATACTGATCGCTGTGGAACATGTAGTTTTCACTGGAACGATCCTCAGCTGCTTAAAATGTAAATACTAAGATCAAGTCTTTCACTGTCTCAACTGAAACTGGTTCAGTGCTGTGGCCCAACCTGAAGCTACCCTGTAACTGATCTAGTTTACTAGTTTAATTTGAATGGCCACTAATTTGTGAAAAAAAAAAAAAAACTTTTTTAATATTGTATTTAAGAATGGTGAGTTTGAGGTTGGGAGCAGTCTATGATTCTTAAACATTAGAAATAAGACATATAACACTTTTTAGAGAGAACACAGTTGAAACTTGGGCTAAAAAACAGTCTGAAGAGTTAGGATGGTAAATTATACAGTTCCCTTTCCTTACACATGATTTGTGAATTTCGGTTTATTGAAACATTGTGTTTTAGGGCTTAAAAACCGGTTTGAGTTTAGTTTGCTGGACTTTTATCAATAAAAACAATTCACATTTAAATGTAGCTGCATCCACTGACTATTTATTGAAGTTGGATTTAATAAGTAATTAACAGTTAAAATTTTACCCTAAACCGAGTCTTGGCTTGATTTCGATTTTTCTGACTTTTTTTCAGACTGTTTAAAGTGCACTATTTATTTATGAGTTGCTGCAGTTTTGTCGGAAGTTGATCTTATTCTAAAATTAAATGTATAAACCATTTAATTGATCGTTAATTTTACTCTGGAAATAAAAGTTTCATATTTAAAACAATTATAAAATCATGTGAGGTTGATGCATTGAAATACTTAAAAATTAGGCTCTAAACTATTTTGTTAGTGTTGATTGATGCAGGAACCCTAGCCCTAGGATTCACAGACAAAAGACCTGGAGGGCACAGACAGGAACATAGAGAGGTAAATTCTTTCTCTCTGTCTCATTCAGAACCGGATGCATGAAAGTCTTCATCTGTTCAACAGTATCTGTAACCACAAGTTCTTCAGCAGCACCTCCATTGTTCTGTTCTTAAATAAGAAGGATCAGTTCCAGGACAAGATCACTAAAGTTCCACTGAGCATCTGTTTCCCTGCTTATGGAGGTTAGTACCTCTGAGTTCTTCATCTTGTTGGGCATGTTGTTGCAGAGAGATTAACCTTTTAATGTTAGTGACATTAGCCTGTGTGTGTCACTTCAACCGGCTGACCCGATTTAACCCCACATCCTGCCTGTGTTCAGGTTCCAACACATTTGATGATGCCACCAACTTCATCAAGCAGCAGTTTGATGATCTGAACACCAACAAAGGTGGGAAGCCCATCTACACCCACCTGACCTGCGCCATCGATACCAAGGACATTGAGAGCAACTTCAGTGCTGTCACCGACACCATTGTCAAAAACCTGAAAGAATGCGGACAGCTGTAATCAGCCCATCCTGGAACAAACACATGGGCAAGAGAAGCACTAGTCGGGCCTAGAGCGGAGTGAATAGCTTAGGAAATTCTCAGCTTTAGGGGCTTAAGGAGGAAACCTAGACTCCACTGCTGCAGACTGAGAGGGTGGGGATAAACTGCTGTAGATAGAATGGATTGGACTAAATATATGTGGACCTGGACCATAGCACCAAAGTGATTGACATCACTCATCTGGGAAAAGAGAAAAATTCCACCCTTTCCATGAAATGATCCCTTTAAAGAGAAGTACCTCCTGTTCAGTTTCAGTGAATAAAGTTTCAGTTCTACTCTTTACAGTCACTCAACTCCTACAGGTTAAAGGAGCACTTGCCTCCACCAACAGAGCTCCTCCTCCCTGTCAAGCCCCACCTACCCCATCTCGCTACTGATGGTTTCCAGAGCAACACACACACACACACACACACACACACGGACACACACATAAGAAAATTATGAGAAAGAAAAAAATCTTAACATTTTGCATTCTGCGCATGTGTGAGTGTGTGTATGTTGGGTATCGGCATCTACCTGCTACTGTGGGAACAACATTATTCACGTCCTCCATTAAAGTCACGTTAATATTAATGACACAATATATCAAAGTTACACACTCAGAGACCTGCTACTTAAATACAATAAAAATGACAAAATTACAGCAAAACCTTCCCTGAAATGAAATCCAGACACAGCAAGAGCCAAGCAAAGCCCTAAACTACTCAGTCTCAATAACCAAATAAAGTCAAATAGAAGAGTGAATCATTCGATTTGCGGCTCCTGCCGTCTTTAAGGACATTCAGTTCAGAGACTCTTAATAAAACACATCACTAACTAAACAGTTGCCCCACCCAACTAATAATATAGGAAGCCACACCAATCCCGCCTTCTTCACCAAAATCTCGCCTTCCTTCATATCTGATTGGTCAGCAGAGAAGAAAAAAAACAGCTGCATAATGCTGAGGACAATTATGTGATCAAAACACACCTGTCCCACAAAACAGAATTTAAAAAGGTCCTACACGAAGGTATGCAGTCTACAGCTTCCTCATTTCCATCATCATTCTGAAATAATTTTCATTAAACGTGTTTGTTAAATGAGGAATTTTTTTAATAAGCTACCTTTGTTTGTTTAGCAAAATTAGCATTGTAGTTCCAGTGGTGAAACTGAAAAAGCTGAACTTTGAATTCTGAGTGTGGGAAAATGGCTGAACGAGATGATTTGTGAATGAACACAGTTTTAATTTGTGATAGGACTGAAGTCCTGGAGTGGATTAATGGATTTGCTGGGAATAGCCTGGTTCTCAGGAATTATGAGATTGTTCTTAATTTGATGCTGCTCCAAAAATTCTGAAGTTTCTTCTGCAATTTGTCCTGGGATGCGGAAGTCAATAGGGATTGGTTGGGACCTGTGAATTGAAAGAGAACATTTAGGACTGGGGGCATTGTGAGAATCCAGATTCTCCATGTTGCAGCTGGTGCCCTGTAGGAACTGCATGAAGTTCTCCTGAATGGACCCATCATGGCTGGGCAGCTGCTCCTGCTCGTCTCCGGCCGGCGGGCGAAACAGGAACGGGAGGTGCCTACTGAGCTCCTGCCGGATCTGCCGGTTTAGGCAGCCGTAGAAAAATGGGTTGGAAGTGAAGCACAGGTAACCAATCCAGGTGACCACATCCTCTAGGGGTGCCAGAGAGGCTGGCTGCAGGGATGCTAATGCTGAATACAGGTGGAAGGAGAAATATG
>CM029371.1:30599169-30610121 GCA_017165825.1 Hepsetus odoe
TAGGTGGAGCTACATCAGCTCAGACACGCCCATTCTGGTATAAAGCAGGGACAAACCTACTCAGAGCACAAAGTGGCAAACAGCACAGGAAGTTAAGACATCGATTAAGTCTTCGGCCCATCCAGCAGATGTTTCTTGGAATCATTAGATTTACCTGAATGGATTGAGCTGAGTTTCAAAGGTTTTGCTCTGAGAAGTAAAACTCATCAGTGGATCAGTGGAACAAATCTCTGATTTTTAAGAATTTACAAGAATTTTAAATCAACTCTTCCACCAATAGACAGAGCTGCTGTTTTAACTGCGCTACTTCTTCAGTAAATCCTTCTAGAATTTTCTGATCTTGTGTGTTGAACAGTCCTCTCGGGTTTGGATTTGATCTCTTTATTTGATCCTAGGGTCCAAACCGGAGTTTTGGATTTCTGGTTTTTATTGTTGTGCTGTGGGGTGTGTGTGTGTGTGTTTGTGCGTGAGAAAGAAAATCTGTGATCTAATCATTATTAAACTTTGATGTTCTGACCTGAAGGGTTGCATCTAAATTTTAATGTTGAGTGCAGGTGAACTCCTCACCCTTATTTGGCTGCTCACCTCTGGGTGAACATAAATAAACAGAGCCTATCTTTTTATACAGTCATTTTATTTATCAGTGTTTTAATGTGTGAGCAGAAAGAATAAAAACACAATTAAAAACAAGATTACTCTCTTCCCTTCAGAAACAACCCACCTAGAATTCCATTTATACACATACATGAAGGCCTGTTTAATACACACTAAATGAGACAGAGACAGAATGGTCCTCAGAAAGCAAAGTTAAGTAAAGTATTTAATTCATGGGTTGAAGACGATTAATTGGCTTAACTTTTGCTATAATGTCTGAAGGTTTGGCTGAAATTCCCAGCCTTTGTGTTTGTGTGTATGATCACTGCAATAGCTCCTCCCAGCAGATGGGTTTGGAGAACACCTCCCTCTCCAGCCAGAGGTCATAATTCATCTGAAAGTCGTCTGGGAGCTCCACCTGCTGGCCAAGGACACTCTGCAGACAGTTGTCAACAGGAAGGAAGTCTGGGTTCCCCGCTGGTCTCTCATAGCGGCGGCTGTTAAAACGCTCGATATTCGCACGCAGAGAACATTCCTCAGCCTGGAAATCCCAGGGACGTGCATCAAGATCTGCTGAACCCCACACACACACACACACACACACACTCTTATTCCTGCTGCAGGACACGCTGAAATTTAGGGTTAGGATAATTTTAGTCCTCATTAATGGGTCACACGCACATCCACACAGACACACTCTCTCTCACCGTTGCCGTAAGCCCAATCATCGTTCAGCCGATGGCGGACTTTCTGATAGATGGCTGACATGGTTTTCATGTTGCTCTTCCTCCACTGTCGGCCAAGATACTTGGTCTGGACTTTGAGCAGCTTTAGCACATAAAGCTGTAGCATAGCCTGCTTCACCTTCAGCGCCCTCTTCAGGATGGGAGCAGATTTAAACACCACCAGCATCTCCAGATAAAACACACCACAGGAGCACCATCACCTCACTGACCTACGAGCACTCAATACCCTGTTTATCTGTGTGAGAACGTGAGTGTGTGAGTGACTGTGTGTATGTACCATAGTCCTGGAGTGTTTCCACTTGGTGAGTTTGTTGAGTATCCTCAGCAGATTAATACAGGAGAACAGGTTCCTCCAACAGAACTGAGTGTTATCACCAGCTTCCTGTAACACATATATACACACACACATACACACAGTCTCACAAACAGGCATTTCAAACTGAATTATTGTGTCTGTGTGTGTGTTCTTACCAGACTCTCCGCTGTGAGCTCTGGCAGTTCGTGTAGAACACAATGGGGGAAATCCAGCACTGATATACTAATTCATTCACACACACACACACACACACACACACACACACACACACACACACACACACACACACACACACACACACACACACACAGAAGATTGGCAGGGAGTTAAAAAGACAGTTCCAACGTTTCTGAAACACTAATCTGGTCAAAGATCAGGTAGTGCATTTCCTGTGGGTGGGGTCTGCTTGCAGGATCTCCAGTATTTAAGGAAGGCTGTTTAAAGTGGTCCTGGCTCTGGGTATTTCTGCAGGAATGATGGGATGCTGGTGCTTTACACTCATTTAAATCAGGACTGTCTAGAACACTGGACAAAGAAATGCACCAATCTCTGTTCTTAAAAAGAACAAGAGTTTAATTCTGTTTTTCTCTTCTACCACTGTAAAAACCATGCTGTTCTACTCTCACTCTCTTCAGTATATTAACACACTTTCAGAAAGAATACTTCAGCAGCAGGGCTGTGTGTGTGCATTTACCTGTTTTTTGCAGTGATGTAGGACATGATGTTCTGGTTGAAGAACTTGAGGATGAGCGGAATACAGTTGGCAAACACCAGGTGCTGAGCCATGTACTCAAACTACAGAGAGGGAGAGAGACAGACAGACATGTACTACAGAGAGAGAAAGGGAGCAATAGAGAGATGTACTTAAACTACAGAAAGAGAGAGAGAAAGTCTGGAGAACAGAAAGCAAGCATGCTCTTCTGTGCTGTGGTGGGAGCTTAAAGAAGAAAGATGCTGAGATCATTGACAAACTGATCAGGTGGGCAGGATCTGTGGTAGGAACAGAACTGGACTGTCTGGTGAAAATGGCAGAGAGGAGGACACTATGCAAGCAACCATCTATTATGGACAATGAACGTCACCCACTATTGACCACTAGAACTCAACAGAGTGTGTTCAGTGGTCGGCCTCTGTCACACAAATGCCATACGGACAGATATAAAAGATCGTTTGTCCCCAGAGCTACCAGGCTCTTTAACTCTTCCCAGAAGGGGCCGAGGGTTGAGTTCTCTTCTTGATATGCCTTTCTCTGCTTAAAAATACTGTCGTATGAAAAATCATGTCACGTCACTTTAATAATAAAGTGTTTCTTTACACAAGTTCCCACTTTGCACAATTCCATTTTTTTTGTATTTTGAACCCTAGTTTTGGTATAGTAGCTGTTATTTGTGTAGTATTGTGTACTTATGTCAGTTTTGTAATCTTTAGCTACTGGTATTTATATTTCCCCTGGGATCAATAAAGTATCTATCTGTCTGTCAGAGAGAGACTTACTTGTACTTACTTACCTGGTAGATGTGATTGAGTTTAAAGTGTTTAAGGAGTAACAGCAGAACAGCTGATATGGCTTTAACGATTATTTCTTTGTGTCGATTCACATCCACCCCGAGTTTCATACTCTGGAGAACCGTTGTCCTGAACACACACACACGCACACAGGATTTCTGTTCTTTATAAACTGGAACACCCATTTATAATTATTCATATTATATGGCAATTATTATTATTATTGTTGTTATTGTTGCATTGTATATATAATAATATCATCATTATTATTATCATATTGGCGTCTTACGGCATCTCCTCTGGCAGCACGTCTGCAAGGATGTTGATTGAGTCTGTTTTGGCCTTCGAAGTTGGAGCTGCAGCAAGCAGGATCTTCAACAAAGCAATCTGACACACACACACACACACACACACACAAACATACATATAATTAGTAGAGGTCTTGTGAAACTAGCTATTGCCTATTTTTGAACTGTGTGTGTGATGGTTAACACATTGAAACACTTCTTCTGTACCTAAAACCTGAAAATGGGGCTTGTGGGTGGGGCTTAGATTGGGTGGAGTTTGATTGGCTCTGATTAGCTGAGCACAAAAAGCCTGATTCTGACTGGTACTCACCATGTATTGCGGCAGGCTGGGCAGGATCCCTTGATAAAGCAGCTCAGTCGCACACAACTCAACGTCCTCTTCACCCTGCAACACACACACACACACACACACACACACATTACAAACTGACACATCTTTAACAAAATGCTGTGTGTGTTTGTGTGCGTTATTTCTGACCCCAGACAGTGGTGTTTTCTGATATTCCTCCTCCTTCGCAATCTGGATCTCTGCAATAGACACATACTTATGCTGCAAACACACACACACACACACAGTTAATAATTACACTCCAGAAAAACAGACACCAACACTCCAACACAGACACAGTAATTTGCTCTTTCATATCACGCACGCACACACACACACAGCTGTACCTGTTTTAGAGTTTTGATGCTCTCATGAATGGGCCTGGGAAGACCAACCACTGTGTCTGTATCACTGTAACACACAAACACACTTTTAACCAATAAATCACATTGACAACAGGGGGGGGTTACTCAGGTAATAACTATGTAATAAACACTACAGGGTACCAGGTCTGTAACACTTCAGTGTAGTGATGTGTTATAAAAATTTAATGAACACTCACTTTCCCAGTGTGTAGCCAATAAATTTACTTCTGCTGCACTCAAGGAAGTTCTCAATGTCCTTCTCCCTGTTCAACACAGACACACTCACTGACTCTGCAACCTGTCTTTTGTGTGTGTGTGTGCTTGATTTGCGTTGTGTTTCATGTGCGTGTACCTGACTTTGGGAGCCCAGGGGAGGCCTTTTGGGAAAGAGACGCGGTCGGTGGAGGGCGGATGAGGGAGGGAGGGTGGCATGACATCGTCACGTTCCAGAGGAAAAGTCTCCGCCTCCAGAGCGCTGTCATTATTATCATTATCATCACCTTCATCATCATCATCACGACCTTCATCAGCCTTATATGGGTCCTTCTCATTAAACGCATCCAAATTTTCCTGTTTTATCAGAGCCTGGATAAAACAAGAGACAGAAAGAGACAGAGAATGAGAGAGAGACACAAATTTTTGAACACTGTGTGTGTGTGTGTGTGTGTGTGTGTGTGTGTGTGTGTGTGTGGGGGGGGGGGGTTAGTAATGTTTACCTTGTGCTCCCTGCGTGTTTTTCTCTGTTGTTGTTCGATGAGGTCTGAGGCAGAGGCAGGAGGTGAGGCTGCCCTCATGCTGCGAATCACACTGATACTGTCCTCTGGGAGGCGGGGCAAACCGAGCACCGCCCTCTTATACACCTTCAACTGCTGAAGCTCCTCAAAACCCCCGAGTGTGAACTACACACAAACAAACCATTAAACACATACACACCCACACCCTGTTACGTCTCCACTGAGACACATAGGAAGACAGAGAGAAAGAAACAGAGAGAGACAAGAAGACTAGGAGTGAGAGTGAAAGGTAGACAGATAGAGTTAAAAGAATGTTACCAGTATAGTTTTCCACAGCAGCAGGAGGACCTTTTTCATAGGAAAGTGGGGGGCATGGCCACTGCAGAACTTAGTCACCATGGCGAAGAGCATCACAGAGACAGGTTCACTGTTATACAGAGGAGAACCTGACCGGGCACGCACACACACGCACACACACACGCACAGTCAGACTTTTATCATCATAGATGATTAGTCACACTGCTCAATCACACTCCAACGCGCACACACAGACACTCCTACCCAGCTCAGTTCTGAAGGTTTCTCTGGAGGCTCTCCATTCTGGAGGATCTGCTGGATCTTCTTGCTGAACTGTTTCCACCATTAAATACATGATGTTCAACAGAACCCTGCACACACACCATTAAATACATGATCTTAAACACAACCCTGTGCATGTATACACACACACACACACACACACACACACACACACACACACACAAACACAGGGACCTTCTGAACCGTTCAAAAAAAACAGTGGGATGTTACCTTAGGTCAGTGCTGTCTGCGAGGGAGATAGCTGGTTTTCTAACTGCACTGCTGCAGGCTGCACTGTTGCTGACACACACAGACAGACAGACAGACAGACCGACAGACACACACACACACACACACACACACACACACACACACACACACAGGAATTCAATATGCTGATATAAGAAGCCTGTAACTAAACAGAAAAGTTCATCAGTATTCAGCTAGCAGAGTCCTAGCGGGTTAAAACCCACAGAACAAAGGCAAGAACATTCGCACTCACACTAAATTTCACATATGACTCTCCGCTGTTCAAACACATATGATAAGAAACTGGTTCAAATCCCACCTCTGGCTCTAGCACCACTGGGTCCCTGAGACCCTGAACCCTGAGTGTCTCCAGGGGGGACTGTCCCTGTAATCAGGACATGGACGTCGCTCTGGATAAGAGCATCTGATAAATGCTGTACATGTAAATGTAACTGATTCTGGGTTTATTTTTATAGAAAATGCTACAGAATATCAGTCCCTAAAAACAACTAAAAACAACATGATACCCCAAAACAAATCACAACAATCACTGTCACTGTTAATAATCATTATTATTGTTGTCACTAATGTTAACTGTATTATTACTATTATTACTTTTAATATTAGGTTCTTACTGTTAGGGTCAAGTTTAGGGTTATTGCTTCGATTAGCATCATCATAGCAGAATAATTTCAGTTAAAATTATATTATGATTACTATCAAAACAATTTCTACTAAATAATATTTTTATTACTATTGATTTTGATATTGTTATTAATATAACAGTCATAATAATAATTATTATAATATTCTTAACCTTTTAACACACCATTGTTAAATTATGTGTTATGTATGTTTGTCATTCTTGCCTGCAGCAATAAGACTCCACAATTCATCATCAATTCATCATCATATTACTTTTTGAACACTGCCTGTTTATTATTATATATTATATTATAGTATATTATTATTACATTTATTTATATTTTGTTACTTGTTTATTTGTAATTTATGTAAAACTTATACATATTTACAAGAAAAAGTAATAAATATGTATGTATGTATGTATGTATGTGCTCCTGTACTGTTCCTCATTCTTTATATTTTTATATATTTTTTCTATCCTTTTTTTCTGTACATCTTCCTCTCTATATTCTCACCTTTATAAGAGCCCTGTAACGCCCAAATTTCCCATTCGTGGGATAATAAAAGATTACTCTCTCTGTAAACTACTATAAATATTAAAGATGATTGCTTTAATATCCTATTGTTATACAATTTATTGTGATCTTTACAGATTATTATACTGTTATATTCTAAATATTATTTTAATACCATCATTAGTACTGTTATTTATATACCTGTTATTGTTAATATTTTTACTGTCATTGTTTATTACTGTTGTTAATATACCGATAGTTAACCCTAACCCTATTATAATATTACTGCGAATATCACAATTCTTTTAATTGTATTTAAATGTATTATATTATTATTATCATGCTTATTAATTTAATTGTTAATATATTATTATTGAAATGCTAATTTCTGCAAATGTTTGACATCATTAATGTATGACTATTACTGTGATTAATATAGTCATTACTGTTAATAATATAATTAGAATCATGTCTAAAATTAGAATTATAAAATTATAATACTAAAATTATAGAATTGCTATTAACATTATCAATATCAACATCTGTTGCAAAATGATAACATTGTTATTAATATTATCTGTCAATACTATAAGAAATATTTTTAATATTATTTTATCACTATTATTGTTAATATTATTATTGCTCATAAATACAGACATTAAAAGTACTATTAAAATTATATTATTGCATTATTAATTTCAGCATGGTTAACGTTAACATATTATTACTGCTATTAATATCTATTATTAACATTATAATTACTCTATTTCCATGTTGAGGAGCTCTACGAGAGCAGAAAATGCTCCAACATCCAGCAGCAGAAACACATTATATCTGGTCCAATGCTGAACTTCAGCCTCCGAGATACACTCTGCGAACGTGCCTGAACACACACACACACACACACACACACACACACACACACACACACACAAACACATATTAGCTCTATCAGCACCAGCAGGTCAATTTTGAAATCAGTTGATGTAGAGATGTGTATGTGTACCTTGTGTCATATAGAGAATGGCTCTGGCAACCTTTAACCTTTTCTCTCGGCCGGTCACGTCCAGTGCGTCCAGCAGACGCATAGCATGAGCCCGATGCTGTGCAGCGGCAAGATCCACCCACTGCTTATCACACACTGACACACACACACAGTGTTATAGCAACGTGTTATATTCTAGTGCAGGGAAGGTGTAAGGTGTGTGTGGTGCTGCTGATCCACTAACCATGAGAACGAAAATCCTCCTCAAAACACTTCCTGTTGATCTGGAATTCTGGACCCTCTGTATAACTGTATAGCTCTACACAGACACACACACACACACAGGGTTACTCAGGGTCAGTGTGTGTGTGTGTGTGTGTGTGTGTACAGTGGGTGAATGTGTAACTTTGGAGGGTTTTCTGACCTGACAGCTCTGTGGCCCATTTATCTGAGTCAGCGTATTCAAACTCCAGATCAGGAGCCTCTGAAAATCCCTGAAACATGTGCACACAGTAACTAGCTTGTAAAAAGTGAAATCAAAAACACTCAGAAAGTGTGAGGTTCATCAAATATTAATGAGTTAAAATATTTAGCAGAAATCTGATCAGCTGCTATCAAACAACTCATTTTCGTGATCTGCTCTTTAACTGTGAACCTGACTGAGGAGTCGAGACAGAAGAGTTCAGTCACAGAGAGCTTTACCTTCACTCACACACTCACTCACTCACTCACACTCACTCACTCACACACACTCACTCACACACACACACAAACTCACTCACACACTCACACACACACAAACTCACTCACACACACACACACACACACAAACTCACTCACACACACACACACAAACTCACTCACACACACACACACACACACACTCACACAAACTCACTCACACACACACACAAACTCACTCACACACTCACTCACTCACACACACACACAAACTCACTCACACACTCACACACACACACTCACTCACTCACACACACACACACACACACACACACAAACTCACTCACACACACACACTCACACACACACTCACACACACACACTCACACACACACACAGTGTGTAGTGTAGTTTATGTGCACAAGAGCGTGTATGAGTGTGTACATTTGTGTGTGTTTGTGCGAATATGTAGTGTGTGAGTTTCAGCGAGGACAATTGAATCCCTAAAGAACAAAAATCGTGGCGGGTTTAAAATCAGTGGACTTTAGTAAATGTGAAGAATGTGAATCTAACAATCTTTAATCACATTTTATTATTAAATCAACAAATCTTTACAGAACGATTTCTGATTAAACTTGTTAGATTTTGTTTTGAATATTCCGTTCCACCTTAAAAGTAACAGCACTGCGCTCATGTACGCCTCCGACGCTCCCCGCAGTTTCAGCTGCAACATTTAAGGTGGAACGAAAATGTTAACTAGGACGCTAACCCGCTCCTCCTACAGCTTCACACACTTCACAGATCCCAATATTTGTTCCGCGGATTTAATCTGTGGGACGATTTCACCTCAGAATCCTTCCTCTGGCTACGGGGAAAGTCGCTCCTGTTCTTCGGTAAAAGCGCTTTTTGTTTATTGTTCCCGGGAGCTCCGTTCCCCTCCATCTTTTTTTCTCTCACGCACAAGTATCGCGAGAACGCATATTTCACTTCTCATTCGGATGAGACGCCGAAATTATCGCGAGAGTTCTCGGCTGAAGTTTGACAGCGAGCTCCAAACAAGGCGTCAATAACAACAACAATAACAATACCTGCTTAAAATAGATTCTGGTTGTTCTGTTTTATGTCATTATTTTCTAGGGTTAATTTTACATTTTGAGTATCATTTTAACCCTAACCCTAACCTAAAAAAATTTGTCCGTGTAATAAAGAAGAGTTTAACTTTTTTAATTAACCTATCTTTCTAACCCTTAAACCTAACTCATGTGTAAGGGATTAGTACAGGAAGAAAAATAAAACACAGACTTAATTACAAAGCTACATCAGCACGTTGTTATAGCGTAGGTCGGTGGTTTAATGGTTTTCTTAATACTGAACTTGTTGTGGCATTTGTGTTAAAAAAAAAAAAACATTTCCCAGCATGCAGCTGCACAGGGCTCTTTATTTTTAATATTTTTGTCCCTTTCCGGTTAATGTACCTACAGATTCAGCACAGCTGGAGTTAAATTACTTTGAAAGTCTTAGTGAACAAACTGGTACTTCTGAGTGGTGTAATCTAAAACAAAATAAAAACTAAAGAAGTAAAACCTAGATGGAGCAGTGTCGGTCCCTGTGCTGGTGTCTGGTGTTCAGGAGTGTTTGGACCGGTTGGTGAACTTTTTCTGAGGTAACGGTAGTTTTGGCGCCAGTGCTCCTCAGGAGTAAAATAATAAAGTGTGTTAGGTGTGGTCTGTTTTCCCACCTGTGTAGAAGTGTGAGCAGCAGCAGAGCGTCACTCTGCAGCAGGAGGAGCTGTGTGTATAGTCACACCTCGGACACTCAGACCACATCTCTGTTCTGCTGATCCAGCGTACAGACCCATCGTCAGGCGTGTGAAGCCCACCCTGAAGCAGGTAAAGACCTGGCCCACAGGAGCCATCTCTGCTCTTCAGGACTGCTTCAAACACACCAACTGGGAAATGTTTAGGGAGGCTGCAACCTACGGTGACTCCATCAACTTGTCCATCAAAGCTGCTGGTCCAAAAAAAAACATTCAATGTCGTGTGCTCGGAGAATGTGCAGAACAGCTGGCAGATGTTCTCACCGACATCTTCAACATCTCTCTGAGCACCACTGTTGTTCCCAGGTGCTTCAAGACCACCAGCATCATCCCAGCGCCAAAGAAATCATCTGTCTCCAGCCTCAGTGACTATCGTCCCGCCGCACTCACACCCATCATCATGAAGTTCTTCCAGAGGCTGGTCCTGAGGCCCATCAAATCTCAGATCCCTTCCTCACTGGATCCCTGGCAGTTTGCATATGGTCTCAACCGCTCAATGGACGATGCAATCTCAACCACCCTCCATCTGGCCCTTTCTCATCTGGACAGAAAGGACAGTTATGTCAGAATGCTGTTCATCGACTA